>JANIJH010000005.1:40987152-41024158 GCA_024520975.1 Erythroxylum areolatum | reverse complement strand
TTTTTTAACTAATACAAACCATTCATAGTAAAAGTATCAATGAATTACATATTTCTAATCATATTAAGGACCAGGGGTATATTCGTCATTTGCATTATATTTGTTTACTATCCCCTGCAATCAAACACATTCTGTTTATTAGACAGAGACAGTTTTCTCTGTTCTGTCAACCACAATCAAATACCACCCTGTCTCCAGTTTCTGTTCCGTTCTGTCCTGTTCTGTTCTATCTGCAGCTATTGGAGACTGCAACCAAACGCAGCGTAAAATCCTTTTAAAATGGGGCCTAGGTATTTCAACTTAACATTCTCCGCTGGAAATAAAAAGAGGGAAGAAACTTCAGAGCCGCAGGTGAGTTAGTAAATGGTTCTTCTGATTTAAGTGAGATTGTGGGTTTGAACTGCCTTCATATATGTAGTTATTTAAAATTTAAGATCAGAACTTTATCTCTCGTAAGAGACCTATCTAATTTGAGTGGGGATTAATTTAAAAATAGATAACTTAAAAATACCTTATCATAATTAAGATCTGACACCTCGTAGAAAAAAATAAAAGGAAAAGGAAGATATAGAAATTGAAAAAGATCAAAATTGATCTACTTTTTAGAAGGACTAACATAATAAAAATTTGAAAAGCATAAACGGAAAAAGTTTTAGGAGCAAGCTGGGATTGGCGCTGACGTACCGGTGGCTTAGTGTCCGAGTTAAAGCCGAGAGATAAAAAGAGTTGGAGATAAGGAAAAGACCTTTGTTTTCCCCCTACACACGCCAAGTACCTCACTATCTTTATTCATGAGGAGACTCTAGGGCCATTGAAACTCAAGGTTTCTTTCTCTTCCTAGACCTGGAAACAAGAAACTACAAGAAGAGCCTTGTGAGGATGGAGCTGCTCCGATCCAATCTCTCTCGGGTTCGGATCCCCGAACCCACCAATCGCATCTACAAGCAAGAATGCTGCGTCTCCTTCGATTCTCCCGTACTCTTCTTATTTCCCTTTCTTTCTCTTATAGAAATTTGTATCTTGGAGTTGAATGCTAGGGTCCTGCAAGACTCCTTTTTCTGCAGTCAGTCTTAGTGGAGTTTTCCTGTTCTTTGACGTTTTGTCTCATGTATGTTTAACTTGTATTGACAATTTGGTATATACGTATTATGAATCTTAGAAGTCGGAAGGTGGGTTGTTCATTGATATGAACACCTTTCTTGCTTTCGGGAAGGACTATGTGGGTTGGAACTATGAGAAGACTGGAAATCCCGTGTATTTGCATATAAAGCACACAAAGAAGCCTACCCCTGAAGACAGGCCTTCAAAGAAGCCTACCCTTTTGGCTATAGGTAACTCCATATAGGCGTGTGTTCTTTATTTTGACGTTTTATGTTACAATTGTAATATGCTGGTAATGAAACAGATTAATACAATCTGTTTTTTTAAATCTATTTGTAGGTGTTGATGGAGGATTTGAAAACAATGAACCAGAATATGATGAAACATACAATATAGTCATGTTGCCAGACTATGTTAGTCTTCCATTTCCTTCTGTCGAGCTACCTGAAAAGGTATATTTTAGTTGTGCTATTTTCTGTATGATGATAAATCTACATTAGCTAAAATCAAGGTTTAAATGTTGGTAATCATTGCACTGGAATTCTACAGGTAAGATTGGCTGTTGATGCTGTTTTGATGGCTGAAGGTGCAGAGAGAAAAGAGACACTTGCTGCTTGGACAGCTGATAAGAAGCAGGTTAGTGCATATGCACTGAATTTGCAGCAGATTGACAATGGTGTTATTGTTCCCCCTTCTGGATGGAAATGTGCAAAATGTGACAAAAAAGATAATCTGTGGCTCAATCTTACTGACGGGACCATCCTTTGTGGGAGAAGAAATTGGGATGGAACTGGTGGCAACAATCATGCCATTGAATACTATAAAAAAACAGGCTATCCCCTATCAGTGAAGCTTGGGACGATTACAGCTGATTTGGAAGCAGCAGGTAATACCAAGCTGCATCTCTGGAAGCAATAATTTCCAAAATTCAATGTTTAATTATATGTTGGATACTTTTCGACATAATCAATTGGTGCATTTCTTCAAGTAAATATGTTATGTTTGGGGATTGAATTATCATAATATTAGGGAGTTCCAAAAGGTATTAGATGCCAATAGTCTCTGAATGTAGTATGGACACTTCAAATAGGGTTACAGGTGTTCTTTTCTAAATTCTAAGTTTCGATGACTTCGTGTAATATTAAGAGACATATATGTGACTTGTAAATAGAGGTTGTGATGAATACTACCTTTGTAATATTTCTCTGATGCTAATCATGTAGATATAAGGTAAAGTATTTAGCTCTTCACAGCTGAGCAAGATTGTAGCGGATTGAACTAGTAGATTGGAAGAACATGGAGACTGCAGTTTTTTTTAATTTGTTAAGTGTTTACTGTATAATCTGTCTTGAGATCTGTTGGGTCCATGTTCCTGGAATTCACGACCATTATGTGTTGTGGCAGCTCAGATGTTTTCTCTTACCCAGAGGACGATAGTGTTCTGGACCCATTATTAGCGCAGCATCTAGCATTTTTTGGCATTGACTTTTCTTCACTGCAGAAGGTAAGCTTTGACGTATGTTTTGGAGTTTTATCTTGTCATGGACATGGGGCTGCTTACTATTATTTGAATGTGGGACTATGCACGATTGATAGTAGCTTTTAAAATTTAGATAAGAAAAGGCTCCTGCTGTGGCTGTCCTTTTTGTCTTTTGTGGTTTGGGAAATATCTTAAAAGGGAATATTTGATGTTGAGAGTTCTCAATAATGAATATGTGCGAATGGTGATCATGAACTGTAACAAAATTAACTGCTGCTTAACATAAGAATAAAAACCCATTGTTCATATAATGATTAAGATGTCCGAGAACAATTAGTACTTTGGGAGTTATGTCGTTTGCTTTAATTCCAAACTGATATTGCGGAGCTGTTCTATACCTATATTAATTAACAAAAGAAGAGCATTCAAAAGATGATAAAAAATTAAAACCTTAGCTTCTTTCATGTTTGTAGATTACTGACAAAGCATTGTTTATTGACTGCTAGCTAGCATTACTATATACTGTAGCCTGTAACTTGAGTGCTAGTTTTCTTTTTCATTTTGATGGTTTAATCAATTTGGAACGACAGTCTAGGTCTGATGTATTTGATATTTCGTCTCTAAGTTGGTGGGTTTGTGTTGTTTGGTTTGCTGGGAAATACTAGATTTGATCCTATTAAACTAGAATACTGGATGTTATTTTTGTTGTATCTTTTCTGTTCCCTTGTTTCCCATATCGCACCCCCTCCCCCCCCAATCCAGTACCCAGTATGTCATAGGTGGTGCATATCAATATATTCCTTGCTGGACAATCGACATAAGCAGACTTATTAGAAGCTGATAATATTTCCTTTGGTTTTAGACTGAAATGACTACTGCTGAAAGAGAACTTGATCAAAATACCAACTTTGATTGGAACCGAATTCAAGAAAGTGGGGAAGCTGTTGAACCAATCTTTGGACCTGGATATACAGGGCTTGTGAATCTTGGTAATAGGTAATGTTGCTTTTGGAAAGTTCGTCCAAAAATAACACATTTTTGTTCTCTCCATTCTAAAGTATCCTTCTTGCAGTTGCTACATGGCTGCAACAATGCAGGTCGTGTTCTCAACATATTCATTCTGTTCAAGGTTAGTCTTATACTTGCATGATTGCATGATTTAGAGACGCTACATGATAGCTTTGAAGAGAAATGGCACAGGCCCCTTAACCAGTCTGATTTTTTATAGGCCTGATCAGATTTTGGACCAAATTTGGGTGGGTTTGGACCAAGCCCGAATCCCCATTTTTTCCCTAAGTCCGAGCCTTGCCCAAAGACCAATCAAATTGGGCTTTCCCTATTGACTTTGGGTTGCTAGGCATACTTTTAAGCTAATTAACAATTGGAATTAGTATTGGCAATACAATAGGTAACAATTTTTTTTAAAAAAAATAAAAAGTCGGCCCTGATGTTGCAAGCTTGGCCCTACCGGGCCCTTTGTCATCTCTAATTGGAATAGGAGCACAATCCTAAGCTAAAATAAGAACCAAGTAAAATATAGCAGATTTGAACTTTATCTATACGTATTAGTGAAGAAGAAAAACTCAAAATGAGGTTACATAAAGATTATTAGCTCACACTAATAATTGTGAAATTCAAAATTAGAAAACTCTTATTTTTTCACAGTTGAAGCATCCAACCTTGTTTACGAATCTTGCCATCTTATTCCTAAAATTTCTAAAATAAGGGCTCTAGTTTGAATTGCCCTAACATGAAAAGAATCCTACTGTAATAAGGATTCTTATCGTTCCCTAATAGACTCAAAATCCTAAACCAACAAAGACAAGCGAAAATTAAAATAGTTCCTTTTTTAATATGTAAAAGTAATTGTTAAGATTTCCAGGAAAAACTTATCTTGTATTTAATATATTTTCCAAGAAAAACTTTTCTTGTATTTAATATACACGGATACATATCATCATCATTATCATCACATTCAGTCTAAAATTCCGAAGTGAAGCGAGGTTTGGGGAGGTCTGGTAGTACGCAACCTTACCTCTACATAGTAGAGAGGCTATTTTCGGTAGATCCACATGCAAATGTGACATGCTAAATAATGATGCAGGAGATAGAAGAAATATGTAAATAAGTAAAAACTAGCACGCTGAATAAAAGTACATATAATTCCAATAAAAGACGAAGACATACCTGGTGTATAACACGGATACATATATATATATATATATATAACTTAACCAGCAGGAAAATAGGTATCAATTTGAACTAAACTATATCTAGAAGTTTATAGCAAAAATCCCTTGATTATAGGGATTTCTGTTTCTAATAATGTTATCCCATAGATTGATCTTATCATATCTTATCTTGTAACATTGATCTTATCTAAATCTCTATTCTTCAACACTCCCCTTCAAGCTGAGGAATAGAGGTGTTCCATTTCCAGCTTGCATATAAGATCATGAAATCTTGAAGTATTTAGCCCTTTGTTTAGAACTATGTAGCACGGACACGGCAAAATAGAGCCGTGTCCGCGTGTCGGACACGTGTCCGTGTCAGACACTCACTGACACGCGGTGGACACAGCTCGGACACGTTTGGAGACTGCTCGGACATTGTTTAATGGAATATATACTATATAAAATATATGCTCCATATTTTTTAAGAGGGACTTATAAAGTACCAAATATGTAAGAACTATCAACATGTTGGAAGTTTTGAAACACATCAATCAATATATATCATATTATGAATTCTGAATTTTTTCTTAATTCTAAATTTTATAATATATATATATATGCCGTGTCCGTGTCCACTAAATTTTAGAAGTTGGTGTGTCCCTGTGTCTGTGTCCGTGTCGTGTCGCGTGTCCATGTCCGTGTCTGTGCTTCTTAGGTTTAGAACATTTGCTAGTTGATGATCCAAAGGAACATAAGATATACACACTAGTCTTTCTTCCAACTTTTCTTTGATGAAATGTCTATCAATCTCAATATTCTTTGTCCTGTCATATTGTACAGGATTATGTGCTATGCTAATTGCAGATTTCTTGTCACAATAGAGCTTCATGGGACCTTCCCATTTGATTTTTAAATCATCAAGAATTATCTTCAGCCATAATAGTTCACATAGTCCCTATGCAATAGCCCTGAATTCAGATTCTGCTGATGATAGAGCCACTACGTTTTGTTTTCTACTCCATGTAACTAGATTGCCTCCAAGAAACATGTAGTAGCCTGTTGTTGATCATCTGTCAACCAGAGATCTTGGTCTCAATTCGTGTAGATTTCTAAGGATAGTGCATGGCCCCTTTTAAACAATATTCCCTTGCTTGGATTGCCTTTCAAGTAATGTAGGACTCGGTAGATAGTTAGAAAATGGGATTCTCTTGGGTCGTGCATAAATTGACTGATTACACTCATTGAATGTGCTATATTTGGCCAAGTATGTGCTAAATATATTAGCTTGCCCACTAGTCGCTGATACATGTTCATGTCCACTGTCAGTTCTTCCTTTGCTTCTCCAAGTTTGTAATTTGAATCCATTGGAGTAGACATCGGTTTGCACCCAATTTTCCTAGTTTCCGTTAATAAATCTGCAACATATTTTTGTTGAGAGATGAATATCCCTTGCTTTGAATATGCCACTTCAATACTGAGGAAGTACTTTAGTTTTCCTAGTTCTTTTATCTCAAATTCCTTTTAACAGTTTCTACTTCAATTTTAACTTCTCTTTTTCATCATTTCCTGTCATTATAATGTCATCCACGTAAACCAAAATAATAGTCACCCCTCTTGTTTTTGAGTGTTTCATGAAAAGAGCATGATCCTCTTGACTCTGCTTATATCCTGATTCTTTTATCACTTTTGCAAACCTACCAAACCAGATTCTTACAGATTGTTTTAGTCCGTAAAGAGCCTTTCTCAACTTACAGACCTTGTTACCTATATCTTCTGTAAATTCAAGTGGAACATTCATTTATATTTCTTCATTGAGATCTCTATGAAGAAAAACATTCTTAACATCATATTGAAGAAGCTGCCCGTCAAAATGAGCTGCCAAGGATAGCAAGCTCCTTATTGTGTTCATCTTCGCAATTGGGATAAATGTCTCTTGATAATCCACTCCATAGGTCTGAGTGTATCCTTTAGCTACTAACCTAGCTTTGTATCTCTCTAAGGAGCCATTGGCCTTGTATTTTAGTGTGTAGATCCACTTACAGTCAACAATGTTCTTCCCGCTAGGTTTGTCAACAACCTCCCAAGCATGATTCTTCTCCAAAGCATTCATTTCTTCTCTCATAGCATCTCTCCATTCCTTTTTAGATAAGGCCTCAGGAACAGTGTTAGAAATAGCAATTGTATTTAAACTCACAATAAACCTTTTATGGGTAGGTGAGAGGTGTCTGAAGGAGATATAATGGGAAAGTGGATAGAGTGATCGATGGGTGCATTCTCTAGTTCCTTTTCTAACAGCAATAGGAAGGTCTAAATCATCACTTGGACTAGTGGAATGTTTACCTGTTTGGATATTTGAGCATGGTTAAGGAGGTGATCTCATTTTTAGGACTAGGATTTGATTCTTGAGCTTGCTTCAGTGTTGGAATGTTTGGAGTTTGCTTCGGTGGAATGTCTTGAGTTTGCTCTAGTGTTGGAATGTCTTTTCTTCTTGTATACTTGAGGAAAACTTGGAAACTTGTGGGGGGTTTTGGCTAGGATGGGAGTTAACTTAGGAGGTTCTGTGTCTGGACTTGGCTCGGGTTCTGTGATGCTGATAGAATTTGGTTGGGTTGAGTGGACAAGGGTTGGAGTACGAGTGAGGTCTAGGGTATTTATTGGTTTGAAGGAACTGCAAGGACTATCTTCCATTATGCTATTCTCCCCCTGAAGATAGGACTTTGAGAAGAAGAATTTGCACTCTGAGAAAGTGACATCAGCTGAGATATAGGTCCTTCTTGTAGACGGATTGTAACACTTGTATCCCTTTTGAGTTGATGACTATCCTAGAAACACACTTAATGGCTCTAGGATCAAGCTTCCCCCGATTTTGGCTATGGACATGAACAAAAGCAGTACACCCAAATACCCTAGTAGGGAGTCCATTGGAAGTTCTAAAATGAGGGTAGAAAGAGTTTAGGAACTCAACAGGACTCTTATTGTCTAGAACACGTGAGGGTAGTCTATTGATCATATGGGTGGCATTAAGAACTGCTTCACCCCAATAAGATTTAGGGACATTTCCTTGAAGAAGTAAGGCTCGAGTGGTATTAAGTAGGTATTCATTTTTTTTTGGCCACTCCATTTTGTTGAGGTGTATTAACACAGGATGAATCATGAATAATACCATGTGATTGGAAGTAAGTAGATAAGACTTGGTTGAAATATTCTCTAGCATTGTCTGTTCTAAAAACCTTTTCTTTACCCCAAATTGATTTTGAATCATTGAATGAAAATTTGGAATAACAGTCCCTACATTAGATTTTTGTTTAAGGAGAAACAACCGTGTAACCTGAGTACAATCATCAATCAAAGAGACAAACCAACAGGCTCTAGAAATATTGGGGATAGTGAATGGACCCCATATGTCACTGTGAATCACATGAAAAGGATGAGAAGCTCTTTTATTAGTAATAGGAAAAGATAAACGAGTATGTTTTGCCAATTCACAAGTTTCACAATGAAATTAAGAGATATCCAATCCTTGAAACTAGTGGGGAAACATAGTTTTTAGAACTCCAAATGATGGATGACCTAGATGGAGATGGTGCAACCAAATGGAATCTTTATTCGAAGAACTAAGGAAGGATGAAGGTGTATTTATCTTAGCTTTTTGATATGGTTCAAGGTGATAGAGACCATTCCGTTCCTTAGCAAGTCCAATCCTCTTCCCCTTGTCCTAGTACTGGAAAACATAGTAAGAAGGGGAAAAAATTGGCAACACAATTAAGGTCTTTAGTAAGCCTTTGGATAGAGATTAGATTGGCTGATAATTTTGGGACATGTAGGGCATTTTTTAGAACAAGTGTAGGCCTTAATTTTATGTCTCCTAATCGACAACAGTGGCTAATTCTCCATTGGCAACTATGATTTTGCTATTACTTGGACTAGGGTTGTATGTGTGAAAAAACTGTGATATAGGGGTCATGTGGTTTGTAGCCCCAGAGTTTATAATCCAAGGGCTATTGTAACACTTCATTTCTAAGGTGTTCGTTTATAAAGAGAATGTAGGTTTACCTGAGAGAGCAAAGGAACATGTACCTTTTGGCTGTCCAAAGGAACTCAACAAACCTCTTAATTTCTCAATCTCTTCATTGCTAAGACTCCCTGCTGCTGGAATCCCTACTGCTGGATTTTCTTCATCTTCCTTTTGTTAAGCCGAATGTGCCCGTGGTCGTGATTGACCTCCTCGATTTCCCCATTCACGATTTGGTGGCTTCCCATTTAATTTCCAGCAGGTCTCCTTTGTGTGTCTCGGTTTTTTGCAGTAAGTGTACCATAGATTATCCTTATTTTCCTTCCACAAGTTGCTCTTTCTAGATTGCTTAGGCTGGGCTTGATCACTCCTTTCTTTGTCTTGTTTATCTGCCTTTATCGCCATTGCTAACCCATCCATCTTTTGGGGCTCAAGCATCACGTTTCTTCTGCTCTCCTCTGCTCTAATCTGGGAAATAACCTCTTCTAGTTAGGGTATGGGCTCCCTTCCAAGAATTTGAACCCTCACTTGATCAAATTCAGGGTTTAATCCAGCCAAGAAATCATAAATATGTTCTTTTTCTATGAAATTTTTTAGAAAACATCTTCAGGACTTTTCATCTCAATGACCTGATAATGGTCAAGTTCTTGCCATAGAGTTTGCTGAGTATTAGCATATTAGGTGATTGATTTGTCACCTTGCTTGGTGGCCTGGGCTTTGATCTTAATTTCATAGATTTGGGTAGCATTGCATGCCTTTGAATACATACGTTGAACACAGTCCCAAATCTCCTTTGAAATGGTTAAAAGCATGCACGTATCACTGATTGAAGGTTCCATGGAGTCCCACAACCATGACATGATCATGGAGTCCTGTTCTTCCCATGTTTCTGTTGCTAAATTCCCTGTTGCAGGTCTTGATCTTAGTAGGTGCCCTTTCCCTTTGAGATAGGTGCAAACAAGGAGTGACCACTTGAGGTAATTATTGCCATTGAGTCTGTTGGAGGCACGAACATTCGGTAATTCCCCAATTTTCTGGACAAAGATAGATTCATCTGGGCTGGAAATAGTGGTTTGTGAAGTTCCAGAATTTGCCATGGTGAAAAAAGGGAAAGATTGGGTAAAATAATAGTTATGGGGATTGAGAAATCTGACAAGAATGAGCAGAAATGAAGGCTGACTAAGGCAGCAATGAAGGCTGTACCATGAATAACAAAGAATATTTCCAGAAAACATTAGGGCTTTGATACCATGTTAAGATTTCCAGGAAAAACTTATCTTGTATTTAATATACACGGATACATATATATATATACAACTTAACCAGCAGGAAAATAGGTATCAGTCTGAACTAAACTATATCTGGAAGTCTATAGCAGAAATCCCTTGATTGTAGGGGTTTCTGTTTCTAATTATTTATCCCATAAGATTGATCTTATCTAAATCTCCGTTCTTCAACAGTAATATCTAACAAAATAATGAAACTAATTCTCATTTGCATCACCTGTAGTTTGACTTGCGTTCTTGTTTGCCTTTGATTTTAAATGAGCATATGAATGTTAAGATCCACTGCATTACGCTGTTAATGTGTATATGTTGTTCGTTCTATCCTTCTGTGAGCAGATACTATTTGACTGAAAGCCTAAAAATTGCGTTTGAGATGGCTCCAGCTGATCCAACTGTGGATCTAAATATGCAGTTGTAAGTAGTCTGCATTTTATGAATGCCAATTACTGAAATCATGGTTGTTGTTTTATTGGATGGTTTAGTGATTTTTTAAATTAATCTAACTCTTAATTTCTCTTGTTCTCTGTCTTATTCCTGTTAACTTTAGTTGCTGCTCAAATTTTTCATATTTTTCCTTTTATTTTTTGGTATTTCAGACCATTACCACTCACCAATTTATCTATGTAATGAACTTTACTTAGTGAATGGGAAAGATATTATTTCACGTATGTTCATCAATCTTCTAGTTAAGGACTCGTCCTTGTGTGACAGAACAAAACTGGCACATGGATTACTATCTGGCAAATACTCGTTTCCAGCGCCGGAGGTATAGCCAGTGGAGCATTACCTCATGCTTTATGTTATTGGTTGTTGCTCTGATTGCTATTATACTTTTTTTATGTAACAGAAAGATGATGAGGTGAATGCTGCAATATCAAGAAATGATGTAAGCACTTTGACCCTTCACTATTATGTGTCTCCAACTAGGGTGACCGGTGACCCGTGACCATGTGTTTTAATATTGGAGATTTTTGAATAACATGTGATGATCATGAATGTATTAACTGATAAGCTTCTTTTAAGAATTTTTGTCATCCTTTCCAAAGCTATTGGATTCACTCATTAGAATTAACAATTACATGTTCCTTTCCAAAAAAAAAAAGGGGCTCTTATATATCAAATTTTACTGGGTACCCAATGGAAGTTATGGCTTATTTTGTGTGCTTATATCTGACTGCCTTCAATTTCACACTTTTAGTTTCTGTTCTTCAACATTTGACATTACTTTCCTGTCTGTAAATATGATTTATATCACTTTTTTTTTGGTTTTGTCCATTCTGTCAAAACAATAGAAACAGGAAGGAATACCACCTCGCATGTTCAAAGCTGTTATTGCTGCTAACCACCCAGAGTTTTCATCAATGAGGCAACAGGTATGTTGAATCTAATCCAAGAACTATTATTTGCATGACAACGCTGCTTGATAGACCTAAATTTCTTGCAACTGATGATCATTCTCGAAGAGAAAAAGGATAAGAAAAACCCATAATGTTCTGTTATAACCAGGAAAAACAAGGAATTAAGGTTCCAGGGCCTTAGGAAAACTGTGGAGATGGATAGTTTTTCTTCATTTCTTATTAGTTCCAGTTACCTGGAGTTGTTGGGATACGTGGCAGAACCATTTATTAATCATACATCAAGTTGCTGCAGAATATGTGCAATCTCTATGAAAAGAGAAATTTCTTAGGCAGTGGTGTATCTATTTGGCAGTTTCTTAAAATATTTGTAGATGAACTTGAAGGGCATTTTTTGTGCAATTATTACTTCTGGCTGTTAGGAGAGAGAGGAGTTTTTTCAAATTAAATTAGATTAAAATGATTAGAAATAGGGCATAATAATACTATGGTACCATATTCCAGTGCACTATTGTTCAAACATTAATTGGTTGGAGGAACATAACATACCACCCTTAACTGGTTTAATTGTTGTCTCTTCTCAACTCTTTTGTAGGATGCATTGGAATTCTTCCTGCATTTCCTTGACCAAGTTGAACGTGCTAATGGTGGGAGACCTGAATTAGACCCTTCTAGGAGTTTTAAGTTCGGTATTGAAGATCGTATCTTATGTTCTTCTGGAAAGGTGGCTTATAATAGAAGACTTGATTATATTCTTTCTGTGAATATTCCGTTACATGAGGCCATTAATAAAGGTGGGTTTTCCTCTTCATTTTTCTTGTTTCTTGGTAAATGTGTGTATGACTGCTAATTCTCTATCTTTTTTTGTGAGTTTAGATGAACTTGATGCTTTTCAGAAATTGAAAGCAGTAAAAGTTTCAGAAGGGAAGGATGTGTAAGTAGAAGTACTTTGGTGCATAGTTTTGACTTCTTTAAACATTTTTGCTTAGCATGCCAATGATGACAGGTCTATTGACGAAATTGTGCGGCCAAGGGTTCCTCTAGAAGCATGTCTTGCTAACTTTTCAGCTGCAGAGGAGATTCAGGATTTTTATAGCACTGCCTTGAAGGCTAAGACCACAGCACTAAAGTAAGATTCATAATGTTCTCAGATCTAAGAGGAATAGTAGTGAAGGGTATGCTGATGATGCATTAGTGCTAAACTGATGAGAATATTGTTTCCATTCCATAACTTTTTATTGTGCTGCAGGACTGCTGGGCTGACTTCATTCCCTGATTATTTGGTGTTGCACATGCGGAAATTTGTTATGGAGGACGGCTGGGTGCCAAAAAAACTTGGTAATGTTTTTTTGGTTTTGTTCCTTTTGTTGCCTCATTTTCTCTTGATTCTTTTCATATTGAACTCTTTAGTCTTCCTGATTGCTTGTCATCTGCCAGATGTCTATATTGATGTTCCTGATATCATAGACATTAGCCATCTGCGGAGCAAGGGCCTTCAGCCAGGGGAGGAGCTGCTACCTGAAAGTGGTAGATGATGATTTGTGGAGTTTATGAATTCTTTTGTTATTTATAATTTCTTGAAATTACAGACAATGTTCATAATTGAGTTTATCTTTTAGTAGAATCTACGTACAGTTTGGCCTTTGGTGTGGAATAATAGAAAAACTTCAAGTATTGGGTGCATCTCGTTCATTAGTTTGGAAACCTTTAGATATCATATGCATCTCGTTTGTGTTTAAGATTGGTTTATGTGGTGTATATGTACCTATGAGGTTTGATGTTATCGTCTTATGGTTTGATTGCATTCTTTTATTTCCTTAATCTGTTTGGAGAAGTTCATAATGTCTTCTTATGTTAAATTTACATTAAACAGTTTCTGGGGGAGAAGTGGAAGCTAATAAGGCTAATATTGTTGCCAGTGAAGACATTGTATCTCAGCTTGTCTCAATGGGCTTCAACCAGCTTCATTGTCAGAAAGCTGCCATAAACACCTCAAATGCTGGAGTAGAAGAGGCAATGAACTGGTTGCTTTCTTACATGGACGACCCAGGTATCTAAGAAGCCTTGTTATCTCGAAAAAGATTAGTGCTTAGTGAAGCAAGTCTTTATCTAAATAAGCTTCTACTACTGGTGGTAATTTTGTGAAAGCTTATAGATTTGAGGTGCTTATCTAATTTCAGATATAGATGCTCCTATTTCCCAAGGGAGACAGGGAGTTGAAATCGACCAATCAAAAGTTGATACTTTAATCTCATTTGGTTTTCAAGAAGCAGTTGCTCGAAAGGCGCTGAAGCAATCTGTAATCTTCTTTAGCTTTTGGGATAAAGAGGTAGTTAACAGTTTTACAGGCACAGTTGAATTTTGAGTTGCTACTTTGTGTGCATATCTCAGGGTGGTGATATTGAAAAAGCAACAGATTGGATATTCAGCAATCCTGATGCTTCTGTTTCATCTGATATGGATGTCACCTCATCAAGTAATGCACCTGCTTCAAATGATACAGGGCTGCCGGATGGAGGAGGCAGTTAGTTTCTTTACCTTATTCTTGTTCATTGCTTCTGTCAACATTTTATGTACTTACAGCAGCTATGAATTGTTGCTTTAGAATAGCTTTTGCATTTCTTAATATGCTGAATTTTCTACCCCCTCTTTCTTGTGTTGCTAGGAGCTTAAGGAATTTAACTGCTTATCTGGCCTTTAGGATTCTGTATTTTGTGTGGGGATTCCCTTTGCCTATTTATTTAATTAGTCCAGGTGCTTTTTGACCCGAAACAATTAGAATTCAACCTGCCATTAAACCTGAATTCTCGTTGACTGCTTAAAATCTTCACGGTGAAAAAATGCTGCCACAAATTTAGCCATGGTCGTGTCAGTTTTGTTTTTGGTTATGGCTCCAACTAAGCTGAAAAAGGTGTTCGAATTTTATTTCTGATCCCTGACTGTAATTTTTTTTTCTCCTCAAATTTGATAGACTAGTAAATGCTTCATGCAAGGATTTTACTCTGATGAATGTGGAGAAGTGATTATTGGTTCGATGATGGTGCTTGCGACATGAAAATTTCCAACCTAAAGACTTGGTTTCGTGTTCCTATGCAGGATACAGACTTTTTGGAATAGTGAGCCACATGGGAACCTCAACCCAATGTGGCCACTATGTCGCACATATCTTTAAAGATGGTAGGTGGGCTATTTTCAATGATAACAAGGTTGGCGCCTCCATAAACCCTCCAAAGGACATGGGCTACCTCTATTTCTTTGAGAGACTTAAAAGCTGAAATTGGTTAGTCTCGTAGTTGCATGGGAAATGCACAAAAGCAACCGAGGGGTTCAATTGTTTTAAAGAATACTCACCAGACAATGAGTTCCGGTTCATCTTCTGTAGCCTGAAATCGCAGGCATCTAATCTGTCCACCTGAATGTTCTCAACAATGCTGGTGGCCTTTGTTTTCTTCTGGTTGGAGCCTATTTCAGGAACATTGTCATGGTATACTTGATTTATTTTCTCTAGGCATATTGGAACATCTTTACATTTACATTTACTTTTAATCATGAAAACAGAGACTATTTGTACTGAATCATGTACATTGGGCAAGAATAACAGGGACTGTGCTTGTACACGCTATGGCTTTTTTTCACCCTTAACTGATTGGCTGAGGAGAAAATTGGTCGATAGGAGACCAGTTGCGCCGGAAATGATGGTGCCCGAGCAGTCGTTCTTGGTGGGACACTGGGTAGTGGCCACTTGACTAAAATTTCATTGTTTTATTGCTTTTATAGCTCTTACCTTACAAAGTCTAGTCTGATTTGAAATGTTAGGCCTGAATATGAAAATAGAACCTGAGCAGGCTGTTGAAGTACGAACAAGGTGCCCTTTGCCTGAAAAGCCCGAAGTTCATGATAATCTTGGAAATATGTGGATAATCTTACTTGCAACCCTTGTTAACTTAAACAAACCTTAGAAATTCCAGATATCTAAGAACTTGTATCAATCATAAATTTTCATAAAAACATCTAATTAAACATTGCATATACACCAAAAATATATCAATCAAAGATCATAAAAACATCCAATCTGATATTGCATGTACACCAAAAATATATTAAAACTTGTGGTAATTTGAGTCCCAACCATGCTTTAGAGAGAGGATGTTCCTTTTTGCTCCTTAAATAGCTTCCAACTTTTGATACTTCCTAATCCACTTCCATAGCTTCTTTCTCATTTTTCCTCTTAGTTTCTTTTGCTTTTTCAATCCCGACTCTCTTTTTGACTTATTCTTTAAGGTTTTCCTACTCTCATTCCTTTGCTTCAAATGCTAAGTCCATTCTCTCACATTTATGTCTTATTTTGGTCCCTTTCATTTGTTTAGGTGGTTTTTGACTCTTGCTTTGACTAGTTGCCTTTAAGCTTAGGAATTCATCCTTTAAACTACGATTAACCTTTTTCAGCCTTTTTATTTTAGGAAATATTAATTTGTCCAACATTATGTTCCTACTTACCTAAAAGAGATGGCTTCCATCCTTTTATACCTTCCTTTCTTTCCTGTCAATGATGGTCTCTAGAAGTATTCTTCAACTTAAGTCGGTACAAGGTACTTGTTTGGAATTAATCAAGGGCGGACTTTATCTTTTGCTTTTCCTTTCTCTTTATACGAGGAAGTTGTAGAAGTTGGACAAGAAAAACTTGTCAACCATAGAAAGATTTGTTGTCAACTTATAGGTGACGTGCCCCCCTTTAATAATCTAAGCTATCTGCCCCCTAAAAGAAATTATATATACCACTATGACACCTCCTATGGACATCTTGAAACAAGGTGCAACCAAAATAAAACTCTTCATTAGTTAGATTCTTTATTTAAAAAAGCCTATATACTCGGTGATGCAATCTTGGGAACATGCAACTAAAAGAAGGTAGGTTTAGTTAAGGTGTTGATTAACAAACAAGACCTCTTTATCTTCAAATTTGGAATGATAGATAAAGCCCAAAGAGTCTTAGAAGCATGCCCTTAGCATATAAATGATTGCAAAAGTAGTCTCTGGGTTTGCAACTTGAGCATTTGAAAATGAAACACATCTACATTTAGATCAATATATAAAATATACCCCTTTGATAAGTATAAATTGCATCGTGTTTTAGGGTATAGCTTGATATGTATTTAGCTGTTAATTTAATTATTTAGTATGTGCTTAGGCTAAAATTGTGTTAGTTTAATATTTAATTATGTTTTAAGTGTTTTAAGGGTTAGTACAAGCTTTTGAGCTTAAATATTATGTTTTTGAGGTACCTTGATGTGTTTGCTAGTATTTTAGAGTCAACATCGAAGAACAAAGGAGTTTCAAAGACATTCAGGCCGAAACAAAGACCCACGATCATGGTTAGTCAATTGTGACTGAAGCTCTAGGTTTGGCCCACGATCGTGGCATGCAGGCTCGAATGTAAGCCACGATCGTGGGCTATGTCTAGCAGACGCGCAAGTACTCCATTTTGAGGAATTTTTTGGACCTTTCGAACCTTGGGAAAATCCTAGGGTTACTCTCAACATAAAGAAGGATAAAAAGAAGAGGAGGAGGCAGAGAAAAGGGAGCTTGAAAGCGACCACCGTGAAACCCTAAGTGAGAGTACCGAGAGAGAGAAAGAGAAGAAGGAAGAGGAATAAGAGGAAATGAAGCTGACACGATGTGCTTCTCAGATCAAGAGGTTTTCTGACATCGCTGCCTTCCATCGTCTATTCCAGTTATATTTTCTTTTCATTTTGATTTTATTGATGTATAAAATTAAGGTGGATAGTATGATGATAGAATTTGGAATATTGATGATGTTCTAAACTCTCATTCAGGATTTTATTTTGATTTAATGATGATTTAGTTGATTGTGTTATTTTGATGAATGTCGTGATTTAATTACGTTATTACATAATTCGGTAATAAACTAAGAGGGTGAACTGAATAAAAAATGGTTAAATCGGAGTAATGAGAGTTAGGTGATTTAATAGAAACCGTACTAAATCATATTGGTAATTGTGTAGAGAGAGATCACGTGTGATTTTCTAATAGTTTATTAGAGTGCTTTGGATCTAATTGGGTTGGATAATTTATGAATTGAGATATTGCAAATTTCGTAATCTGATTAGGGTTTACAATTTAGGGTTTAATAATTATAATTCGAGAGAGAGTAATCAGGCCTAGGACAATTTTGAACCGACACTCCATTGACACATAATCGACTAGGTTAGCATTAAGGATAAGTAAAATCTCCTTTCCCATAAATTGATAAATTCCTTAGGTAGATTTCTATTGTGATTGCATATTGCTCAATTGTTAATTCCTTTGTGTTTAAATTCTAATTTAAATGGTTAAATTCAATTATTGTAATTACTTCCGTTGCATTATTTATTTTGAGTTTTATACATTGTTGGCCTTAGATTTTAGGATTAGATTAGTCCCCTTCCTCGTGGGATCGACACCTCTTATCCTACAATAACGACTCATGCGTTTGCAGTTTTCAAGGACTTATAAATTTTAAAGCTCAAACGACACGATCAAGTTTCTAGCATTGTTACCGAGGAGGGTGTAGAAGTAGTTTAATTCTTGTAGTCTAAGGTGTTTTACTATCTTTTGTGATTGTGGTACCCAATCACAAGAAAAAAAATGTAGGAAGTTTAGGTGAAAAGTCGAAACCACATTGATTTGGACATCACAAGGCAACGATGGAGAATCCAAAAAATTTGATATCAAGAAGATATAAAAAGAACTATCATATAGGATATATATTATAAGGAGCAAAGGACTCGTGTGGATTTCAATGAGCCCCAATTTAGATGAAAAAATCATCATCCTTATATGAACACGTACTTCGGGGTGGCAAAACCACCCAGACTTCTTTTGGTCTAACAATGTAAGTACTCACATGGGACATCAAGACCTATTAAGATTTCAGCAAGATGAATCCAGTTCATAGGATTCCAAATTAGACAAAATCATAGATAAGCTAACATACATGGAAAAGACCCTGAAGAGACCAGAAGAGTAATTTGATCAAGTAACCAAAAATCATGCCTCTTCTATTCACAACTTAGAGATTCAAGTGGGACAACTTTCTCGTGAATTTTGTAAGAGAAGTGTGGAAAACTATCTGAGCAATATGGAATTACATCAATGTGAGTAATACGAAGCTATCACACTTAAGAATGAGGAAGAGCTAGAAGAACCAGTGGAAAGCCAAGCTGAACCCCATCATGTAGAAGACCAAGAGACGAGGAAAGAGGATGAAGAAAACAATGCCAACCCTCCCTATTATCCACCAGTTTTTGATATACCATGCTTGAACATTGAAAAAACTTAGGTAGGTGTCCATGAACAGAATTCATCATTTGGATTAGTGATGATCAAGTGACATTCAGCATGAATAATGTATTAAAGAATCCGGAGGAGGGCTACTCATTCAAAAAAATTGATGAGCGCCAATCTTCAAAGGAATGAGAAGACAAAGGATAGATGATAACAAACATCAAGTTTGAAGGAGCTATGGAAGTCTCTGTTCAAGAAGCTAAAGAAGAAGAGGAGATGAGGGCAAATGAGGAAGAACTAAAAAGAGAACAACTCACCCTCTTACTGGGCAAACTGTTGGATTCCATGGAAGATTCAAGAAGTTTTGTTATTATTTGCTTTGTTGACAATTCGCTCCAAAAAAGGATTATTGGGCTTAATTGATTTTCATAATTTTATCAATATTGTCCTTCTGATCAATTTGCAATTTGTAGCTTACTTACAGGCTACAAAACTGATGTTGATTGGAAAGGATGGAAACAAGCCTCTCATAATTGATCCCGGTTGTGTTTCCAATGATACAAGGTCAAGCTAATGACCATAAGTTAGCACGTTTAGTCGTTAGGTTCAAATTTTTGCATAGTTAGATTTGTTTTAAATTTCAAAAATAAGTTCTTAATGATTACGAATATTTTGGAGTGCTAACTCTCTTACTCTTTTAAAAGCAATTACAAGATAGGGCAATAATTTTAGGCGTCAAGTGCATTTGGTCTTAAACACCGACATCATCACCATCTCAATCACTATGACGGGTTCTTATGCTCTAACCCTTATCTTTTTATTTTATTTTATTTTTATGTTTTTTCTTATCATGTTGTTTTATTCCCACGTTATGTGTTGATTTTTCTTACGTGTTCTCCTCACATTAAGGACAATGTGTTATTCAAGCGTGGGGAGGTATGTGCATTGTTACTTTTAAGTTAACTATGAATGGGTTGTGGGTATGTATGTTTTTATTTTAAGTGTGAATTTTGCATATTGTTATGTTAGTATGTTTAGGTTGCATATTGTGAATTGTGTGAAAGTATCGATGGTTTAGATGGAATGAAATTGATTTAATTTTGAACATAATCTATTAGGTTGTAAAGAGTCATTAGCTCACGAAATTAGTGACATGGGTTCTTTGGCTAAAATAAGCAAGTTAATTAGGATTTAGGGTTAGTTTATCACCCTATAAGTTGTCACGTTCTTTCATAATTTTAGATCTTTCAAATAAGTAGCTTAGCTAGTATTTTTTCATGAAAATAAGTAGCTAAAGCAACAAGGTAGGCATTAAATAAAAAAATGCATGTGTTTGTAGATTTTAAATAAATAACTATTTCACTGGCCTTTTGGTTATGAATAGAGCTAATAGCCAGTTGGGAATGTGATTTAGTCGAGTAATTGAATCGACACACATCATAAATGAGTGCCTTTGTGTCAAAAAGCTATAAAGACATTCCAACCAAGCAACTTAATAAAAACATGACTTAATCAAGTAACTGGATCAACATTCAACATCAATGTTTGCCTCCATGTAAAAAGACTAGAACCATATCCACAAAAAGTAACAAAAAAAGTTTTCTAATAAAAGCCTACTAAACTTGTAAATAGCCTAACTTTTCATGAAAATGTATTTAGGAATAGTTACGAAGTTTGAATGATCAAATAATTATTAATGTGTGTGTACAATTGAATAGGGTGAATAAACTTGACACTTGGGTCTTGATTAATATGTATATTTAGTCCAGAGCTCCTAGATGTGGATTTTGTATGTTAATAATTTGGAATAACTCGAATGATTGTGTTTAGAATTAAATTTATTTCACGACGTTAAAGCCATTATCTCATTATTGCATTGTGTACTTTGTGATTTTGTGTTGCTTGATGTTTTGTTTGCTTGAGGACAAGAAAACATTTAAGTGTGGGGATGTTGATCAGTATAAATTGCATCGTGCTTTAGGGCATAACTTGATATTTATTTAACTGGTAATTTAATCATTTCATATGTGGTTAGACTAAAATTGTATTATTTTGTGATTTAACATTTTAAGGGTTAGTACAAGCTTTTGAGCCTAAATATTATGTTTTTAAGATAACTTGATGTGTTTGCTAGTATTTCAGGGTCAATATCAAGGAATGGAGGGGCTTCAGAGACATTTGAGCCGAAACAACAGCCCATAGTTATGACAGAAGCTCTAAGTGTGGCCCACGATCGTGTCTTATATGCCATGATCGTGATAGAAACTCAAGGAACATATCGTGGCCTGCGTTGGGTAGATGCATAGATAGTCCATTTTGAGAGATTATTTGGACCTTTCAGGCCCTAAAAAAACCCTAAGATTACTCAAAATATAAAGAACAATAAAAAGAAGATGAGAGGGTAGAGAAAAGGGAGCTTGAAAGCAGCCACCATGAAACCTTAAGTGAGAATACTAAGAGACAGAAAGAGAAGAAGGAAGAGGAAGAAGAGAAAAATGAAGCTGACTTGATGTACTTCTCGGATCAAGAGATTTTTTGATGTCGCCACCTTCCATCGTCTATTCTAGTTATATTTCCTTTTCATTTCGATTTTATTTATCTATAGAATTGAGATGGATAGTATGATGATAGGATTTGGAATATTGATGATGTTCTAAACTCTCATTCATGATTTTATTTTGATTTAATGATAATTTAGTTGATTATGTTATTTGGATTAATGCTATGATTTAATTACGTTATTGCATAATTTGGTAAAAAACTGAGAGGATGAATTAAATGAAAAATGATTAAAACAGATTAATGAGAGTTAGGTGATTGAATAGAAACAGTAATAAATCATATTGGTAATTGTGTGGAGAGAGATCCCGTGTGATTTTCCATTAGTTTATTAGAGTGCTTCAGATCTAATTGGGTTTTGGATAATTTGTTAATTAAGAGATTGTAAATTCCATAATTAAGAGATTGCAAATTTCATAATCTAATTAAGGTTTATAATTTAGGGTTTAATGGTTATAACTTGAGAGAGAATAATTAGCCCTATGATAGTCTAAAACCAACTCTCCATTGACACATAGTTGGCTAGGCTA
This sequence comes from Erythroxylum areolatum, assembly GCA_024520975.1. Taxonomy (NCBI): domain Eukaryota; kingdom Viridiplantae; phylum Streptophyta; class Magnoliopsida; order Malpighiales; family Erythroxylaceae; genus Erythroxylum; species Erythroxylum areolatum. The sequence goes on along the minus strand of JANIJH010000005.1, from coordinate 41,002,377 downwards.
GCGTTAAGGATAAGTAAAATCTCCTTTATCATAAATTGGTAAATTACTTAGGTTGATTTCTATTGTAATTACATATTGCTCAATTGTTAATTCCTTTGCAATTAATTTCATATTTAAGTGGGATTGACACCTCTTATACTACAATCACAACCTATGTACCTGTGGTATTTGAGGGCTTATAAATTTTAAAGCTTGAACGACATGATCACCCTTAAATATTAGTCTGTGCTTGGTTTAAGCTATCTTGTTAGTTATATAGTTATGCATGGATGAAATCACAACTTCTATAGAGGGAATTAGATACATAAGAATATGTATACAAGCTGACATTAGTTAGAATCTCCTAAAATGATTCCAATTATGAGGTTGAACTTAATAATAGTTTCTTATCAATGAAGACTTACCTTGAAACAACATGACAAAGAATGGAGGAAAACAGACAAAACTTTTATCTGAGGTGATTACTATAAGTTGCTGGCCTTAGAGAACCCAAATATAAAGGAGACATTACTTGGTATGGATAACAAAGAATTTGAACTTAAAGTAACACCAAAGAGGGGAGTAAAATAGAAAATGATGGGAGTGAGAAGGGAATTAACTTAGGAAAGATTCCTAAAACACATGCGCTAAAAGAAGAAGATAACATGTGTAAACCAACTCTTCAAGTTATAACACAAATAGTAGATTATCAAGGAATGAATACTAGAAATGCAACCCTTTAGTTCAAGGAAACTAGAGAAAGAGTCTCAACTGACACTTCTAGAGGTTCTTAACACTTCAAGCAAGGTAGAATCTAGTAGTAATTCGAAGAATTTCATCACTACAACAAGGAAATCAGTTAAGAAATATAATGGCAAGGGAGTTAAAATTCTGTTCAATTTTATCTTGGAATGATAGGGCTCTTAATGAACCAAAAAAGCAAAAGATGCTCTCTAATTATCTTCTTTCAATAAACCAATGCTAATTGGTCTTTTGGAAAGCAAACTAAAAGTTAAAGGTTTTAAGATGCTTTGGTATATCTATAGAAACTAGGGAATCATCGGTAATCATAGTGTTCATCATAATGGAAGGATTGTAATAACTTTTTATTTAAAGAAACTTGAAGTCATAGCTTAATAAGCAAGCTATTCATCTACTTACTGAGACTAAGATAATGAAATTAGATAATAAAAGGTTCATAAGAAAAAGTTGGATAGAGGATTAATTAATCATTAATGGTTTCAAAAGTTCTAAGGCAAGAAAGCTAATTTTGCAAATCCTTTTACTTTAAATCCCTCAACAATTGATATGCATAGCCTAATTGAGTTCCCTATTCTTATCACCATTTTTAGATTCAAAAATTACCTTGCAAAACTTGAGAAATTCTAAGAAGTTGTAAAAGCAGGAATGGGGAAGAAAGTTGAGGGATTTGAGCAACTCAAATGCATCAACTGACTTCAAATGCTTAAAAAAGACTTAAAGCATAACTTCGTAAATATGTTAGTAACAAGTACAATTTATTGAATGCAAGGCTTGTCAAAAAAATGAAGAAATTAAAGGCTATAAAAGAGTAGCTTAAGAAAATCAACAACAAATTTTTTTTAGATATTGAGTCTAATATCATAACTATAAGAATTCCTCTTTTAGATATCTAGATAAAGCGTTATTGAGATTCTTCTAACAACACTCAAATAATAAGAGCACTAGGCCTTGAGAAACTACATTTAGGCCCTTGAAATTCACAACTCCATATTAATAAAATAACCAAGAATCTATTAGCTTAAAGAGGCTGATCAAAATACCAATTTTTTCTTTAATTCCATATTGGCAAGAATGAACCATGATAGGATTAGTCTTCTTTTTAATGACCTTATGAATTTTTGATACAATTAAGAGGAGTTTAAATCAATATCCCTCAATTACTTTAAAAATCTACTTGGTGTAGCCAACCTTTAATTGTGAATCCTCTTTGTTGGAGCTTGAAGGTCTAACTTCTAAGTAGACCCTTAAATACTATTGATATTCAAGCTGCCCTCAAAGCTAGAGCCTTGATGGATTCAACAACTTATTTTAATTGAACATATCTTTGAAGTAATGGTTTTGAAGTTCTTTGAAAGTAAGAAGATGTTTAAGGTATTTAAAGAGAACTAAATTTGTCTTGTCCTTACAAAGGTAAACCATGTTTGTTTATATGAACTCAGACCAATTTCTTATTGCAACGTGGTCTATAAGGTGATTTCTAGGATGCTTTCTCAAAGATTAATAGGATATTTAAAGCTCCTCATCAAGCCCTATTAGAGTGCTTTTATTTAAGGAAAAAAAATATTGGTGATAGTATTATTGTTATTCAATAATTCTTAAGTAATATAACATTGAAACATCAATCAAAATTTGCATACTAAAGAATGATTTTAGCAAGATATTTAGCTCTCTGGATTGAATTTTTTTTATCAAATATCTACTTAAATTTGATTTTCTAATATTGTTTATTGATTAGATATAATCTTGTATCACCATAACTTCCTTTTGTATCTTAATAGGGATCTAACTAAGTTATTTCAAAGAGACAAACATTTTAGGCAAAAGGATCCTCTATCCCTTTGCCTTTTTACCTTTGCTACTGAAGTTCTCACTAAGTTTAGAACTCCAAGTATAGAGCTAAGTGATAGGTTCAAGAATCACTATAAATATACATATCTTAAAATATTCAACCTAACCTTCATTGATGACTCACTCTTATTTTCTGATGTCGACACTTACTCTCTTGGCATCTTCATAGACTCATCTTATGTATGCTGATGATCTTTCGCTTCTTTGTGGGATTGAACCTTACACCATCAATCTTATGATGAACACCCTAAACTTATTTGCTAAGTGGTCAAATTTGAAACTCAACACTAAGAAGAGCAACATTTACACATTAACAGATATGGGAAATATGGTTGAAGTAAGGAAAGTTGTTGGTCTAAATGTACATTCAACACTTTTTTGTAACATAGGTATTCCATTCACTTCTTCCAAGCTGAAGTATCATGATTGTTTGCCTCCCATTGAAAGGATTGAATCAATAGTCAACGCTTGGCAAAATAGGTTTTTATCTTATATTACTAGACTGACTCTTATTATTCTAGTTTTAAGCTACTTACATTTACACCAGACATCCCATATTGCATTGTATAGGAAGGTTACTAAAGAGATAGACAAAATTATGGAAGCATTCCTATGTTTAGGCATAATAGAAAATGTTTAAAATGCAAAGATTAAAGGGAGGGAGTTTACTAACTTGAAGAAATTTGGAGCACTTGGGATCATTTCCATTACTTCTATGCAAAAGGTTCTAATGTAAAAAAGACTTTGGAGGCTCTATATAGATTAGCAGGCACTTTGGATCAAATGGATCCATGAGTACCACCTCAAAAACAACAATTTCTAGTAGGTTGTTTGTTCAAGGGAGTTCTCTTAGATTTTTAATCAAATAATAGGAATGAGGAGGTTTATATATCCTTATATTAAACATAAAAAAGATTGGGAATGGTGAAAAAACTTGGTTTTGGTTTGATAATTGACTAGACTCTAACCCAATTATCCATAATCCAAAGATACTTCATTTGAGAAATACAATTCCTTGGAAACTTAAAGTTTCAACTCTGATCAGGAATGGTGAATGGAGTGGGAATTTCAGAGGATTTGGTTCTCTTATGGATTTCTTCTCTCAATTAAATGATGTGGAAAATGAAGATGTAATCATATGGACTCTCAATCCAAATGGTAAGTTCTCTAACAAATCCTGCCATCTGCTTTTTACTAATGGCTCAAATCAAGTCCCTTGGTATAAGCCTCTATGGAGAAGTTCTTTGAATCCTAAAGCATTACTGATTATTTGGCTAGCAATTAAAAACATAATCAAAACTAAAAACCAATGGAAGGGAAATGTGGGCTCCACTTGTGTACTTTGTAAGATGGAAGTGGAAGAGAAAGACCATCTTTTCTTCCTTTGTGAGTTCTCTAAAGCAGTTTGGGGCAGGATTTTGTGTATGATTCCAGATAACAACTACATGTATGACTGGGAACAAACCTTGAGCTAGGTCATTACAAGCTCTAAGTAGGGAATGTCGAATGCTATCCTTTATAAAGCAGCTTTCCCTACTACCATCTACACTATTTGGAAGGAGAGAAATAGCATAAGATTTATGAATTTAGAAGAAGGAAAGTACCAACTAGATGATAAAATTGTTATTTGGATCAAAATGAAAATTAGTGTTAAAAACTTGCAACATATCCTCACCACTAAGACGACATCTAGATGGAAATTGTAACTTTGCTAATATCCTGATTTAGAATTGTCCCCTACAATGTAGCACCTCTTTTGTATATTCAACTATAGTACTTATATATAGGCTAGTAGCCTAGAAAGCATTGTAATGTTGTATTAATTTTGTCTATAGTAATGAAATTCATTTTTCAAAAAATGGTTCTCCCAACAAAATTTCTAGATTTCCTTTTCAGCAAGCCCCCTTTGAGTATTTAAGGTTTCTTATTACTATAAAAGATCATCGTTTAGAGACTATCTACCTCTACTTGATTTAATGAAAAAGGAGGATTAATTGTTAGTAAAATAGATAATTATCATATGTAGGTACACTCTAAGTTATTCTTTCTATATTATACAACCTATGTATTTATTGAAGCTCTCACTTCGTTCTACCTAAAATCCTTAACAAGGATATGGAGAAAATTATCAAAAGCTTTTATAGTTAGGAGATATTAAGAAGTATTCTTCTACCAAAGTAAAATATGACGATCTTTATTATCCTAAAGTGGAAAGAATATTAGGGATTATGTCTATAAAGGCCATAAATTAAATGCTAATCACGAAAAGGATCTAGCTAATGACAAAGAAGCAAATTGGGTTAGTGGATGCAAATCTATTACTTAACTAATAAGGCAATGAGGAATGAGACCTAACAAAGATAATTTGTGGAATTTAGGTCAAATGTTAAAAATGAGGATTTTTATTTACAAATAATTAAAAAGCTTGATAGGCAATGTTTTAGGTGCTTTATTTTGGTTTGATAACTAGTGCAATCTAGGCCCTCTTTAAATGAGAACTGATTGGTGCTCAATGAGACTTAGGATTCTTGAGAATGCCAAAGTTTAAAGAAATTACTAATGGAGGGCAACAGAGTTTATTGCAAAAGGGAACTATCTTGGATTAAAACAAGCTCACCTAATTATAAAGTTGGTCAATTGTCTTCTAACTCCATAATCTTGTAGAGAGATAAATCAAATAATGTAGTAAGAAATCACTTACGATGATATTGAGGAGGCCAAACCTCATTATTAATTGGTATGGAATGGTATGATCTAAGCATATCATTCTCAAAGTCTACTTCATCTTCTAATTAGTAGTCAAACAAAGATTAAAAACTTGAGATAAGACTCAAAAGGTGTATAGACCTTAGATATTAACTTTGCAAGTTAATCCCTAAACCAGTTAATCATTTATTTTTCAGTGCTAATTCTTACAAACTTTACTATGCTCAATCTTTCAACTATGTAGTTGCATTTGTTTTGAAAAGGATTTGCAAATAGTAATGGAAAAGGTAAGGAATCAAATGAAATTGATAAGAGGTGACTTTAATTTATTCAATTTTTTTTGATTTATAACATATATGAAATATGGCAAGAAAGGAATCAAAGAACTCTAATAGAAAAATTTGTTGATAGTTCCACATTTATCTCCAATACTCTAAGTTAGACTAGGAAAACAATGGTTATTTCTAAAGACATTGATAAAGCAAGCTCTCTATCAAGATCTAATTGGAATCTGCTTGATTCCTTCATTGAAGTAGCATTTATGAATATAATGAAAACTGAAGCAACTCTCTAAGCTACCTATTCTCTGCAAGTGTTGTTAACCTTAACATATTTCGTTATTATTCCTTATAGGCTCTTTTTCATTACCTTGAACTTTGATTCTTTCCTTCTATTTTTCTTGTCCAAGGGATGCATCCTCTTTGTTATCTTTGTAAAACCTTAGGCTTCCTTCTATTCTTTAATTCAATTTTAGCTAAAAAATGATCTTGAACAAAATTATCAAGCTACGAATAAATACAAATATAAATGTTATACAAAGCACATCCATAATGAATTAGAAATCAAATAGTTACCTATGTCATGCCATATTTGAAAGTTCATTACAAGTACCAAATGTGTAGTATGCAATATGAATAAATATGTAGCATTTATTAATATAATGAAAACCTTTCATAGGTTTCAAAATCATACATCCTGTAATTGAACTAAAAGTCATTTAACATATGGCACAAACTACCAACATATTTATCATATTCAAATTAAATCATGAGAGCAAACTCAACAATTTAATATTTTGAGCATATCTGGCTTACAAGTTAAAACCATACCTAGGCCTTCTCTTATCAACCAAAAGCCTACAATTTAGGGATTATTTGTCAGCAGTAAGGGATTGGGAGGACCTATCATTTATGGTAAGGGTACAATTCATAAAATCATTGCTTATCTATATTTACTGGATATCACATATGTTCCTTTCCAAAAGTTTGATTAAGACATTGGAAATGATAGTGAGGGACTTCTTACAGGGTGGTAGGCATAATGGGAGAGCAAATTCCAATGTTAGCTAGAGAGAAATTTACAAACATAAGAGAAGGAGCCTATGGGAAATGAAGACAAGGCCTTCCTTTTCATGGTTCTTATTACAACAACTAAATCTTAGAGGTATGTTAGCAGATAAAATCATATGCAAGCTTGGAAATAGAGAGGGAATCTCTAAAGTTCGATAGTTAGAGCCAAATGGGACATACAAAACAAAATCCTAGGCAATGCTAATGTAAAGGTTTGGATAAACACTAATTAGTGATCTAATGTCCAAGATGAGTTGGTGCAAATCATTTTGGATTATAATCCTAAGTCTGGTATGGAAGATAGGTATCAATAGATTGTTCATTCTTTTGGGAAATTCACAAATAAATCGTATAAGAAGTTAATGAGAAACAGATGGGAAATGGTAGCTTGGCATAAGGTAGTATGGAATTTTTTTATCCTTATAGTGTCATTTATGATGTGGTTAGCTATTAAGCAAAGAATGGAAACAAAAGAAAGATCTGTAACACGTAACGAGACTTTAGTTACATATCTTGGATCGAATGTGAAAGGGAAATAAACAAAGAAATGCAAAAAATATCTTATTTAGGTTTCATAACTTTAAATGAGCTTTTTGAAGCCAAAATGAGCAAGAATATACCGTTGTCTTCACAAGAATTTCTCACCGGAATGCAATCAACATCTTTCTACTATTTTCTCAAGACATAAGCTCTCTTAACGGGTCAAGGAATCCTTATGTTTACAAATGATATGATCAACTATAGGAGACCTTAACCTTTATATATATAGCTTCCATATTGGGCTTTCGTATCACAGGCCTAATATGGGTCCGGTCTATATTAATCGGGATCCATTTTCTACTTAGAATTCGACTCATTGATTTAAATCATTTATTGGGTCACTTTATTATCTTTATCTGGATCAAATTATGTAACTTAACCGATAAGATATTTAAAAACTAAAAAATGCAATTAAAATTTTAACTTTATGAGAAATGTCAAAATTATCCAACATTCTTCCCCATAGACAATACTTAATTGTGGTATTGACTTAAGTTTAAAACAGTTTAAAAACTCAGTTAAGTCACGCTACTATATTAGTCAACTAAGTTTAAAAACAAAAATTTGATCCAAAGATAATGAAAGTCCATCATTATGTCTTACAAGACTTTCGATAACAAAAAGTATCAAATGCATATGTCATGTGCAACACAGATCTAATATAATCACGCGTAGCTAACACCTCACTAACATGAATGAAAAAATAGAGTCTAACAAACTAAGACGATACTTGTATGATCTATATGTATCATCTTCATTTATAGGTCTCGATTTCTCCAATTTTATGCTAAACTTCATTAGAGAAATCTTTTTTTCTCTCCCTGAATGCTAAATAGCATTAGAGAAAACTCGTTTTCTCTCACCGAGTGCTAAACAACATCAGAGAAAACTTTTATGTCCTCTTACTAAATTCTAAACTACATTAGAGAACCTTTATAGGATTAAAACTTATATCCTCCTATGTCAAGTCAAACTTTATGGATATCTGTATAAAAAACTGTACGCATCTAAATGATATGGGCTCAAAGTCATTCTGTACATATGCCTAAAGACTTTTAAATACTTAAGATTGACACAAATCTTAAGATTTTCATACGTATTATAATAATGTATGATAACACGTATTACCGAGGATAAACGATGATCTTCTTTATTGATGAACCACCATACCGTATACTTGTTTTTCAAGTGGGTGAAGTCCTTTAGTTAAAGGATTGACTAACATTTTCTTAGTCTTTAAATGCCCAAACCTTAATATAACCTTTTTTGTATCAAGTCCTTATGGCCAAATTTTTGACCTTTAAATGCTAAGACCCTGTGATATTCATTGTTGTTATTAAACAACACAGCAGCTTGATTATCTCATTAGAACCAAATGAGTTTAGCCATTAAATCAACCACATACAACTCATAAATCAAGTTTCTTAGTCAAACCATTTATGAAGTAGCCCCATAGCATGCACTATACATGCATGATCAAGGAAGTCACCCGTGTCTACTTGACACTCTTCCACAAAATTATACCATATACAAAGATAAAAATGTAACCTTAAGTGGACTTTCGATCATCCAGACACATAGCTTAAATCTGATTCTAAATTCCCTACAAGGTTTCATCTGTTGACTTTGCTAATATGTCAATATATAATACTTAGTTCCCTTTAAGTATCTCAATGCTTGCTTGAATGCATTCCAATGGTCTACACCTAGGTTAACTAGATATTGATCAAATAGTCTAACGGTAAATGCAATGTCCCGCCTAGTACTTACCCAATCAGACATCAGGCTATTAATCGTACTAAAATACAGAACATTTCTCTCTTTACTTTATTTTTTTGGATATTGTGCTAAAGATTATCTCTCACTATGAGAGATAAATGCTACAACAGGTTTACAGTTAACCTTATTAAAGCTTTGTAGCATATGCTCAATATATGTGTCTTGTAAGAGGCCTAATAAGTGTTAAGATCTGTCCTGATAAACCTGCATACCTAGGACAAAAGATGCTTCACTAAGGTCCTTCATATTGAAATCATTGGCCAAAAGTTGCTTAACCTTATGCAATATGGTCAACTTATTCAATTTGAAAAAATATCATTCATATACAGCCAAGTTATTCAATTTGAAAAATATATCATTCACATACATTCAAGTTATTCAATTTGAAAAATATATCATTCACATACAGTAATAGGCATATAACTTTGGTCCTTTGACCTTATAATACAATCATCTTTTAACTTTATTTTTCATGAAGTTGAAAGAGGTGATAATCTCATTAATTATAAGATATCACTGCCGGAAGGTTTGATGTAAACCATATATTGATCTGCTTAGCGCGCAAACCATGTCTGTTCCGTTTGGATCCTAAAATCCTTTAGGTTGTACCATATAGACCTCTTCATAAAAGTCTTTATTTAGGAAAGTGGTTTTGACAACTATCTAATATAACTCTATATCATCATGAGCTATAATTTCCATCATCACTCAAAATGTATCCTACAAGGACACGAGAGAAAAAGTAACATTAAAGTCAACCTTTCTTCTTGAGTGAACCATAAAGCAACTGACCGATCCCATAAACCCCTAAACTTTATCCCAAAATCCTTTAGGTCTTAAAACTTCATTTACAACTGACGGGTTGGCAGTTTCGCTGCAAATCAACTAACTCTCAAATCTTACTATGCTTCATGACTTGTATCTCATCAATCATTGCATCCCACCATAAATCTGCATCGGGTCTAGCAAGACTGAGTTTCCACACTTCTAGATAATCATGTAGATTAGTCAAGTTCTGCATCAACTTCTTTAAGTCCTTTAGGGTGCAGTTATGCCTTTTGGCAGCACAATGTTTTGCTCAAGACTATCCGGCATAGTGAATTAAGTTACTATTTCAATTGATTCCATATATCTAGCAAATTGACCTTTTCAAGTCTTAAAACACCATGTTTGCCATAATACTCTCCTTCACAGTCATATTTGACACTCTGGATGGATTTTCTGAATCAGTTCTCAACCTTCAATCTTTAAGCAAGAACATATAAAATATAATGGGAATAATCATTAACAAATGTCAAAATACACTAAAATTGCACAATGAAATTGTATAAGGTCTTCTGATATGTTTATGTATCTCACTTAATAAGTTATAAGCATAATTTGGCCTCTTTATTCTTATTTTAGTCAACTTACCCCTACAACAGTCAGCACATGATTCCCATCATAATCTAAAATTGATAAAATGCTTTTCTTAATCAATCTCTTAACCCTAGCTCTAGAAATATGGCTTAAACTTTTATGCCACACCATGGATGACTTTTCATTCATCATGGTTCTTCTTTTCATGACTTGCTCAGTAAGATACGAAGAAGCATATATCTAATTCGAGATAAGACACATTCTATATAAACTATATAATAAGAAAGTTGTACTAATATGTTTTTTTATTAAACAACAACTCTAAAATAGAAGCATTAAATACAAAACAACCTTCTTTATCCAAACTTGATACAAAGATCACATACAAAATGTGTCGTGTAAATCCAAAATGAACCTTGCAGCAAGGTTCAATACATACATCTCCTATAGATATGACATCTGCTACTTCATTGCTATCAACCATCAAATTCTCCTTCCCTTTATTTGGCTCTATCCTAGATATGAATCCCTACATCGTGGAAGCATCTTGATCAGATGCTCCACTATTTAGTCACCAAGAACTTAATGCGACTATCATAAAATTAGATTCATAAATTGATAAGCCAAAAAGTTACCTGATGGTCTTAGTCTTTCCTTATAGGCCTCATACTGCTAGTTTCTTTATGTTATGCGGACATTTACTAGCCCTAGATTGACCAGTATTAGCATGTAGAGAATACTTACTCTTTCTACCTTTGAACTTAATGGGCTTCATCTTTTCCTTCCCTTTAGTTGCTTCGAGGGCTCTAGGAGTAGCAAGCTTGAGTTTCTCCTCTTCAGTAACATAATGAGATATCAAAGCATTAAAGTCCCCATTCCTCATCTGAAAAATAATATGTCATCACTAGATTACTAAACTCTGGAGGGAGTGTATTCAGAGTCTAGTGAATTATGAAGACATCAGGAAGACAAATATTCAGCATTTTCAGTCCACTGTGAAGATGGATCATTTTTAATATGTACCCCATCACTTCCCCTTCTCCTGTATACCTCATAGAGAATAAGTCTTTCATCAAGGCACTCATCTCATTTGGTGAGACTATGTACTTCTGGGAGATATTATCAACAAACTCCTTCGCTATGTCTATGTCCAAATGTTCACTAAGCAGATGATAAAGTATGGATCTTTTAATAATCATAAAATATAATCTGTTAGACCGATCCCATGCTACATAAGCTGCTTTATGTAAGTGGAGATGGCCTTTTCGTCCGTATGGCCATATCAACCTTAGCTATCTCCATAACATTTAATACATCCTTTGTCCACTTCTTTGTATTGAAATTGGTCAGGGTTTCAATGGTGACACTAATATTATTGACCAAAGAGGTGACTACAAAATAACAATGATTATATCAGCAAAAATGTAGGACAACAGCAATACCCTAAACCATTAAATAGTATCTTTATTGAGAATTCGGTAACACATATTATGAAACACTTGTGGGTTGAATACATAACAAATGCAACTAGACCTCCACACAAAAGCGATTACAGTACAAACCATTAACTCTCACAACACTACCACCTGTAGGTGAATAGATCATTCAAGCAACAACTTTCCCCTATCCAATGCCTTATGCTCATCTCAAAATCTTATGTAAGGCCAACACTTATAAGCAGAATAACCAAACATGAGACCAGAAACGTCCCCTAACATGTAAGTAGAACAATTCAAAATACTGACTTGACAGGCTACTGTGGTGACTACGTCCTCATCAACACTTAAAAAGTCCACAAACGTAAGGGATACATCTTTATGTTATCCTTACATTCTTTATGGGCATATAGTATGTTACAATGTAACATCAATAAATGATAAACCCGAATGCATAGTCTCATTGTCACACATTCATACTGAAGACATTCTTTGAAAACTTCATTTGAGACTTTCGTAAAGGAAAAATCTCATTAGAGTGACTATTGTGCATCACTGGACATTGAATCGACCACTCATGATATGAGAACCTCATATATCTTCCTTATGACAAGTTTGTTGCATGAGAATTTACTCAAAAATGGCTTCAAAATGTCTTAATTCTTTTTCTAAATAACTAACATTAAACCAAAAACACAAAAACTTAAAATATCTCCCTCATGTGATGCTCGAAGCATGCAAACTTACTTGAAATCAGCTTCAGAATGCCTTAGTTCCTTTTCTAGAGTTAAACTTTAATTTATTACTAATGTAATAAATCCAGAAAAATGAAAAATTCACTTTATGAATTTTCTAGACTCGAAAACTAACCCAAAATAGCTCGAGGCACCCTTACAGAAAATCTGAAATTTTCATGTCTTTATTTTTTGTTTTATTTTATTGTAGAGTTGACGTCAACCCTACGTCAGTGCACTGTAGCGCTGATGTAATCCATTGACATCTACATGAAATCTGCTATCCGTAGAGGGTTGACAGGCCTTTAATGTGTACAGTGTATGAGTTGCATGTGCCAGACGCGCTCCCCACGCTCGCTTATTGACTACTACGTGGGTTAAATGCACCAACATGTAGCACGCTCCTATCCACCCACGTGTCAACTGCTTATCTAGCACATGCAACGCCAGGCTAACCGCCTTTAAGGTGGTATTGTGCGCCTCCATTGCCCTCGATTGTCTGGGTGATTTCTGGTGAGTCTCGGGGCCATTTTCAATATCCTAAGTTCATTTTCAGCCCGTTTCTCAAGGCTAAACACACGTATACTACTTTCATGCAATAAAAAGCAAAATAAACTGAGAAACAGAAGTTAACTCTTCTAAAATGTTATGGAGAAAAAACCGAAAAATCTTTGTTTTTAACTACCTGATCACATTGCCGCTCTTATACCATGTATAACACGTAACGGGACTTTAGTTACGTATCTCAGATCGGACGTGAAAAATACCTTTGTTTATTCCATAACTTCAAATGAGCTTTCCGAAACTGAAACAAGCTCGAATCCATCTTTACAAGAACGCGGTCAACTTCTTTCTACAGTTTTCTCAAAACGTAAGCTCTCTTAATAGATCAGAGAGTTCTTATGTTTACGAATGATATAAGAAACTGTAGAGACCTTGTCCTTTATATATATAGCTTTCATATTGGACTTCTCCATTACAAACCTGATATAGGTTCGGTCTATACTGATCGAAATCTATTTCTCACTCGAATTTCGACTCATTGATTTAGATAATTTATTGAGCCACTTTATTATCTTTATCTGGATCAAATTACATAACTTAACCAATAAATTATTGAAAAATAAAAAATGCAAGCAAAAACAAAACTTAGTATAACAACTCGAAGAGAAAAATATAATAAAATAAACTACTAAAAATTTGAAACATTCACTTAGATCATTTAATTTTTTATTTTGTTTTAATCTCACTTTAATACACATTTATTATTTATTATAATTAAATATTTGATAAATTTTAATTAATTAATTAATTAAAATTCAAAATTTTGTACAATATCTACAAATAAAACTAGATATTATATGAAAAAATAAAAATATATAATATAAATTTTGTTTTATTATATTTTAATTATTAAAGTTTTGGAGTTTGTACTATAACGTGAAGTATCGACTGAAAGTTAGTATAATTTTTTTAAAAGAAATTGAATGTATTAAAAATGAAATATGAGGATAGTTCCGGCCATTAGTGAAGTACATTCAAGCTTAGAACCGATTACAAAGGAGCTTGCGAAAGTCATCTCCTAGACTAGTCATTGCCCTGTTGGAATCTCTCATTGTAAATCCACATTGATGGACAGGAAACCTCACCACTTCCTTGGACTTGATAGTTAAGCTCGTCGCTGTATCCTTAATCTGGTTATCTCCAACAATCAAGTGAATATTACATTCTTCAATTATTGAACTGTGTATAAAATTATTCTGTACTGTCCTAAATTAGCATACCAAATTGTACCAGCTTATGAAATATCAAAAAATACTAGGTCAAATTTATAAATTGAATTACATTTTATTTTAAATTTACCCTTGTTTTAATAAGACATGAGGTTATTTTGTTTTTATATTATAATTTTATTATTAAATAAATAAATAATTAGAATTAATATAATTTAATTATTTTTGTTAAAATTATTAAATTTTTTTTACAGAAAATAAATTTTATAATAAGATGTTAAAGCAACATCGAGAAGCTGACTAAAGGAAACCCGTAACAATAAAAGAGATTAGCAACTAGTATAACAAAATCACAAGTATCGAAAATTTTAAATTTTTTTCAATCCAGGTGATATTTTGCAGACCCCCTCCCCTCACACTCTCCTCTTCTGCGTGGGTTTTACATTGATCTTATCATCGACTTATTAAGAAATAACAATTGCACAGTGCAGACAGTGGCAAAACTCCACGACGCAGTGCTAGGGATTGTTATAGGGATTCTGAAGTGTTGGTTTATGTCCTACAGCCAATTTCTTTTGTTGTAGTTTAGTGACAAATTATTTAAAGGTATTCTTTATCTTATACATGTTTATATGTATATGATAAAGTCTATGGGATAATTGTACATTGCAAATGAAATTATAATGAGATTATTTTTATGAGATTCATATTACATCTATGTATTATTCTTAAAATGTTCCTAGTCATTGTTCTATTAAGATTGGACATTAATAGAACATAAAAAGACTAGCACACGTTTTATTTTTTCTTATGAAGGAAGTAGTCGATCTCATAAGTTAAAGTACAGAGATACTTAAACAAACGTGTGGGTGCTTGCTAGAGAACAAGTTCACTGAACAGACCCGATATGAAAAATTCATTTGGAACATTACTTGTATGTCTATGGAATTCTCATTGTGATGATTGTATAAGTGATCATTTGACTTGAGATCATCAAAGT
>JANIJH010000005.1:40930216-40945360 GCA_024520975.1 Erythroxylum areolatum | reverse complement strand
AATTCGCGGCAGGTATAGGGTTAAATTCGCGGCAGGTATAGGGTTAAAGCATCCCAAATCCAAACGTGTACATCCGGTAGGTATTAAATGAAGCCACATCTCCATAAAGGAACTACTAAATACAACCCAATTTGCCACGAACAAAACTACACTTTTCCATGTTTTCTCAGATTCTCCTTAATTTTCTCCCCCAACAAACACTCCCTAAATCCCCGTCTACGCATTAGTCTTCAACCGCCACATACCTTCCATCACCCTACCTTTATGTTTTAGTTATAGCATTCTAGTATATAAGAACGTCCCCATGCATTTGGACAAGATAAAACAACTCTGGTTATACCAATTACCAACAAGAAAGGAACTAGTAGCAAGACCCCGCACAAGCTTTTTGCATGCTGTACAAGTGTCTGTGAACGACTATAAATATATGGCGCCTGGTAAATGTGGCAGCGGCGGCGGTCTTGTCGGAGACGAGTCCGGTTTGAAGTATGCTAAGATTGAAGGTAAAGATGGTGGGTTTATTCCGAGGGTCTTTCTCGGTTTACCGGATAAAGAGTCAACCCTTAAACAGCCTAAGAAAAATAAACAGAGTTTCAAACGTGTTCTAAAGGCTGTCTTGTTCGAGACTTCATTGGTTAGATTCTTTCCTTACCTGCTTTGAATTTGTGAACTGATTTTACCACTTGATCTGTCTTTTCACAGAGTACATTAATGAACGTCCTGTTTATTGATTCCAAGTATCAATTCCATAGATTGTAAAAGTTCTACCTTAGTAGGAAAATTTGTCTTTGAAAATTCTCTTTTCTTTCGGCAGTTTAAGAACATGTACATGTAATTTTGTTGTGGTTTAGTCCATTGATGAAACTTAATGAATCAAAACCCTTATTTCATTCTTGTTCTTCTTGGCTAATTTGCTTTTCTATTTTGATTGAGAAGATGCTGTTTCGTTCTTTCGTCGTTTCGTTCAAAACAATAGAATGATAATTGCATCTTTCTCGTTAACATCAAACATGGGAGTTAACTACTATACTTATTCATCGCTTGGTCAGTGATTTGCCGCGTATTTTGTTTCAATTGCAGGCCAAGAAGATTAAGAAAACAAAAGTCTTACAAAAGTTGCATCAGTCAAAAAAGAACCGATCGGGAAAAGTTGAGAAAAAGAATTCATACCAAGTGAAAAACAATCCCACAAACTCAATTTACCTAGAAGTTCCCAGGAAAGTTGATGGAACAAACACATCCCAGTCTTCTTCAAGGAGTATTTCACGTTCTTCGTCATATTCGTCCATTTCAAAGTCACTTGTCAAGACAAAACCATCGAATTTGGCTCAACCCAAGCAGAAACAAGATAACTATTCGCAAGATATTGGAAAAGGTGATCAAAGTAATGATATTGGTATATATGTGATCGTCGTATCTCTCTTGTCTCTAGCCTTTTGTGGCAAGACAAGTGCTATAATATTCACTGTAGGATGCCTCTACTGTGTGCCTCGCTTGATTCATAAGAGTAAGAGGAGTATCAACTAGTCAGCAAGTGGGGTTGATCTTCATGGGAACATGAAGTCCAAGCAGTACAAGAAGCAGATCATCATGGAAGCGCCACTGGGAAGAAACCGTGGTCGTGGTGTGTAGCCATAATTGCCATAATAAAGTAAGGCCAATGATTCAGGGCCTAAAGGCACAATTTCACTTTTCTCTTTTATAGGCAAATTTCTTTCTTACGTGTATATGTAATAGACATATGTAGCCACTTAGAAGAGTAGGCCTGATTTGTAAATGAACAATTTTGTTAGGAAATTTGTTTTCATATACACTATTATTTTATCTGAGAAATGAAAATTGACACAATGGTTCATAAAATCACATTATAGCTCAACAATGAGCTGCAGAAAATCTCCAGGAGAAACCATTTGTGGTGAAAGTGGTCATATACTAAGAAATACCATGAGATCAAATTATGCAATTCTTTGTTTTCTACTATGCTAGAAATTGTGAAGAAGCTCATGATAACTCCTACTCAATTTACATAAAAGAATCTCTATGGAAGGTCGACCTTATACACTTTCTAGGATCTGAGATACCGTTATATATCATTTACGTGCAAATGCAAATGAAAACTAATGTCTTTATCGAAAACAAAATAAAAAAGAGCATACAAAATAAATACCTTTTTTAGAAAGTAAATAAATTATATTAATAACTAACCAGATTTTTCATGAAATGTACAAAAAAAAATCAAATACAATTCAAAACTTTCAAAGCTCATTAAGACACCACATAGGTGAAGTGTTAGAACTATGGTGACTCACTAGAACTCACCAAAAGGATTAATTTAATTTCAAAAGTAAAGAAAGTGACAAGCCTTGTCTTCTAACCATAAGCAGCGCCTTGATGTATCTAATTTTGCATTCACTTGCATGTTTTGAAGAGTTGAACTTTTCTTTAAAGACTTTTAAGTTCCTTTTCCACCAAACACTATAACATGTTCTAAGAACCAAGTTATACAACAACCTCTCATCTATATGACTCTTGAAAAGGGAAAATAGCACTATATTATTTCCAACAAGCCTTTGATTTGCAGATCCAAGTTATAAAAACCAATAGTATCCCTCCAAATCTTATATGAATAAGGGTAATTAAAAAGAAGATGTTCATTGGTTTCTTGGTCTGACAAACACAACATACAATATTGGTGTCTCTTATTATGTTCAACGTAATGAACCTTTCTTTAACTGCAAGCCACAAAGTAAATGAAAATCTTAGGACAAGAAGCTTGTTCCACACAAGAGAATGCCATTACAATCATTTCTTGGTTCCTAGTCATATCTATACAAGATTTGTTTGCAAATAAGTTAAAAGGATGCTTAATCCAAATTACCTTATCTTCTATTTACAAGTCCAAGGGAGTTTGGGGGAAGCAATCTTGAAAGAATTGCCCACCTCTATTGTCACAATGCCATCTTCCATTTGCGATAAAACTACTAACCTTTGCATTTGCATAAAAGAAAACTTTATGGTTAGCAAAGTTAGGGAGAAGATAAAAAGGGTCAACTATACTTCAATTGCCATACCATAACCATACCTCTTTCAGTCCTCACCTTGTATTTGATAAGTGGGTAGATAAAGTCTCTTAACTTTAACATTTTTAGCTAGTTCTATGATGCATTTGTTCTTAATCTAGTTATCCATAAGCTAGATCCTCCTATATAGTACTCTTAAAGTCATTTCACCCAAAGAGGCTCCTCATCATTTATTACTTTTTATGGCCTATTGATTAAAAAAAAGAAATTGAATGTTGAAACATATATAAAGCCTAGTTGTCGTCTTTAGTTAGTTAGAAGTCACGATTCATGGTTTATCATATGATTTCTCAAACACCTATTTTCATCTATCCATGAAATTGTTAGACGATACCTACATTTTTCCTCAATTCATATGGAAGAACATACCAAGAAAACAATTATATTCTTGTCTATGCTACCTCTACAAAAAATTCAAGGATACTAGTAATATTATTGAAGTAAATCACTTGGTAATATAGAAATCACATATAATATGTAAAATACACAAGAAGGGGGGTTGAATTGTGTAAAAATTTTACAGATATTAATCTTTAGGAATTTCTTGAATTACTTTACAAAATTCAGATGATCACAAAAACACTTTACTAAAGTCAACGAGTAATGTAATTGTAAGAATTATTATCTACTCTTTTAAAAAAAGAAAATTAAAAGATAAGGGTTAGAGAATAGACGCTACGATTTTATATTGGTTCACCCTTAACTTTGAGTTACGTCTAGTTCTTAGAGTTTTTCTGAGATTTCACTATACTCTTCAACTTTACAAGTATTCTTTCTATACTTGTAGAGCCTCTTCAGGTCTCTCCCACAAAGTATTCTTTATCTGCTTTCTTAGCCTCTTCAGGCTCTAGCCTTTCTTTCTCTCTCTAGGAAAGATATTTTTGAGCTTCACGTTACAGATGTATTTGCTCTCTTTTTTTTGCACTTGTATATAAAGTTTCTCTAAGTATTGTAAAATAAAATTTTCTATCTTGTAAAAACGTTATTTTAGTTTACGACTAGAACTATTATTTATAGCCTAAGTCTTTAACTGTCTTCTAGAGAAACTGTTTCTTGAATCTTCTAGAAACCATTATTAGTTAAGTTTTGTAACTAACTCCAACTAACTGACTGACTGACGTTCTAGAATAGTTTCCTTTTATATCATCTGGTACTATAATTCTTCTGGTGTCGTTTCATCTGGCATTACGCTTCTTCTGTTATCACGCTTCTTCTGGTATTACACTTCTTCTGGTGTAGCACTTCTTCTGTTGCTGACGTGTATCTTCTGTGATGACGTGTATCTCCTGTGATGACATGTATCTTCTGTGATGACGTGTATCATCTATGATGAAGTGTATCGTTTGGTGTTAACCACGCATCTTCTGATGTTGACCACGAATCTTACATTTTTCTGCGCACTTAATAAACTTATCAAAACAATTCATACATTTATGAGATTATTATTATTTGATTGTAATCAAAATTAATAGAAGTGAAGTCTTTTTGACTTAACAATCTCCCCCATTTTGATGATAATAAATAATCATAATTTTAGAAGATAAAATGATATTCAGACGAATAATAAGCAAAGAAAAAACACAAGAAATGTATGCATAAGATATACAATACTTTCTAATAGTTTTACTTTTCTCTTTTCTCCTCTTCTTCTTCTTTTCTCCCTTTATTTGTTCTTAATAAAAAAGATAGCTAATCGTAAATGCTTCAGAATTTCAGAAAACATATGTTGAATATCAGTGCGGATCGTTTTGAGGCCTTGTTCAATAGAAACATGTAGAAGTGCTGTTTCCTTATGAAGATCACCCACTGAGTCACCCAGTTCATCAACCTTAATATGAATTTCCTCAATATCTTTTGCTAAGGCTTCCTGAACTTCCTTCTGTTTGTGACTAGCTTCTGTCCAATTGGTGAAATGCTTCAAAAACTCTAAATTAACAGTAGGATCTTATTATATTTCACTAAATGGATGAAGGTTTTCAACAACAGATGGTTCTGTAGGTAAAATGTCTAACTCTATGATTTTGATTGAGGGTAGTTTGAAGGTTTGTTTTCCTTCTGGGAGATCAAGATCATCAGGTCTAGGTAGTTTTAGGATTGGTTGCCTAAGAAGGTGTAACACATCTTTGACTGAAGGTATGAAACCTAAGGGTCTGAAATGCATGATAAATGCACAAAGGTTTCTAAGTTAAAATTGATACCTTCAACCTTAATACTTAAGTACCTTCCTTTTGTCACAGTGCCAACTACCTTAAAACTTTCATCTTTGGTAGAAACGTCAAATTGACTCCCTAATGCCCTTGATATGTGATGTGATACATAGACAGCTCTAGGTTGAACTGCATTACATGCATCGTCTATGTTCTTCACATCCACTTGAATCTGTTCTTCTGTAAGATCATCTTCATGCCCTTCAGGAAACATCTATTTCTTCCCTTTTTCTTCGTTTATCACAGGGATTGAACATCTTGGTTGCACATCTGGAATAATCTTTATTGATGTTTTGCTCATAATTGGATAGATAGTATAATGATCCTTTGAAATCTTCATTAGATATGGTTTTGACTTCTCATCTTGCAGAATACCATATAGTCTTCATTCTTTATGACTGAGAAGAAGTATTGTCTGATCGTTAATTGGTATAGGTTCGACTTGTACCTTGACTGTCTTCTTCAAAGGTTCTCTGATAATAATTGAACTTCTGTTTCAAACAAGTACTGATTCTTATATAATTTTCATTTTCAAATCCTTTTTGATAATTGGTTGAGAAGGATTGTAAGGTCCTAGTTAGTGTTCGACTGTCTGAGCCTCCTGTTGAACATTAGATAAAGAAACTTTTTCTGACTTTGCTTCATCTTCTTTTGTTCTTCTGCTAGTTTAGAAGAAAGTTGTTATTGAGGCTTCTCCCTCTCAAATACTAACTTCCTTTTTATCTCTATCTGTCCAGATGATTTTGCTGATTGAATTTGCAAAATAGAGACAATTGATCTGGTAGGCTGTTGTTGTTTCTCTTACTTCTCAGAATCTCCACTAAGAATCAGAACTTTCTGTTTCTTCTATTCTTGTTGTCGTAAGGTCAATAATCTTGGTGACCCTCTTGACTGTTTGCACTTTTTGGATCGAAGCATGTCATCCTTCATCTTCAAAGACACTTATTGTATTGATTGTTGAACCCGGCTTTCTTCTCTCAGTAAAATCGTCTTAGCTTGTATTGGCACATTAAACGATTGTTCAGCTTTTTCTTCTGCAGATGTTCTTCCTGTTAATTGAGGTTTTGTTTTCTTTCAGATGTAACATATTCACTCCTGCTTCATCTTACTACAAACTCCCCCTCAGACTTTGCTTTCGGTGTAAAACTTGTATCCGTTTCAGCTTCAAACTTCATTCCCATTCTGTGAATAGTAGTAGCATTAATAACACTCTTCACATCCATTTTTACCCTGTTACCTCTGTCAAGTAAGATTCCAAATTCTCTAAAGAATCTAGTCAACATCATGTCGTAAGGTAAAGAGCTAGAATCTCACTTAGACTTCATCATGTATTTCAAAATCAAGTACGGAAGATTAATGGGTTAGTGATTAAGTAGATGAAACAAACAATATTCATTGTTCATTGTCACCACGTCCTTCAAGCCTATTCCTGGTAGAACATAGTGGAGAAGCAGTGAATGTAGAACCCTAGCCTTCAGAACAAGGGTTGAAGCCTTCTTAACTCCTGGATCACTACTTCCATATTATTATCGATTGATGTGCGCTTTATCTACACGACCTTGAGTAATCCATTTTGTATTATTAAATAGCTTTGCTCCAATATTGGACACCAAATGGCCTTTTCGATAGAATCTTGTGTGACTATAACCAACAACCCATCTACCACTGATATTAAGGTGTTGCGCACCACCTTTTGCATTCTTTCATAACTCATATATCTCATTCAAATAGACCTTTTGATTAATGTTGAAGAAATTTTTCCAGTCAACTGCTTCAATTTTTGGTTCAATGTCCATCTGATTTTACTTCAAAGAGGTGAAATCAACGTGTCTCCCATAAATAAGAGATTTCTCCATTTTTGATCGGTAATAAGTAAACACTAAACACACAAATGTTTTTCGTTTAACGTTGTAAGGTTAGTATCTAAAAATAAGAATATGAAACGAAAAGAACTTGAAGTTTAGAATAGAGTATTGAATCATCTTTGTCGAGAACACTAAACAAACGGTTTCAAAGTTTTTCAAGAAAATTCTAGAGTAAAAGGTATTTTAGAATCTTGAGAAGATTTCCTTCTTATACATAATCTTGAAAAGTTACCGCCCATAACTTACCATTACTATTTACTTGAAAACTTACGATTTTTATCTTCTACTTGTATGAATCTTCTAGGTCATGACGTGTCAAATGAATAGTCATTCAGCATTACCATATTCAAGTTTCATCTGATTTCCTTAAATCTGTCTTCACATAAAGGATTAGTGAAGATATCCGCCCACTGTTGATTCGTCTCAACAAATTGTAGACTGATGATTCCTCTCTATACATAGTCTCATATAAAATGATGTCTAACTTCAATATGCTTTGCCCTCAAGTGTTGTATTGGATTCTTTGATAGATTGATAGCACTTGTGTTGTCACAGAAGATTAAAATTTAGTCTTCCTGTATAGAATAATCCTCTAACTAATACTTAATCCATAATGTTTGTGAACAACAACTTGTAGCTGACATGTATTCAGCTTCCGTAGTAGATAGAGCAATTGAACTTTATCTTTTGCTTGACCAAGAAATTAGATTATGACTAAGAAAGTGATAACCTTCACTTATACTCTTTCTATCAATCCTATCTCCAAAATAATTAGCATCATAGTAGCCAATTAAGATGAAATCTTCACCTTTCTCATACATTAAACAAAGATCAGTAGAACCTGCCAAGTATCTCAATATTCTTTTAATAGCAATATAATGAGATTTTCGAGGATATGCTTGAAATCTTGCACACAAACAAACAGTAAATAGTATATCAGGTCTGCTTGCAGTTAGTTAAAGTAAAGAACCAATAATTCCTTTGAAAAGGGTTTGATCAACCTTCTTACCTGCTTCATCCTTAGATAAATGGATTGAAGGATGCATAGGAGTTGCCATAGGTTTAACTTTCTCCATTTTATATTTGACTAACAGTTCTTTGATATATTTTTGTTGATGAATAAAAATCTTTTCTTTGGTTTTCTTAATTTGTAAACTGAAAAAGAATTTCAATTCACCCATCATACTCATTTCAATTTCACTTTTCATAAGATTTTCAAAACTAGCACATATCTTCTTAGAAGTTGCACCAAAAATAATATCATTTACATATATTTACATAACTATGAAATCATTTTAATACATTTTCTAAGCAAAGTCTTATCTACTTGTCCTCTAATAAAGTCATTTCTAATCAAAAACGAACTTAGATGATCATACCAAGAACGAGGTGCTTATTTTAATCCATACAAAGCTTTATGAAATCTATAAACATAATCTGGTTTATTAGTATCTTCAAAACTAGGGGGTTGCTTTACCTAAACTTCTTCATCTAGAAAACCATTTAAAAAGGCACTTTTCACATCCATTTGAAACAGTTTTATATCATGACAAATAGCATATGCAAGCAAAATCCTAATAGCTTCTAGTCTACCTACAGGAGCATAGGTTTCATTATAGTCTATTCCTTCTTATTGATTATAGCCTTGAGCTACTAATCTAGCTTTATTACGGTTTACTCTTCTTGATTCATCTAGTTTATTTTTTAATACTCATCTGGTCCCTATGATAGACTTATTGGGTGGTCTAGGAACTAAAGACCAAACTTTGTTCCTTGTAAATTGGTTTAACTTCTTTTGCATGGCTAAAATCCAAGCTTCATCTTGAAGAACTGCATCAATTTTCTTAGGTTCTAATTCAGAAACAAAAGCTACATTTGCCTCTATTCTAAATTTAGACCTAGTTCTCACTCCTTCTGATGTTTCTCCTATGATCAGGTTTTCTGGATGAGAAGATTTGTATTTCCAATCTTTTCTAAGACTAAAGTTTTCAGAAATATCTTCTACCTTATCAGGTGGATCGTCTGGTGGTGACAAGTCTAGGTTATTGACTAAAGAAGCAGATATAGTTTCATCATCAGAATTGTCTCTTCTATCTAGATGAGAATCATCATCAAATTTAACATGCATAGATTCTTCAATAGATTTAGAAATAAGATTATAAACTCCATAAGCTTTATAAGTAATTGAATATCCTAGAAAAATTCCTGAATTGATCTTAGAATCAAATTTATCCAACTTTTCTTTTGTATTCAATATAGTGCATTTGCAACCAAAAGGATGTGTTGGGCCCCGTTTCTAAAGCCCAACAATGCATCCGGAGTCATAAAGCATGAGCGGGTTACCTTGAAGGGTTATCAACGAACCCTCACTAGCCGTCATCTCACAGGGATGGCATGCCCACACCAGCCAATCACCAACATCTCAATTTCCATTCTTCAATACAATTGTAGCTCGATGTCTCTAGTTTATTTTGAAATAAGAACCACCTCATTCAGAGCTTTATAGCTTAAGATATGCCTAAAAACTCAAAGTATGTTCATAAACCAGTTATGTTATTCCAATTGATCCCTCATTTTATTTCCATCAATATTTTTCAATTCAACACCAAAAGTTACCAATTTTAATGGAGTGGTAGATAAATGTCTTAGAAATCTATCGCTTCTAGAATCACTTCATTCAGAGGTCAGATGCGGAAGTTATGGACAAAAGAATCAAACATGTTCATGTCCTTAATCATTTTATACCTATCTTGGCGCAATTGCTATAACTTTTTATAAAAATGACGGATTGAGGTCATTTTTAGACTATTTGAAAGTAGATTTTAAGATCTACAACTTTTATGAAGACCTCGAAGACAATTTCTACCTTCTAAAGGATCAAAAATGGAACAGAAGATGACGATACGAACTAAGACGGTGCAGAAGGTCAAACTAAGACGGTCAAACTAAGACAATACAGAAGGTCAAACTAAGATGAAGCAAAATTAAGACGAAGCAAAACTAAGCTGAAGTAAACTAAGACGAAGCAAAACTAAGACGAAGCAAACTAACATTAATCACCATAGCTGTCACATACACGCATCCTATGCAACATCACAACTTGTGAAGATCATAACTTTCCATTACGATATCCAAAACTTACAAACTTTATATCATTGGAAAGCTAAAAGGATAAACTAAAATTTCCAAGAAGACCATTGTGTCTAGTTCGGCCTAGATTAAACTAGTTTTTCCCTTAAATTCAGTACATAATTCTACTCCTATGGAAAACTGGAAATATGAAATGTACACTACAAGATAATGAACGCATCCACAACAGAACTTCTTCAATTCTCAATTCATTTCTAAATCAAAATGAAGTTCATACATAGCTTTAATTACATAATGACATTACATTAAAGTCTTAATACAAGTTACAAAATACATTGGATGCTTAATGGTCAATATGTTTATAAAGCTATTCAAAAGTCTAGCCACTAACTTACTACAAAAGCTAACTATCTTGGAAATTGTCCAATTGCCTTACAAGGATCAATGATCTTCTCGATCTATACCTGAGGAGTGGGAAAATATTGGGTTAAGCTACACAGCTCAGTGGCTAAGATATTTATAGCTATTGGTAACAAGCCACACAATCAAACATATATGTGAATATTCACATATGCAACATGTCTTCTCTTAATCTAGCAATGCAAGTTCAACATTCACCATTCCAATCATATCTCATAGATTAATACATAATCAAAGCATAATACACAAATTTCATTATAACATAACATATCAAAATGCAAATGCACAAACAATTGGCTTGAGGATTCCATGGAAATAGAAGGGAGAAACCGAAGTTTGCACCTTGAACAGAATGAGTCCATTTTCGGAGCTCATATGCCACAAGCGGGCAGCCGGGAGAAGGCACTTGTCAACGTGAACGTGACGAATAGAATGGTTCCACTCTCGCCCAAACACAATCAAATCTAGTGCTTAATTCAATCAAAAGTTTGTATTCTCATGCTTTTCTTCTTTCCATTTAATCAAAATGCCATGATACAAGGTATAGCATAATCATACTCACAATTCCATTTATCCAATGTCATACATCATAATGAAATTTTCACATCACAACATTTTAAGGCAAGTCATTTTAGCACACAATACACACACAAGGTATTTTGCTCATTACACAATAACTATAAATAAATTACCCACCTTATAATTCTTGAAAATCTAAATTCAATTGTGCCCTTCTTTTTGCTCTTGGGTAGGTTGTTCTTGATTTCCTAACACAAACAAAAAGTCTCACTCAATTCCAATTCAAATGGAAATCCCCCAAATTTCCATAACCACAACAAAATGGAAATAACCTAAATCAAGCTCAAACTTAACCTACCCATAGTCCATCTAAGTTAGAAAACCCAAAACCTAGCTTAGAAACCCATCTTCTTCCTCCAATCATTCCCAACAAAAAAACCCCTTTCTCTTTCTAAAACTTCTTTATTCACCACACAACCTATTTCTCACTAAACAGAAAGAAGATGATAAACTTACCTTAAATAGCTTGATTCTTCTCTTCTTTCCACGATTTTCCTCCTTCTCTAGCTCTTTTGATTTTTCTTCTCCTTCTCTTCTCTCTCTCACGCATTCTCTCCTCTCTTCTTCTAATTCAAGCCTTTTTGTTAGTCTTTCTTCCAAAATTTCCCCTCGCTTACTTGCCCTTTTCAATTTTGCCCCTCCTTTGTCTTTTATGGCTCTACTCCTTTAATACACTTAACACAAGCCTATTAATTTCTAACACTTCGTTCCAATTTCAATTTCTAATCCTTCCCTCAATTTCTAATTAATGACTCAATTCTAAAAATAAATAATTAAACAAACAAACAAAACAAAAATAAATAACTAGATAATTAATATGAATTTAGAAAAAAAATCAGGATCTAACAACTCTCCCCCTAAAAGAATTTCGTCCTCAAAATTCTTACCTGAGTCATTGAAAAGGTTCGAATACTTCTCAATCATTGCTTCCAAAGGCTCCCATATTGCCTCCTCTGTGGAATGGTTCCTCCATAAGACTTTAACCAACTTTACAATCTTGTTTCTCAAAACCTTTTTCTTTGAATCTAAAATCCCCACTGGTTGCTCCTCATATATCAAATCCTCCCTTAACTGAACCTTTGAAGGTTGAACTATGTGTGAAGGATCTGATCGATACTTCCTCAATATCAACACGTGGAAAACATTGTGAATCTTAGATAATTCCGATGGCAAGGCTAACTTATAGGCTAAAGGCCCAATCTTCTCAATGATCTCATAAGGGCCTATGTATTTCGGACTAAGCTTGCCTTTCTTACCAAACCTCAAAACTCCTTTCCATGGAGAAACTCTAAGAAACACTTTGTCTCCAACTTCAAATTCCATCTCTTTTCTATAAGCATCTGTGTAGCTCTTCATTATATCTTGAGCTAGTTTAAGTCTGTGTTTCACCAATTTAATCTTGTCAACTGTAACCTGTACCAACTCAATTCCTACAAGTCTCCTTTCACCTACGTCATCCCAGCAAATAGGAGTTTAGCACCTCCTACCATACAAAGCTCATAAGGT
Source organism: Erythroxylum areolatum (assembly GCA_024520975.1). Taxonomy (NCBI): domain Eukaryota; kingdom Viridiplantae; phylum Streptophyta; class Magnoliopsida; order Malpighiales; family Erythroxylaceae; genus Erythroxylum; species Erythroxylum areolatum. The sequence goes on along the minus strand of JANIJH010000005.1, from coordinate 40,932,613 downwards.
GCTATCTGAATTCCCGAGTGATAGGAATTATTATAAGCAAATTCTATTAAAGGCAAATGATCATCCCATGAGCCTTTGAAATCCATAACACAAGCTCTCAACATTGCCTCCAGAGTCCGGATTGTTTTCTCCGATTGTCCATTAGTCTGTGGATGCAAAGCTGTGCTAAAATGTAACTTTGTTCCCAAAGCCTCTTGTAAGCTTTCCCAAAACCTGGAGGTGAACCTGGGATCTCTATCTGAGACTATCGAACTTGGAATCCCATGAAGTCTGATTATCTCATCTATATATTTCTTGGCCAAAGCATTTAAAGAATCTGTCTATGTGCTGACTTAGTCAGCCTATCAACAATTACCCATATTGCATCATGTTTCCTACTAGTCTTCGGCAATCCCATCAAGAAATCCATCATAATCTTCTCCTATTTCCATTCTAGAATTGACAAAGGTTTAAGTTTACCTGAAGGTGTTTGGTGCTTAGCCTTGACTTACTAGCACACTAAGCATCGTTTAGCATATTCTGCAACTTCTTTCTTCATCCCTTTCCACCAGAAATGCTCATTCAAATCTCTATACATTCTTGTAATCCCTGGTTGCATTGCATAAGGCAAATTATGTGCCTCATCAAGAATCTCATCTTTCAACTCTTGCATATTAGGAATACATAGTTTGTGTCCCATCACCATTAATCCATCTTCCCTTACCTTTATTTCAGAAGGTTTACCACTTTTAATCTGTTCTCTGAGCCTACTCAAATACTCATCTTGCTCCTGCAACTCCTTAATCTTCTCATTCAGTACTGGCCTCACTCTAAAATTAACCAGTACACAACCAGATTCAACTTGCTTCAAAGTCACTCTAAGTTTGGCTAATTCCTTCAATAGAGGAAGATACACCGTCTCCATATGTGCTATAGTCGATTTTCTACTCAGTGCATCCGCTACTACATTAGCTTTCCCCGAGTGGTAGTCTATCATCAAGTCATAATCTTTTAGTAGCTCTAACCATCTTCTCTGTCTTAAGTTCAACTCTTATTTACTCATCAAATACTTAAAACTTTTGTGATCTGTAAACACCCTAGTGGTGATTCCATACAAGTAATGTCTCCAAATCTTCAATGCAAAAATTATGGTGGCCAATTCCAAGTCATGCGTCAGATAGTTCATCTCATAAGACTTTAATTGCCTAGAAGCATAGGCAATCACTTTATCTCCTTGCATCAATACACACCCTAATCCCTTCCTCGATGCACCAGTGTACACTATATATCCATCATTACCTGAAGGCAAAGTCAAAATTGGTGCACTCATCAATCTGTACTTAAGCTCCTCAAAACTTTTCTGACATTCATCTATCCACACAAACTTCTGATTCTTCCTTGTCAGTTTGGAATGTGGAGCTGCTATCATAGAAAAGCCCTCCACAAACCTTCTGTAATACCCAGCTAAACCTAAGAAACTTGATTGAGCCTAAGTTTATTATATAAATTGGCTACACTTTCATGGCTTTTAATGTGCTTTTTGATTCTTAATTTGTGATTTTATGCTTTAATTAGTCCCTTGAAGTGAGATTATACTTTATACATTTTGATAGTGAAATTGTTGCAAATTGACATTAATTCCATTATAATTTTTTCAAGGACAATTGATACTGCAAATTGTTGTTTCATATTGTAGGGGAAAAGAAGAGTCAAAAGGATCAGAAGAGTCAACACGTCGCGGGGCATGAAGAAGTCTGCACGTCACGATGTGATACAAGTAATGCGCCGCGGCGAGCGATCCAGGAAGAGTGCACCGCGACATCAACGAATTAACACGCCACAGCGAGCGATCTAAGAAGAGCACGCCGCAACGTCAAAGAATCATCTCGCCTTGGCGAGCAGACGGATATCCGAACTTTATTTGGAAAGTTCTCTCACTATATCGACCCGACCCACACCCATCATTTAAAAGGTTGCTATTTTAGGTTAGAAGGGGGCTTCTGTTGAGCTACACATTGGAGGCAGAGAGACAATTTTTCCACTGAACACTTTCATCTTCCATCTGGGACCATCGTCATCATCTCTACTCCACCGCCTATCTCCATTGTAACGCAACCATGGGTGACATCCGATCTGCAACTGTCGTGAGAGAATCCGGAGTCATGCTCGGCTAAATCCATATTTTCTCTTGAGAATGTAGCATCGGCTTGAGTTCACCGGTTCTTAAAAAGAGAGTTAATCTTACATCGTCAAGTTTAATTGCATTGTTGTAAATTCCTGAGTTAGGGTTTACTGCCATGTAGTTAGATTAGCTTAGTTATAGTTTAATCAAATGTCGAACGATGTCTTGTGTTATGGAATTGGTTAGTTGTAGAACTTTGATGCTCAATATATGAAGTTTCATATATGTCTTTTGGT
>JANIJH010000005.1:40528768-40538826 GCA_024520975.1 Erythroxylum areolatum | reverse complement strand
CTCGGTTCTTACCGATTTATTACTCACTTCGACAACCGTGCACTTGCGGTTCATGAACATAAAAATTCCTATAGAGCAAAACGTTATTGATCCATTTATGACGATGCTGCCTTAAAAGAGTTTTGAGGGTCATATAACAGAAATGGGAATGAGAGATATGTCAAACTTGCTTTAGGGCAAGTGGGAGATTATTGGAGTTATGTAAATATAGTACCCGAAAAGTATGTGTATTTACATTTAACTTAATTTTCTTCCAATTACCTTTTTAATGTAAATATTTATTATTAATAAACAAAAGATTTTGGTTTTATTTGTATGAGCATTATATTTCTAGTCATAGGATACCAAAATTCTTTGTACACATGGAGATGTATAGGAAACATGTATATTATTATAATCTAAATTAGTTGATTTATAGTTGAATAATCAAATTGGTAGCTTGGTTATGGTTTAAACTGCAGTGTTGCGATTTATCTCCATGTAAGTAAAAAAGTTTACTTCAAGGGAATGATGAGTTTCATATCATAATAGTCATTGACTATCTCTAATGGCATTATTAAATAAATATGTAATTAAGTATGTTTTTAAAGAATAAAGTGGGCCATTAATTTAATCTTAAAACATTCACTTTGGCATTCTTTTATTACGAACCACAATCTTGATGAGTGGTGAACTCATATTTGTTTCATTATAATTCTTGATATAATTAGAATGGATTTTTACAGAGTATCAATCCAGTATTTGCATGTTGGAATTATTAATTAAAACATGTATCAACGAACCTTCACTCAAATTAAGAGTTTATAGTGATATCATCACTTTTAGATGTTTTACGAAATTTGGTGATTAAACCGGCACTAGTAGTTTGATGGAATAGCTACCCATCAAGTCTTAACACTAAGATGAGATCTTGTGTGTTAATCACCATATGGAGTAAAATAGAAAATCTAGAAGGAAAAACCAACATAAGGGAAAAACGATAATTTTACCCTTTATTGTGTAGATGGCTATAATATGGTTCATAATAAACTTTGCAATTACACATCTTATTTAAAACATGTATGCTCATAATATTTAGTAATTCAAGAGTTCAACCAATTATCTTTAGTGAAATAAAATTTGGTTAATAAGCTGGAATTAATTCTAATGAGATTAAATTATTCCTAGGCTTATTGGAGCTTGAATTACATAAGTCCAATTAGATTCCCATTTGTCTTCTAAGAAGGTTATTAAGTAAAGTAAGAAATATAAATGGAGGTTTTAAAGCCTATGTGGGCTTACTTTAATTAAATTAAAACAAAGTTATAAAAGAAAGAAGGAGGGAATATTTTGGTTTTTTATACCCAAATGTGTAGTTTCACATTTAGTATTGAATTGCTAAATTAAAGACGGTTTTTATCATGCTTTAACATCATTAAATGGAGTATTGATCTTATCATTAAATGATTTAATGGTTATCTTTTAATGATGACATGTAATGTAAACTTTTAGTATTCATTTGATTAAAGAAAGGAAGAGGTGCATTTGATGTACTCTCTCTTCCTTCTTTGATCCATAACTGAAAATGAGAAAGTCTCATTTTGGTTATTGGTCTTTTGATATAGCCATCTTAAACAAAGGAGAAGAATCTCATTTATTGGCTTCTTTATGATTGATTAAAGAACGAAGTGATGCATTGGATGCACATCACTTCTTTCTTTCATGAAGGAGAGTAAGAAGTGTTCTTGCATTTTTGACTCACTCTCTCCTCTCTTGCGTGCATAGCGAAATTTGAATGAGAAGAGTCCCATTTTTGGCTTCTTTCTTTTAAGAAAAATCTCCCAAAAAATATTTATTCTCCTTTCCCACGAAAGTTGTTAACCAAGTTGTCCAAGAAGAACAAGTGGTAGATCAGATTGGTTGATGATACAACACCAAGGATAGGATACATTGACAAAGGAAAGGATACAAAAGAGTCAAAGCTACAGTAAGGATTCGGAGAGGATACAAAAACGAGGAGTCAAAGCTATAGCAAGGAGTCGCTATATTTCCACCACCTTGTTCTTATTTAAATTATTTTCTTTATACCGTATCATGTATGGCTGAAACATCTCGATTTGGTTATGTTATTTCCACTGTTTTTTGATTTTGAAAAAGTTTTAAAATATGTCATTTTAGCCAAATCTTGTATGCTTTTGTTTTCGATCTAACAATAATATAATAATTATATTGAATGAATATTCTCCACATGATAATAAACAATTCAATATATCTTCATCATTGAATATTTTTTTAAGAAATTTTTAGTTGGAAGACTAGTCACTATATCGGTACTTATATTAATATAAAAAGACAATATAAGATAATGTAATGCATGATTGTTAAAATTATTATGGTAAACAAACTAATATATCATAAAAAATAGAGTTTACTCTCAATATCTTCATCACCTAACCAACTTCAAGTACATATAAGAGCTTCCATATTATTAAGAAGAAGTTGAGCACAATAAGGATTAATTATTTTTCTACCAGTACTTAAAGTTAAATTTGAAACAACATTAGATACAGAAATTGCTAAGAGATCTCATGCAATATTTTTGAGAACTTAAATATTGAGTCATTTATATTAAGGAAATTGTGTTGGACCCCAAAGTTTTCTTAGAAGATTAGAACTATTAAATGAGAAATTTTGGTGATTAGTCATGAGTAAAGAACAAATGAATGAAAATTCTTGAACCAAGAAATGATAGACAATAGTAAAGTAGTGAATGAGAAATGTGGATAGATTCATGTTTTGCTTTGGTTTTTTTGGTGGATAAGAGATTTTAAAATGAGGAGAATTAAGGTGATAGTTAGAAGTAAAATGAAAGCAAAAATGAAGCTGAATATGTGTAGTAAGTTGAAGAAGAATATGTACATATGTGTATGTTCTGTTATTGGTTTTCATGATTAATCATGGATTATAATTTCTTTATGGATAATATTGATTTGAAATGAAGTTGAGAATGAGGAGTAAATGAAGTAGAAAAGGTGATCTTGATATGAGTTGTGTTAAGGAGAGATTTGGAAACAAAATTGGTAGTTGATCTGGAAATTATTCAGTGAGTTTGTTTCAGTATTTTAGCGATAACTTTTTCTCTAGTCATCCAAACAAGATGATTATGGATTTGCTTTAAACCAGATACATATGACTTCATTTCTTATGAAGGCATCAAATTTAAATTCTATCTTTAAGAACCTCAAAATTTGTCATGAAGCTGAGAATTGGGTGCAGTAAATTGGTGGATGAATGTAAAATTTGTATTCTGAACTCGAGGGAAATTTTGGATTGATCTAGGCTAAATTAGAGAATGGTTCTTCTATAAAGTTGTAGATCTTTCTGTTATCTTTCCAACAGTATAAAGTATGTAATTTGTAGACATCGGAGTTGAAAGTTATGGTCCTTATAAGGGAAGACACTTAGGAGTATGGATGATATCGTCTGTGATGACGTTATATCGTCTGTGATGACGTCATATCGTCTGTGAAGTCATATTGTTTTTGATGGTGTCATATCGTCTTTGATGACATCATATCATTTGTGAAAACATATCATCTGTGACGATGTCATATCTTCTATATTTGACTTTCTGCTTCTTCTGTTGTTGACCGAAACTTCTTCTTTTCTGTACCATTCGTCTGGTCTAATTTTGTCCTTCTATACGATAGAATCTATCTTCAAGATCTTCCTAAAAGTTGTAGATCTTGAAATTCTCTTTAACCATCTAAAGAACACCCCAATCCGATATCTATAGGAAAAGTTATGGTAATTTTTCCCATTCGTCTGCTTTTTCAATTCGTCTATTTTTTCATTTGGTTTCGTCTAATCCTATAGTCTACTCCATTTTTGACCCTGTAGAAAATAGAATTTATCTTCAAGTTCTCATGAAATTTGTAGATGTTGAAGTCCTCTTTGGAACCATCCAAAGAACACCCTAATCCGATATCTGTCGGAAAATTTATGGCAAATTTTCTAATTTGTATACTTTTTCAATTTGTCTATTTTTTCCTTTGGTTTCATCTGATCCTATCGTCTATTCCATTTTTAGCCCTCAAACAATAGAATTTGTCTTCAAGTCTTCGTGAAAGTTGTATATCTCAAAGTTATCATTCAAACCATCTAAATAACACCTTAATCCTATATCTGTAAAGAAAGTTAAGGCAAGTTTCCCAATTCATTTGTTTTTTCAATTCGTCTGCTTTTTCGTTTGATTTCATCTGATCCTATCGTTTGCTCCATTTTTGACCCTTCAGACAATAAAATTTGTCTTTAAGGTCTTCATGAAAGTTGTAGATCTTGAAGTCCTTTTCGAACCATCCAAATAACACCTTAATCAAATATCTGTAGGGAAAGTTATGGCAATTTTCCCAATTCGTCTGCTTTTTCATTTGGTCTCATCTGATCCTATGGTCTGCTCTATTTTTAACCCTTTAAACGATAGAAGTTATCTTTAAGGTCTTCACGAAAGTTGTATACCTTGAAGTGCTCTTTTGAATCATCCAAAGAAAACCTTAATCCAATATCTGTAGGGAAATTTATGGCAATTTTTCCAATTTATCTACTTTTTCAATTCGTTTGCTTTTTCATTTGATTTTGTCTGATCCTATTATCTACTCCATTTTTAACCCTACAGAAAATATAATTTGTCTTTAAGTCTTCATGAAAGTTCTAGATCTTGAATCCTCTTTCTAACCATCTAAAGAAGACCCTAATCTAATATTTGTAGGGAAAGTTATGACAATTTTCCCAATTTGTCTGCTTTTTCATTTGGTTTCGTCTGATCTTATCATCTACTCCATTTTTGACCCTACAGATGATAGAATATATCTTCAAGGTCTTCATGAAAGTTGTATATCTTGAAGTCCTTTTTCAAAACATATAAAGAAAACCCTAATAAGATATCTGTAGGGAAAGTTATGGCAATTTTCCCAATTTGTCTGCTTTTTCATTTGGTTTTGTCTAATCCTATCGTCCACTCCATTTTTTACCCTTTAGACAATAGAATTTGTATTCAAGGTCTTCATGAAAGTTGTAAAGTTATAGATCTTGAAGTCCTTTTTCGAACCATCCAAAGAACACCTTAACCTGATATTTGTAGGGAAAGTTATAGGAATTTTCCCAATTTGTCTACTTTTTCAATTCGTCTACTTTTTCGTTTGGTTTCGTTTGATCATATCGTCTTATCCATTTTCCTTCAGATGATAGAATCTGTCCTCAAAGTCTTCTTGAAAGTTGTAGATCTCAAATTCATCTTTGAAACTATCCTAAGATGAACTTAATCTGACATCTGTAGAGAGAGTTATGCAATTTGTCCTGAGACAGGTTCAATATGATTGAGAGCAAAATCATGTTTCATCCTTTCGACCATAACTTGGTCTATCCGACCTCCAAATGAAGTGATTCTTAAACCAATAGTTTCTTAACACATTTTTCTGTCCCTCCATAGAATTTGATAACATTTGGTGGGATTTCAGAAAAGATGGATTGAATCAGAGTAAGTGTATCGGTTGGAAGAGAATGAATGGGATGTTTTATTGAACATACTTCAGTATTTTGATGATGTCTTCATCGGTATAGCTCCGAATAAGATAATTCTTATTTCATGATAAACTAGAGACATGGAGCTACAAATGATATGAAGAAATCGAAATCTAATTCAGTCCTTAACACTTTCAAATTCCTGATGGAATTTAAGCATAGTGTACTATTTCAATATAAGAACAGTCTGAAAATGTTTGGAGAAATTACTTTTAGAGTTCTAAACCAAATAGATTGATTTTGGTGTCATTAGAAACTTAAGACAATGGGGAACATTTTGCTAGAAGAAAGTGTTATGTCAGAATGTTCAAAGGTACTTTTGGCAAGACACTTAAGCATAAAAGACATAAGGCATAAAGGAAAGGACAAAGTAGGCAATTCTCAATCATTAAGGGTATAATTGGAAGAAGAAGTGTTGTCTTACATCTTAATAAGAGAGAAGAACAAAAATTGAAGAAAAAGAGAGAGTGTCGTGAAGAAGAGAGAGAAATACGAAGAGAAGAAGAGAAGGAGAGAAAGAAGAGAAAACAAGTTAGGGCTTCAAATGTGTTAGCCTTCAAGAGAGATTTTGAGATTGGTCAAGAAGGGAAACAAGTAGAGAAAGAGAAGAGCTTTCCTTTGAGCTAAAGATCCCTTCGTTTGGTGAAGAATTAAGGGATCAAGACATGCAAGAGAAATAAGAGGAGAGGCACATTTTGAGCAAGTCTATAAGCAAGCACATCAAGGTGGGTACATGTTGAAAATAGAGTAAATAAGTCGTTAATGTTTACTTTGAATCAAGAAAGTTTAATGTTTCCAATTGCATCATAAGTGTTGCATTTATTTCTTTTGAATGATTTGAGAAAGTGCAATATGTTGTTGTATGAGTTATGTGATGATTTATGAAAAGATTTTGAAAATGATTCTTTTTGGAAAAGATAACATTTTTATGAAATCATGGTTTTGACGTATCTCATATTTATGAAAAATCAAGTTTTGAAAAAGTGTCATTTTGGGCAATATGTTTTACAAGTCATGAAATACATGTTATTTAGGTTTGTGGTGATACCCTAAGTTAAGTCAAGTGCACTTTGACAAAAGGCTTCTCTTTCTTGTCCGCTAGTGGCATGGAGCTCCTTCATGGACTCTTGTAAGTTCATGGCTATGCAAGACCATTATATGGAAATGCATAGTATGTTCTATTTTGGATCCACCTGAACCATTTCTAATATGTAGCACTCCCTTACCGCGGGGTATACATCAGGACACCCAGAGGCCATTCCAATACATAACCTATGACAAGGGCGAGTTACGTTCGATTACTACATTCACTTCACATGGCATCATATCAATATTCACTTATAAAGCATCAATAGAAAAACCACAATATTTTAAAATCCAACTTTTTCCTCATTTCAATTCACAAAACCGAAAGTCTACATTGTGTCTTTCAACATTTTCTATATGTACATCATCAAAACCTAATACAAAAGTACTACACTAAAGAGGAAAGTATACAAAGTCTATTTAATCTGTCCCAAAAATCCCAGCTGATCGACCTTTAAGCCATGACTTCTCTTGCCAATCATAATCTACATGGCTGGTGGAGCCTCTCAGTAGCTAGAGTCGTCTCTCGGTCCTGAAAAGACAACGTTTCAAATTTGGTGAGTTTTGTGAACTCAATTAGGTAACCATCATCGATGGTTCACTCAATTTGTGCAACACATCGTTTCACTTAACATGTAATCACATACTGCACTTTACATAAGTATCACATTTTTACTTAAACATAGGTAAATTTGGCATTTCATTATAGCAAACATACTTAACAATATGCATATGAAATGCTCATGAGACACTTTCCAATTATTACGTTGTTGTGAACAAGTGCCTGAACGGTCCCATATCAATTTTGGATACCAGGCTCGTTAATAACTGTCACTTATCCGCTTGGGGGATACAGGAATCATTATACATAGTGAGCCTTAGGCTCTTAATCACTTTTGAGCTCAAGGTTCATTTTCACTCGTTGGGCTTTAAGTTCTAATCGGTGGCTACTGTGGCTGTTGGACCCCGAACTTTTCTTAGAATTGCGAGTTATAAATTGACAATAAATTAGGAATTTTGTGGTGAATTATTCATGTGACCTTTCTTTATAAATTGATCTTTTTGAAACTTTGATGAATTAAGGCTAAAATGCCCTCTAAAGCTTTGTAACAATTCATGTTATGATATGAATGAAAGGTATTTAAGTCTTCTTGTGTTTTTGCACATGTTTCATAAAAGGGAGATGTTGTATGGTTTTGAACATGGCTACAAAAGGAGACTTGTGATTGATGTGTATTGAAATGGTTTTTTAGCCTTATTGATGATTTTGGAGTGTTGTGTCTTGTGTTTAGATGTGGGAATTGGAGAATGTGGATGATAGAGGTCTTTGTGCAGGTGTTATAAATTGTGTGGGTGTTTGAAGATTTTGGCTAGTGTACATTTAGGGGAGATGCTGTCAAAATTTTCTTTATGGGCAGAAACTATGACTGAGTTTTTGACCCTCTTAGAGTTAGAATTTGACCAAAAGGTCTGCTTGAAGATTTTAGTTCAGGTTTTGATCTTTTCATTGATGTGTAATATACTATTTTTGGTTGTGGAAATTGGAAGATATGAAATTTGGAAATTTGGATGTTGTTTTAGGATGACACATGTTTGGCAGAAACTTTGACTGAAAAATTGACTTAATCCGACCCTCTTCCAATCTTTTGCTTATATCTTTTCCGTCCGACATCCGATTGATTTGATTTTTAAAGCATTGGATTCCTAAGACAATTCTCCACATCCTCATGGGAAATTTGTGGATTATTGAGATTTAATTGAAAGAGATTGATTTTAATAAATGTGAGTTGGATAATTTTTCTCAACATGGTTCAGTATTTTCCTAAATTCTTGATGTGTAGAGATCCAATTGAACTGATTCTTGTTGCAAAATAAACTTGAGACACGGGGCTACAAGTCATATGAAGGCATTAAATTTTAATTTAGCCTCTAAGACTTTCAATTTCTGAATTGAAGTTGGATTTAGTGTTCAGTCTTAGATTATTAAGAGCTGAAAGTAGTTTGGCAATAACTTTTGTTCTAGGCATCCAAATGAGGTGATTCTTGATTTGGATTAAACTAGAGAAATAAGGCTACAAATGTTCTGAAGGAATCGAGTTTCAATTTAGTCTTTAAGAATGTCAATATTTGGATGCAAGTAAATTGCTGGAAAATGTTTTAGCATAATGATAAGTCCGAAATGTTTGGAGTATAAATTTTGGAGTCGTGAACCAAATTAAATGATTTTAGTGGTGTTATAAAATTGAAACAATCAGAAACATTTCTCTAGAAGGAATTTTTAGCAAATTCCTTCATTTAGATAGTTAGAAAAGTGTCCTAAAGTAAGCATGAATTAAAATGAATTTTAGGGGCAAACTTGGAAGAACACATAAGGTCTTAAGTTAGAAGGCTTATATGGAGGAGTAAAAGGGTCATTTAGCCTTCATTAAATGAAAACAGAAAGGGTCTGTCGTTTTTAAGAAGGAGAAGCCCGAAACTTTAAGAAAAGAACAAAAGAAAAGAAGAAAGAAGAGAGAAGAGCAAGGAGCTTTGGTGGAGAAAGAAAGGAGAAGAAGAAAGATAGCTAGGTTTCGATTTTTATGGGTCTTCAAGCAAGATTTTTATGTTAATATAAGAAGGAAAAAGGTGGAGGAGCACAAGAGCTTCCTTTCAAGCCAAAAAAATTCGAAAATGGTGAAGATTAAGGTAAGAGAAATTTTTTGACTTGTCAATTTTTTAAAGAATTTTGGTTTATTTCACTTAAGGAGTAAATGGGTTTGTGACTTCCAAGCTCAATTTTGGTGATTGCTTGGTATAAATTATTCAATTTTGGATAATTATGAATTAGGGATTTTTGTCTGGGATTAGGGAATTTAAGTGAGGAATGGAGAAATTGATGCTTTGGACAAGTTTCAAGCATGGAAATGAGGTGGGTACCATGTTTATATTTTGAATTATAAGCTAATTATAAGTTTTTCAAAAATCAAGAATTGAAAAGATTTGCAAAAATTATTGTTTATGTTTTTGAAAAATCAAGAAAGAATCGAATTTTATTATTTCTGGATATTTTTGAAAAATTATTACAAAGGTTAAATTTATTGTTTAAAATGATTTGCTAAATTGATAAATGTCTAAAATTCATTATTTATGAATGATTTTGAGAAATTATTATTCATTATGTTTAAATTATTTTAAGAAATTGCTACAATGGTTAAATTCAATGTTTTGAATGATTTAATAAAATTGATACAATTGTTACATTCATTATTTTGAATGATTTGCTAATTATGAAAATTGTTGCATTCTTTGACTTTGATGTTTGAGAATCATTTGGTTTTGAATAACTGAAGAATTGTTATGTGAGATTTGAAATTGTGGAAATTTGTTAGATACTTGAATGATTGTCATGTGGTTTTTGAATATGTGAATTTGTA
>JANIJH010000005.1:40457910-40470225 GCA_024520975.1 Erythroxylum areolatum | reverse complement strand
ATAATAATAATAATAATAATAATAATAATAATAATAATAATAATAATAATAATAATAATAATAATAATAATAAGATCTAGATAATAATAATAATAATAAGATATAGATAATAATAATAAAATGAAAAATAAGATAATTATAATAATAAAAATTTTAATAATAATAATAATAATAATAACAATAATAATAATAAGATTTAGATAATAATATATTTAACAAATACTGTACAGAAAATTTATTAATAAACAGAAGAAATTTATAAATAATACTTACTCTTATTCTTATTATTATAAAATAACTTATTTATTAATGATATATAATAAAAAATAAGATAATTTTAATAATAATAAAAATAATAATTATAATAATATTAACATTTAGATAATAATAATAGAAATTCTTATAATGAATTTATTTAATAATCGTATCGAATATTATTATTATTATTATTAACATAATTGTTTAACGTTTTTGATATTTAATCATTTTCTACTTATTTGTTTAGTTCATTATATAACAATACAGTTGGCTTATTTGTTTATAAATGAATTCTGGCTTGGTGGCTTAACAACGGTGCCACCCACAGGCGCAGGGCGAAGGAACTCTCATGTTCTCTAATTTTTACACAAAACGACGTCATATCGTGTCTTAGACAGAATAAGACACGATTAAATTTGACAGAAGATCTGCTCTCGAAAATAGGAGAACGAAGCCAACAACATGGGTGTGAAAGGTGGCCAAAAACTCTCCGAGAATCACAGTTGGTGCAGTGAAAAAAGATGGGTATGCGTGAGCTGGAACAAAAAGAGAAGACGTTGAAGTAGCTCTAACCCATCACCCACGTTACACCACCATTGAGGAGACTCTCCACTAAAAAGAAGGTAGCTAGTGGTGTGAAGATGTCCAAGCAGCTGGTGGAGATATAAAAATAAAGAAGGAGGACAACTGAGGGATCACTCACGTTACAGCCCTCACTTAACACTCCAAACTCACATGGCAGCTGCTGGTGGAGAGGAAGACGTTGAAGCTGGTGGAAGCTAGAGACTAACGAAACAGTTGCGTGGAGACAAAAGAAATAAAGGAGCTTTTGGTGGAGATAAACAACCTTGACAGCCATCACTCACGCTACATGAAAAATACTCTCCACTCACGTTGATGAAGCAGCTGGTGGGAAGAAGACACATTACCTGGTGGAGAGGAATAATAACGAGGAGCTGGTGGAGATGAAGCAACGTGGAAGCTGGTGGCGTGAACAACTTTCCACTGGTAAGCAACGTTGAAGCAGCAAGTGGCTAAGGAAGCAGCTGGTGACACACACAACATTGGCAGCTAGCTGGTGAAGAAAGAAAAGGCTGAAGCAAAGACATTGCAGCTGGGGAGAGAGGAGCACGTTGCAGTTGTGGAAAAGGGGGTGTTTTTAATTTGTTTTCTTTTTTATTATTCCTTATTTATTTTAATTGTGTGGATTTAATCAATGCAAACATATACTATGACCATAATTTATGTTACATTGATGAATATGTGTGAGTAAGTTTTTCTTTTTGGTTAAGGTTAAGATTGATATTGGATTAAGATAATTTTTGTGGTATTGATTTTTGCTTAATTAAATGCATATTTAGTCCTAATTTAGCTTGATCACCTAAATTAAGACCTTAGATGATTGAATGCCACAACCAATGGGATTTAATTTGTCGAAAAATTAATCAAGCGACATACTTGAGATTAAAGTATAGACCAACCTTAGGATTTTGTGTGAGGATACCTATGATTAACGAACTTAGTTTTAGGCTTCTTGTATTTAACGCTTTTTATTTCAAATTATCTATAAACCAAGTAGGGTGACTCGGATTTAGAAGAGAAGGGAACATCCATGAACATTGGGTTTGACTTGCTTAAGTAAAGTATTTCCTAAATCAATCCACCGTTATAATTTTATTTTTAGTATCCAATCCAATTGAAATCTAATACCTTAACTAAATTTTGTCATTTGATTAAATCTAGTCATTTTAATTCATACCTTGCAATTTTCATATTTCTTTGATTTGCTTACTTTATTTTATTTTGTTTTCAAATCAATCAATTTTTTATCATTCGAGTAATTTTTCATCGTTTAATTTAATTGTCTTATGTGTTGGAATTTTTCTTGGGTACGATATTCGGTTCTTACCATTTTTATATTACTTTTCGACGGGGTGCGCTTGCCTATAATTGGTCTAGATAGAATTTAATTTATATTATTTTGTTTAGACCGCAACAATCCTAGCCCACTAGAAAGATTAGAGTAATCTTTCCGAATAGTAGTGAGAGCTATTATTTCGAATAAAATAATGGAAGTAACCAAATGCATGATTAAAGTCTTAATCTTATTTGGTAGTCATAGCATATATTTGATTACTTGCTTTCTTACATTTATTTTGTTATGAGTGAAACTTACCTTGTTTAGTATATTTGATGCTAAGTTAGTGAACCCAAGTTCTTGGACATAGGATGTGTTTGAGAAGTGTTCTCAAAAGTTAGAAAGAAAATTGTATGCCCATTATGCAAATTTGTTATAATCTTTGTTGAGGATTTGGTGTTAAAGTTTTAGAGATATGTCAAAATCATATAGATGAAAAAATGTATTAACATTTTGAGATGATTAATGTGTCATAAACTTTGATGACAACCTGTAAGATATATGTCAACACTATGATAGCAAGATGCAAATGGTTGGATGGAGTATAACTAAAAGGTATAGTATCTTGATGAAATTGTTTCACTTAATTTAGCCTACTAAAACAATAATTATGGACTACAATTAAACGCTTTGCTATAGTACGACAATAGTTTTTATAAGAGGAAAATGATTGCATGACTTTTATTTCCTATATATGATATGATAGAGATCATATGTATTTCTAATTCATACTTATAAGTAGAGTATTTGATACTAAATTTAGATTCAACATTATTGTAATGTTCAATGCATGGTTAGAAATAGATTGTTAAGTAAAAGTAGTTTATCCAATTTTATATAAAGAGTTTCTATTTGTTAGACTAAAGGAGACTTATATTTAACATAAGTGGCAAGAATTAAAAGATGGATAACTGAGACAATCCTGTTTTGTCATGTTGGTTAAATCAACAAAATGAGAATCATAAAGTTACATATAAGGATACGTGTATCCTTTTGATTATGAATCATATGAAACTTGTGAAACTTGTTATGTTGAAGAATAACCAAATCAACCTTTGGTGAAAGGATAATGATGGTATTGAATTGTTAAATCTTATACATATGATATATTGGATAGAATAGTAATTCATAAAAAGGATAATACTTATATTTCATCAAATTACTAATGACTTTATATGATATAGTCATATGTATTAAACGAAATAATGATTTAAATTTTGAAAATTCAAATTGTTTGATTCTAAGTAGAAATTAAGCATTAAGAATGCAGAAGCATTTCGATGAGATTGATGAGTTTTTAAATTTTTGATTATCTAAATGGAATGGTATTTTCTAGCAAATACCTTTATAACTAAATTCATAAGAGTATGAATTTAAGTAAGGACTAAAATACAATATAAGATATTGTATGATGTAGCAGTATTTCTTTTATAGCAATGCCTAGTATAATGATTTACCTTCTATAGTTCCAATTGAATCAATTAGCAAGATTTCATATTAGATATCAAATGTTAAGTCTTTGAAAGAACCAAAGTTAATGATTCAAGGATGCGATGCTTAGTAGAAGCATATATTATCCATTAAGTTTGGAACTGAAATAGGTAATAAAAGGTTGCGAGATATCCAAAAGGTTAGATATAATCTTACAGAACTATTGAACAAATTGTTTGATTTAATGTATATTTATAAGAGAATGGTTCTCAAGATAAGTAGTAGAAGTAAGATGAAATTTGAAAAGTTCAAATCTCATGACAATACATCCAATTGTAACTAATGCCTTTAATGATACATTTGATGTATAATTGATAGGCTACGAGATGTTGAAAGATTCACTTTTATGATGAATTCAAAGAGTTTATTTTGGAGATGATTGTGAATTTATAATGTCTATAAGAGGGCTAGTGGGAGTATAGTTGTCCTCTTCAGTGGGACTATATGGAGACATATTGCTCACAGAGAACAAAAGTTCTAACTTTCAACTGTCCAATACATAATTTTCCAAGAACAACTCTTGTTGGATATGAAAAGGTAACAACTTAATTATGGGAATTAGATCTATAGAGATAGATTGGATGTTGTTAACTTATTCTAAGTCCAAGTGTATAGATAATGTACTAAAGATGTTTAGTATTTAAGATATTAGATACTTGTAAAGTATTAAAGATATTCATTACTTTATATGTGAGTTGATATTTGAGTCCAAGATGATAAGGATATAACTTTAAAAGTAAATCCTAATTAAGGTTTATTTACTTAGAAGATTATCATTTAGGATTGGAAAAGTTCCAATGTAGAAATTGGTTACTAATTAAGCCATAATACGTTTTTCGTTTAGTAGAAATGATTAATTAGATCAGCAAGTTCTTTAGTAAACTTGATATAGTTTCTTTGCAATGTTCAAGATAGTAATGTATTGTAGAACATTAGAGCCATTGGGCATGTATAAGGAGCTAATGTCTTATAAAAAATCTAGGAATATGTTGAGGCAAATTTCTTAATTATGATGATAATTAAGAAGGGAGCTATAAGATTTAATTAGGTGCTCACTATAGAGAATCTTGTAGAATTCTTTCATTAAGCCACTGCCCTAGTAGTAAAATAATCGTCATATGGTGATATGGTATGAGATACTTAAACGATTAGCTTAGTGCAAGTTGGAGATTGTTGATTTCTTCCTTACAACCAATAGCTTTAGTTGCAGTTTAGTTATAAATTATTTAAAGGCATTCTTTAATCTTGTACATGTTTAGATGTATATGATAAAGTCCATGGGATAATTGTACATTACAAATGAAATTATAATGAGATTATAATTATGAGATTCATATTGCATTTGTGTATTATTCCTAAATGTTCCTAGTCATTATTCTATTAAGATTGGACATTAATAGAATGCAAAAAGATTAGCACTCGTTTTGTTTTTCCTTATGAAGAAAGTAGTCAATCTCATAGGCTAAAGTATAGAGATACTTAAACAAACATCTGGATGTTTGTTAGAGAACAAGTGAACATTACTTGTATGTCTATAGAATTCTCATTGTGATGATTGTATAAGAAATCTTTTGACTTGAGGTCATCAAAGTTATCTTGTATGGGGATTGCTATGTTTTGATACTACATATGATCTATTTAGTCATAGGTCATTTAATCAGTAGTCATTAGATGTAGCATGAACTATATTGAGATAGTTGAGTGATCAAGATAGGATTCATCACCCTAAAGTAATTAGGAAGAATATTTCGTTGTTCTCGATTAGTATTAATTCAAGAAATCCTGCCAAGGTGAAATTATGTTTTGTAAATAGTTTACAAATGTCATTAATTAAATCGATAGCTAATGGAGGAGAACTAATATAATTAGACTAAAAAAAGATTAAACATTAATTTCATGCTATATGTTTAATCGGAATATTGTATGATGAAAGGATCGAATTATATAAAAACATATGTACAAAAAGGTCAGTCAAAACTACTTTGACATTCCTAAATATTTGGGTAGTCATAATGCGTTACTAGACGCCAATCTTGATCTAAGATTATAAATTGTTTAATTGGAGAATTAAAGATAAATTAAAAGGAGTTTTAATTTATCTAATTTTAATTGGGAATTAAAATTAGATTTTATAATCATTGCCAATATATTTGGGAACCTAATGGGTCTCATATATAGAATGGGTTGAAGAAAATAAAGTTAATTTAATCAAGTTAGACTTGATTATAAAATTTGAAAAACTTTATGATTAAATATGAGATATTTAATAAATAAGGATCAATATGAGATATTGAA
Organism: Erythroxylum areolatum; assembly: GCA_024520975.1. Taxonomy (NCBI): domain Eukaryota; kingdom Viridiplantae; phylum Streptophyta; class Magnoliopsida; order Malpighiales; family Erythroxylaceae; genus Erythroxylum; species Erythroxylum areolatum. The sequence continues at coordinate 40,464,263 of JANIJH010000005.1, read as the reverse complement.
TCTTATATGGCTATAATTGATATTTAATTATAATTATTTGTAATTCTAATTAAATTTTTAGAATTTAATTTTAATTAAATTACTGAAATGTGCAAAGCTTATTATAAAAAGACTTAAGTTCTATGGAGCTTGTACTTCTTACTTAATCCTCTTTGTAAGAGTTATAAAAATTTTCTCAACTTATTCTGGGAATACCGTTAGAGGCCGGACATTTATGCAGCTATGGTGGCTGAAACGAATCAATTTTGGGAATAGTTCAAGGGATACGACAAGATAAAGATTAAGCTTCAAAAAAAGGTACGAATTAAGTTTCCGCTTTATTATAATTTGAGTTGATCATTTTATAGAATTAAATAGATCTTAGTTTTTAGGAAATCAAAAGTTTTAAAAAAGTTTCGTGATTATTCCGCTGCGGTCAGTATTGGATCTCAGTTTGGTTTTCCAACATTCATCTTTGTATATATAAAGACAAGCTTAAATTACACCCCGATCATTAACGCCAAGTGAAACATTATTTCAGTTACATACCTAATGTATATTCTTCTTTAGTATTTGAGTCAGGGAGCAATGTAGTCAATCTCTATGGCTACTTTTATAAATCACTTAACGCCCTCTAAAATTTAATATATTTATATTTTTAAAAGAAATATTGTTAAGTTGTCAATTTGTGCTCATTTTGTATATAATTCTCTTTCATATGTTGAAGTTATTATTCAAAATTGATGGATTTGTTTCATAATTATTCTCGGATGATTTTCAATACTTGGGAGTGGAAATTGAATCAAAAAGATGCAAACAAAGCAAAGATAATCTAAAAATTCCATATTCGCAGCAAATTCAATGACTAAGTGTGAGCACATGTAAGGTTGAAATCTATCTGCAAGATCTGTTTTTAAAATGCAGATCCAATCCACTTCAGATTTTTATGATAAGATTGCATCCTTATTGTTGAGGATGGACCGCCTAAATTACGGGGATAGATTATCTGCTGAAGATTGCGAAAAAGGAGAGAGAGGAGGGATAGAAAAGCATAAAGGACTAGAATTTTTACTGTTCACATAGCTTTTAGAGTTAGAATAGTTTTACACTTTCTGCAGATTTTACATTAGGGTAGTTTAAGATTCTGTAGTGTTTTTCTAAGTATTTTCAGATTCTCTAGGACAAGACTAGGGATGGAGACTTTGTGTTTTGTTATTTCTTTTATTTTCATTTTTGTTATGAGTAGCTAAATCCCTTTTCTTGGTTGAGGGAAACCATGCTATCATCTATGATAAATGAGATATTCCAATAAAGTTTGTTTTGTTGATGAACATTAAGTGTCTTCTGAATTGCATTCTATAGTTGGATTGGTTGATTTCTAGGTGCGCAACTAGGAATTGATTCATTTGATAGCCAGATTAATAAAATATGACGTTTAGTTTTATTAATCACAAGTTACAAGTGGGATTACCTTATTTACGTTAGAGTGGGAAATTGTAAGAAGAAACCCATCTTGATTAAACGCATGTCATACATGTGTTGTCTTGTTCATTGGTTTGTTAGTTCTTTATTACTCAGTTGAACTTATGATCGTATCATAGTTATCGATTAATAAAAATGCTTAAAATACATGTTTTTTATTCATTTACACTTAACAGAAAACATCACCCACTAAATATTTATTGATGAACTGAATTTTATATTAAGGATTATTTTTAGTGTGATAACATCAGTAACCCAAAACCAAGGTTTGTTTATTAAAATTTCAAATCCAATTACTTTAGTCGATTTTTGATTTTGTCATTCTTTCCTAAATTGCTATGAACTAAAGCCAACCCCCATTTTACTTTATTTTAGTTTTGAACTCATAAACTCTTTACCGTTAAAATTCCTCCTGGGAATGATACCCACTTTCCACTACTACATTAATTTGTATTAACGGAAGTTGGTTTCTTTCTGAATTTGGTTGCAAGCGACAGCAGTATCAAATTTTGGTGTCGTTGCTGAGAATTTCTCAACGGTATATGTACGTTACATGAGTAGACAAGATAACTAAATTATTATTTGATTTAGAGATTGAAAAGACAGCCAAAAGGATACAGCGGATAGCACTAACAAATGCAAAAAATGGAACTGGTGGCAGCAAACTCAACACTTCGCGAACTAGCCATGCCCACGGATGCTCAATAGCCCTATTGCATTAACTTTCTAAATGTAGCTGATAACAATAGTTTTGAATTAAAATATGGGCTGATTCATTTATTACCTATTTTTAGGGGTTTACCAGAAGAAGATCTGTACAAACACTTGAAGGAAATTGATGTGGTTTGCAGGGGAATGAAGCTGACGAATGTTACGGAAGAGCAAATTAAACTAAGATCTTTTCCATTTTTCCCTTAAAGATGATGCTCAAGATTGGTTGTACTATTCAGTCAAAGAAAACGTGCGAACATGGGCTGAAATGAAGAGGCTAGCTTTTCTTTGAGAAATATTTTACAGCATCCAGAGCAGCCAACATTTGGAAAAAAATATGTAGAATTCAACAACATACAAGAGAAACACTCTACGAATATTGGGAAAGATTCAAGAAATTTTGTGCTAGCTGTTCACACCATCAAATAATCGACGAGCTATTGATTCAATATTTCTACGAAGGTCTTTTGCTTTTGAATAGAAGTATGATTGACGCTGCAAGTAGTGACGCCTTAGTTGACAAAACACCTACAGTCGCAAGAGACTTGATTGTGAACATGGCTTCTAACACCCAACAATTTGGAATACGTACTGGGCATAGAGCAAAAAATATGAATGAGGTGAATGTGACCACAATGGAGAAAAGATTGGATGACCTTACATCCTTGGTACGACAAATTGCAGTTACAAAGAAAGAGGAAGCAAAGGATGTGGAATATGTTCAATTTTAGGACATTTCGCTTACGCATGTCCGGGTTTGCAGGAGGAAAATGTAGAATAAGTGAATGTCGTGGGAGGTTTATCTAAACCAATCCAAAGGAAATATGACCCATTTTTCAACACCTACAATCCGGGGTGGCATGATCACCCAAGTTTGCGTTATGAAAATACTCAAGGACAGTAAGCAACCATGAATTTCCAACCATATAGACAACTGTATATGCCTCGACAACATCAAAATACAACATCTAGTTACGAAGGTAAGACTTCTTTGGAAGTTATAGTTCAATCTTTGACCACTAACACTTTGACGTTTCAACGGAATACTAAAACAAGTATCTAAAATATTGAAAATCAAACTAGCCAAATGGCAACTGCCATAAACAGATTGGAAGCACCAAAATTTGGAAATTTTTTTGCACAACCGGAGATCAGTCCCAAACAATGTGTGAAGGCTATTACATTGCAGAATGGTAAGGAATTGTAGGAACCACTTCCAAAAATTTCCAGAAGAGAGGTAGAAGAAGAAGCAACGCAAAAGGCACCTGCATAATTAGAAATGATGCAAACTACTCGGCATGATATGGTGGTTCTGCCCCCTTTTTCGAGTCGATTTGCCAAATCAAAAAAGGAAGAGAAAGAGAAGGAAATATGGGAGACTTTCCAGAAAGTTTAGCTAAATATTCCTCTACTTAACGCTATTAAACAAATTCCATAGTATGCGAAATTTCTTAACGGATTTAGCACTTCAAAGAGGAAATTAAAATTTGATGAGAAAGTACAATTGGGGGAGAATGTTTCAGCTATTTTGCAAAAGAAAAAGCTTCCACCCAAATGTCAAGACCTAGGTATGTTCACTATCACATGTCAAATTGGTGATTTGCAGATTAAAAGAGGTATGTTAGATTTAGGTGCGTCCATAAATGTCATGCCATGTGATGTTTACAAATCTTTAAATGTGGGACCTCTTAAAGAAACTAATGTAGTGATTCAATTAGTGAATCGCTCAAATGCTTATCCAAATGATGTTTTAGAGGACATTTTAGTTCAAGTGGGAAATATGCTTTTTTGGGCTGATTTCTATATTTTATAGACGGAGATCGATGAGACGACTTCTTCAAACGTGATTTTATTCAGAAGGTCGTTCTTGAAAACCACTAGAATAAAAATTGATGTTTATGATGGATCTTTAGCTATGGAATTTGATGGTGAATTAATCAAGTTCAATATATAGAATGACATGAAAATTTCGGATGATGAACAACCTATTGTTTCTGTGGATTTTATTGACACATAGGTGTAGGAAAATTCAATTTTGAAGGATAAAGATGGGCTTAAAATAAGTGGAAAATACATCACAGTGGAAGGACAACCAAGAATCGATTTTATCCAATGATCAAACGCAGATTCTAGTGTACAAAATGGACGACACTGAACCATTGCTCAAGTAGCTACCATACGTGGAGATGTCCAGAAGTAATGACAAGTTGTTGTCGTCATGGGTTCAGCAAGCATAGTTGGAATTAAAGCGCTTACCTAGCCATTTGAAGTACATCTTTTTAGGTTAGCAAGATAAGTTAATATTTATAATTTTTAATCAACTCACCGTTTTGTAGGAAAACTAGCTGATTCACGTGTTAAGGGAACACAAGGAAGTTTTCGGTTGGACAGTGGCTGATTTGAAGGGTATTAGTCTCACTATTTGCATGCATTAAATTTTGACGGAAGATGAAGCAAAGGAGATGAGACAACCCCAACATCGTCTAAATCTACCCATGATGGAAGTGGTGAAGAAAGAAATTTTGAAGCTTCTTGACACTGGTATTATTTATCCAATTTTGGATAAAAATTGGGTAAGTCCAGTCTACATAGTTTCGAAGAAAACTGGGGTAATTGTGGTTAAAAATAGTGATGGTGAGTTAATACCAACTCGTGTTGAAAATGGTTGGAGAGTCTGGATTATAGAAAGCTTAATTCGGTTACTAGAAAAGTTCATTTTCTGCTTCCACTTATTGATCAAATATTTGAAAGACTTATAGGTAAATCTCATTATTGTTGTTTAGATGGCTATTCAGGATACCACTAGATTTTGGTAGTGCCTAAAGACTAGGAGAAAACAACCTTCACATGTCCATTGGACACCTCTGCTTACCGAATAATGCCATTTGGGTTGTGTAATGCACTGGTGACGTTTCAAAGGTGTATGGTAAATATTTTCTCTATTCTTGTAAAAAATTGCATGGAAATTTTTATGAATGACTTCATGGTCTATGGAGAGTCTGTTGAAACATGCATTGTCAACCTTGAAAAAGTGCTTAAATGTTACATTGAAACTAATTTGGTTTTAAATTATGAAAAGTGTCATTTCGTGGTTGATCAAGGCATAATTTTGAGTCATACTATCTCTTCTAAGGGAATTAAAGTTGATAGAGCTAAGATAGATGTTATTCGATCTTTATCTTACCTCATAACTGTGTTGGAAGTTCATTCTTTTCTTGGACACGCAGGATTTTATCGATGATTTATTAAGGACTTCTCCAAAACTGCGTAACCCATTGTATGTCTCTAAATTAGGTCAGCTATCTCATCAGTGTAGGGGGTATAAAAACTGACATTTTTCTCTAGGTCTAGGGCCAGCCTCGTCTAGGTTTTTCTCTAAACTCCTAGTCGAAATTCTTCTTCTCTTCTTTTCTATTTTAGACGCAAATTCTTTGGAGAATTGGATGGTAGATTCATTTTACAAGGTATGTGTAGCTAAGGTTTTATTTCAATTGTAAAGGGTAATACCCTTCGAACCTATATTAATTCATGAGGATTTATTCTTAATCGATTCTTGTGTTCATGATTTGCAAACATGTGTTTGAATTCTGATCCTTTCATGGCTATTTTGAACTCATAAATCTTAAAATCCGGACTTAAGGTTTATAAGGGAATTTTGGACGCTATTTGATTCATTGATGGTAATAGTTGCCAAATTAATTGATTTATAGCTACGTTGTTCATAGTAGTTGTCAAACCTAATATGAGAGAATTCAAACTTTGTCTTAAACTGATGATAATAGTTATCGAAGTTTTCAAGTTAAGATCATTAAACTAACTATAGTAACACTCGTACGCGACATAGGTGGATTAGTAGTTATGAATCCTATGATTGTTTGTGAAGATTTGTTTTCTTAGTAGTTAGGAAACAGGAAAATAGTAAGTTGGTGATTGGTGATTATGTAAACACAGTATACAAATAATTTCTAGAGTCCAATGAATGAATTAATTGGTTTCGTTGGTGAAATCCTTTGCAATTGAAGTTTTCGTAATTCTATTTTTTATCCTAATCTTTCAATTCTGGTTTCTTTCAAATTTTGATTTAGAACTTGTTTAATTTCTTTTTCTTTAAATTCTAAATTGCTGAGATCCGTGGGGGGGGGGGGGGGGGGGGGGGGGGGGGGGGGGGGGGGGGGGGGGGG
>JANIJH010000005.1:40379945-40390661 GCA_024520975.1 Erythroxylum areolatum | reverse complement strand
AAGCTTAGGTTCTTTTAACCTTAAGTGGTCTTCCAAAAATGCCCTTTATGCAATCTTACTACCTTAACACTTTAATTTAATTAACCTTTGTCATATAATCTTACTAACATTATCATAATAATAACTCCAAAAATTAAATATATCAAAACCTTATAATTCATTTAAATCAGGCTTAACTAGAGAAAAAATATGGGGGCCAACATTGGTATCCAATTATAGATGGAACTCCTTCTAGCTAGGTAATAAAGCTCTATCTCGTGCCTATTATGTCATTGTTTTAGAATCTGAACTTGAATCTATATACGTACATCCTCTTTAGTATTGGAATATGTTAAAGTGTAGTTGTTCCTTAATTGAGCCTTAAGCTTTTGAGCTAGTTGATTTTTAGTGGTGGTTATTCCTCTAAAGACTCTCACATTTCTTTCACTCTATAAGGTGTACATAGAACATCCCAATGCTAGTAAACTTGTGAGTTTTGGCTCTGAATGAGAGCAGGAGATAATATGGTCAAAGATATCATGAAATTCATCACATTAATGCCCTATTAAGGGTATAAGGAGATTATCTTATTCCATATTTCTTTAGTGTTGTGATAGGAGAAAATCTTTAGTGCTTAATAGTATAAAGAGCATTTATTAGGAATATTAAGGTATAATGGTTTATCTAAAGTATGGATTTTGCCAAAGGTGACTGATTCTTATATTAAGGTATAAGGTATAATGGTTTATTTTGAATTCATGCTTTGTCCATATATAAGAATCAACCACTTAAGCATTTAGAGGATACCAAGGACTGTAATTCCCCAGTTGCCTTTGGAAATAGTCTAGCTACTCAACATTGTTCATAACTAAAACCAACATATAATTTTTAGAGAATTTATGAATCAAAGATCCTATTATTTGTAAGTGGTTTAGAGGTCCTATTTAACAACAATTGTCAAACCAAAGTAAGGTATATTCCCCATCCCCTAGTTTGCATGTAATGCTCGATTGTAAAGAGTCCTTTAATTTAAGCAATTGATTTATAAACCATGAGGTATTAGTGTTTCTTACCACTTCCTATAGGCTTCTTTTTAAAAAAAGTATAAGTGGATCCACTTGACTCACGAAGCCTCTTTATTGGCAAGTATTCTTTAAAAAAGTATAAGTGGATCCACTTGACTCACGAAGCCTCTCTATTGGCAAGTATTCCCAATAGTCTTTTATATAACAAGACTTTGTTTATAATTTTTTAAGGTTGAATTCCCAATACCCCAACTTCCTTAAGTTTGCGTACTATGTCTTAGTTTACTTTATCATGAGTTATAGCATCCTTAGCTCCACTCTATAAGAACCTTTTGAATAATCTCTTAATGTCTTTGGTGCCCCTTATAAGTAGACCAATATATGTAAAGTGATTATAAAATAGATTATATTAGAGCCAATCTGCCAATAAATGAGAGAATCTTTGTACTCGAATTGAAGATCCTTTTGTGGATCATTTTAAGAAGTAAAGAACAGTCTCTATTTCTTACCATTTTATTTGATATAAGGATCCCCAAATAGGTGAATGACTTTTGCACTTAAAACTTATTAAAGAGGTTAGCTAATTGATAAGGTGCTCCCCACTTATTGAAAGTATATAAGTGGCTCTTCTCTAAGTTGAATGCTAGCCATGATAATATAAATTTGTAGGGAAGTGGTAAGCAGTGAGATGGATTTATCCTTTTTTCTTATAAAAAAGAGAAGATCATTAACAAAATATAGGCTAAAAAGCTTGAATTTTTTTGCACATACTGTGACATTTAAACCTTAAATCTTTGGAAATATTAAGAGTGATCAATCTAGTAAGAGACTCCATGGATAATGTGAATAAGTAAGAAGACAAGGGATCTTCTTGTCACAACCCTTTATCTCTTTGAAATTGTTTTATGGGTGATCTATTGACAATGACACAAAATAAGGTTGTAGTGGCACATTGCTTGACCCAATTTATAAAGAAGTGAGGGAATTTGAATGCCTTAGATATATAAATGATGAAAATCCAAATTATTGAGTCAAATTCCTTATGAAAGTCCCTTTTATAGCACAATGTAGTGGTTCATTGCTCCTATTTATGATCTAACTAGCTTTTGAAGCAGTAAATATTGTCCCCAATTAATCTATTTTGGAGAAATGCTCCTTGATCTTCCCTTATTACTTTACTTAATATTGTTTTGAGTCTAGTAACAAGAATCTTAGATATAACTTTATCTATTGTGTTGAAATATGACATAACTTTGTAGTCTATCATTAAGCTAGAACTTGACACATTGAGGATAAGGGTGATGTAAGTCCTATTAATTTTTTTTAGCATAGTTCCCTTATTAAAGAATGCGATAATTACATCTACCACAACCTCTTAATCCATTTCTATTCATTTTAGAAGAACAACGCATTTAGTCGATTAGGACTAAGAGATTTATTGGGATTTGGTTGAAACATAGTAGTCTCTATCTTTTCCATAGTGACATGTTTGGTTATAACATGCTATCTTCCTCAGAGAATTCATTTGAGATAAATTCCTTTAGTAGATTTATAAAATAATTACTTACAACTTAAGCTCCCAATGTTCTTTTGTTGTGATTATATACCTCTAATTGATCTATCCTACTTTTGTAAGGTAGAAAATTTGTTCATCCTAGTTTTAATGGATTTATGTAAGAATTTAGTGTTTCTATCCCCATCTTTGAGCCATAATATCCTTGCTCACTATTTTAGAAGGGAGTTATGAAATTCCAAGGCATGGGAAAACTCAGTTAGCCCTAGATTACCTTCTTAAGAAGTTCTTTATCCCTTACATTGTGAGTTAGTTGATCCTAAATACTCTAAATATATGCTTTAGAAAGGTTAACACCTTTTTTTAATATAGTTGACTCTTTCTTTGTTAATTTTCTTAAGTTCTTCTCTCTCTATCCACCTATTTTCCTCTGAAAGAGTTGAAACCACTAACTTCCAAGGAAATTCCTCTTTTAGTTGCTTCTTCAAATCCTTACATTCCTCTAAAGTACTTATTAAATCTAAATGGAGCTTTTCTAAATTGAGAGGGGAGGACATTTTGGATCATTATGGGATAATGATATAAACTTGGATTACTAAAAAATATACTACTTAAGGGAAAATAATTCATCCATTTCATATTAACTAAAGTGTAATCTAGATTATTCATAACATTCTAACATCCCTGCTGCTTATTAGACCAAGTAAAAAAATGTCCTTGAAAGTTTATATATGTTAATGCAGTCCCTTAAATCTTCATTTTGGTGGCCTGGGTTAATGTTTCCAGAGGCTTTGGACCTAACTATCATTTAAGAACCTATTACTATTACATTGATGCTCTTAAGATCATTACATAAGGCATTTCTTTAGAAGGCAAGGTTAGAGCCATAATCTAGTGTGATGTTCATTTTTGTTTTGTTACTGAGGAGAGTGATCTCCATAGACATAAGTTGATTAGTTGTCTTCTTCATTGTTACTTCAACTTCCTTAGTGTTATAAAATATAAGGACTCTCCCATAGTGGTGATTTACATGGTTTATGACTATTACTCAATCCTTTTTGAAAAAAGTTAGGCTATCACATCTTCCAGCTCTTATTTTGGGTTCCAAAGCACCTAAACACATAGATTTTATTTCCTTTAGCAAGTCCCTGGGTGGTTTTTGTTTCTTAAAGGAGTTTATTCTCCTTACATTCCATACCAAAAAAACTCATATGTTATTATTTGGCTTTTAAAACCTTTTTCCCTTCTTGATCTTTTCTTACTCACTTTGGTAAAGTTATATCATCCTAAATTGGGGATTTATGACTAAGATATGACTCAGTTGGGGGGGATGCTTCTTAGGGGTTAGTTTTTTCAAGTGTAAATGTATGAAACTACTTTTCTTTTAAACCTCTTAAAGGTGAGCTATTGGTATTATTTGGAAGGGTTATATGATTTATAGGTTCTAAGGTCCCTCTTGAAGATTGATGTTACCAGTCAAACTTTTGGATAGGGTCAAGGGGTTTAGTAGTAGGTTGAGATTCAACATCTCCATCTCATGTCAACTCCTGATAATCACCTTTTTTAATACTCTCCCCATATGCTTGCAAAATTTGTTAGCTAGTGTATAAGTAGGTTTCTAGTTGTATGAGACTTTCACTATGTCCTTTACTAGCTCTATGTTTTCTCCCAATCTGACTATAGGGATCTACTCAGGTAGCTCAAATCCCATCTTAACCATAATGCACGTACAAGCATATCCCACCCTCTTCTTTAAAGTTATGTTTCTTTTCATGCATATTAGATTCCTATATAACTTGCAAGATGGCTTAACCCTTTAATTGACCAATATTATAAGGGAATATTGTCCAACTTAATCCAGATAGGTAATTAAGTGCATAATTGATTGTTTTTAGATGTATTCCTAGCTTCTAAAATTAGAGAAAATGGGAGGATTTGCCAGGTGCTAAGGTCCATCCTTAAGAACCTTCTTAGCTTGTTCTATAAAGTTTAATATAAATAATAACAAAATCTCATCATTGAGGAGAACTTCTTTTAAACCATAAAATTTCTAGTTTTTGTTTGTTTCATAAGAAAATATCCAACTAATATTATTGCCCCATGATGAGCCCCCTTAAAGTACTTCGACTGGGCGAGGGAAGTATTATATATCTTTCCTTAATTTAAGGTGGACTATGGGGCAAGTGAAAGAGGGAGGTTAGGGAATGATGTGGAGACTTTTTGCTAAAGGATAAGGGCGAAGGGAAATTCATCTTGATTTTGGTTAATAATTAAAATAGGGTCAAACATTATACTATATAAGGAAATGAGTGTTCTTGTGTGAAAGGAAGTTTGAAAGTTAGTTTTTAAAACAATGATAAAGTTTGGTGGGCTTATGAGGGTTTTGAAAAAAGGACAAAAATACCCTAAATGGAAAAACCACAATAGAAGAAAGAAGAGGGAGAAGGAGGGGAGCAAGGAGATAATGAGGTTCAGATGGAAAAAAGGATGATGAGAGGTGTCGAATGTATGGAGTTCTATGTTAATATCTCTTCATCTCAATGTAGTTAAATCTTTTTTTTTTAACCAAGGACAAAACCTTGGAGGGGATGGCTACCCTATTTTATTAATAATAAGATGTTATTATGGAGGGGGACATAAACCTTACCTCATAAATTGGAAAATGGCATTGTATGGAAATTAAAAGAAAAGAACAATATAGATCTAGTGAAACCATCTAATGTAAGGAATATGTTGTTTATCTAAAGTAAAAAGACCCCGAATATATATCAAGGTAAGTTATCTAAATTGTTAAATTCCAAGGACATGTTGGTGGAACTTGCAAGCTTCATAAGAGCATCAGCTAGTGAATTTATTTCCTTGTAAACATGCATGATATTAAAGACAAAAGCCTGTAGAGAAGTAGCAATTATAGTGAAAAGATCTTTATAATTCCAAAGACATGTTATTTGTCCTGTCATTATTTGAACCAATAGCTTAGAATATGATTCTAGACACATCTTTCAAACACCCTCTAAATGACAATGTTGAAGTGCCAATTTAAAAGACATTAATTAGCATATAGGCTGGTCCCATATTGAACTATTTTTGATCCTGCAAACTTAATATTGTAGTTAGAATCTTGAATAATATAGCCAATATCACAAGCACAGGGATTGACAAGACTTGATCCATCAATATTTAATTTGAGCCAAGAGGGAGGAGGAGCATTACATACTATGACCTTACTTTTGATCGGTTTTGAAGGTAACAAGTTACACATCAAACCAGCGGAGATAAGAAATCGATCTTCTATTAAGTGCATCATAAAAGGTTTAATGATACTAGCATTATATAAATGCTTAAGAACAAGATGTATTACTGAACTAGCCTCTGTATTATGTTCATCATAAAAAGCTTTATTACGAACACACCACATATTCCAACATATAAAAACTGGTAGAAACCATCAAATTTTTGTTGTAGTATTAGCAAGCATCTCTTGTTTACGCCAAATATTCAGAGTGTCAAATAAGTTAACATTTAGATCTGGTTTTCTTATGATCATTTTCCTTTTAAAATAAGACCAAACTTGGAAGGCTATATTGCAAGAAAAAAAACATGGAATATCTTCTAAATTCTCAAATAAACAAAATTTTATAGCCATAGAGAAACCTAGTTGTTTAAATGTTTCTTGTAGGGGAAGCAATCCATTTAACAGTTGCTAGAAAAAAAATAGAGTGCTTCGATGGTATTCTAACATTCCAAATGTATTGCAATTGATATTTTTGTTCAGACCTCAGTTCAATTTGCTCATAAGTTGATTTAAAAGCGAACAAACTAGAAGAGGTTGGGGATCTATATAATTTGATCTCCCCCATCAACAAAGTCTGAATGGAATGTTGTAAGAAAGGCAACTATATCCAAAAGTAACAAATTTTGGACAACCTTGAGATTGATAGCCACATTGCTAAAAAATTCTTGTAAAGTATAAGAATAAGAAAGCTCGTCATTTCCTTTATAATAAGAATGTAACATACGTTTCAGACCAATTATCTCACCAAAAAGAACTCGATCCATTTGCTATTACAGTTTTTGTATGAGCTGCAAAAAATTCAGAAATCTATTTGATACATTTCCAATGCCAACTTTTTTGGATTCCCTAAGCTCGAGTTTTTAAGGTTTACGCCCAAAGAGAATTGTCTTGATGAAATTTCCACCATAATTTTCAAGCAACCACACGATCTAAATCAATTAAAGACAAAATTCCAAGGCCATTTTTGTCTTTTGAAAGTGTAAGACTCCTCCAATTTCGCCAATGTCTCTTATTTCCATCTTCCACTTTTCCCTAAAAAATCTAGCCAATCTTTGTTCAATCAAGTGAATGTTTGTCTTTGAAATTGAAAGGCAGATATGTGATAAAATGCAATCGTAGAAAAACATATTTGATGAGAATCATTCTACCAGCTGGAGAAAGAAGTTTTTGATACGAACCATTTAATTTCAAACCAATCTTGTCAAGAATATGCTGAAAATAAGAAGATTTTGGTGGACCTTTGAACAACATACTTCCCAAATATTTAAAAGGTAGCTAATCTCGGCAAATTGTAGTGATATTCGTGACAAAGTGAAAATGTAATCGGCTCATATGTTTCGAAGCAACAAAAAAACTTTTGGCCATATTGATCTTTTGCCCATTGATGTCTTTATGGAAGTGTAAAAAATTCATCAAATTTCTTAGAGAATGTCAATGTCCCTTGGTAAATAGAATTATGTCATCAGCGAAGCTTACATTCATGATAGTTTTCAAGCCTCTTAGTATACCAATTTTTCCTTCTTCTGCCATAGCATTCAAACCTCGTGAAAGTGCTTCTGAGACGAGTATGAATAGATATGGTGATATAAGATCACCTTGTTCAATTCCTCTGGTAGCTTTGAATTGGATGCTAGCTTGCCTGTTGATCAAAACTAAAAACCAAGCTCCTTTTAAATTATTAAGAATCAAATGAACAAAATGATCATTGAAGACCAAACTTCCATAATACTTTCTCCAAAAAAGACCATGATACTTTATCAAAAGCTTTCATCATATCCAGCTTAAAAACCATGTTGTGACCTATTGTTTTCTTGTCAATGAATTGAATAATTTCCTGTGCCAATAATAGATTATTTAAGATGTCTCTAACAAAGAGAAAATTTGTTTGTTCTCCGTAAATTATTTTAGGAAGCAAAGGTTTAATCTGCTCTGCCAACATCTGGGATATGATTTCATTTGGAAAAGTGCATGAACTAATAGGATAGAAAATTGAAATGTTGAAGGGATGTCTTTCTTTGGTATCAATGTTATCAATGTTGATCCCATGCCTCTTGGAATAGGAACTCCCAAGAAAAATTCACACACCGCAGCATACACATCTGAAGCGACAATATCTAGCAATGTCGAAAGAAAAACCTAGAGAAACCATCAGCTCCAGCCACACAATCTAGATCAAGGTCAAAAATTGCAGCTTTAACTTCCTCTAAATTGACTTGTTTTAACAATATATCATTGTCTTCATTGGAGAGAATCCGTGGTATCCATTGCAAAAAATCTGTAGTCTTTTGTTCATCCACGTGCTCGTCAGAAGTTTAACGGGGTGTTTGGAAACCTTCGAATTGAATTCATTAACGAATTGGATTCAATTACATTAATGAGATTGAATTGAATTCAATTTACACTGTTTGGAACAAACCCAGTAATATTAGAATTGAATTCAATTATACTGTTTGGAACACAATCAAAATGAATTCAATTATTTCATATAACACATTTACCCTTATGCTATCGATATTTTAAGAAATAAAAATGCAGTCAACCACCAAATATCAAGAAACTAAGTGCACAAATAACCATTGCAACATAAAGGGAAAGTAAAACAGAAATTTAAAAAAAGAGATTGATTGATCTTCCAAGGGTAGATAAGTGAACAACAATATAAACACAACTGATGTTTCAACAACCACAATTAAAAGCAAATAAAGCTGGTTTATGGCATCACAAAAAGAGGTAGATCATCAAAAACTAAACAAGTGATGGTGTTGTTGAAGAAAGAGTAAAGTGGGTTGACCTTCAAAGGCTTTTCAGAGTTGTTCAACATCCTCAGATGGAGCAGGGACATGAGAAGGAAGTTTAAGAGTGGCCATTCTTTTACTTCACAAGAACTTTTGAAGTGTTCCCTTTTTCATGAGAAAAATCGAAAACGATGGAATGGATCAACAGGAGTGAGAGAGTAAGTGAGTGAGACTGTGAAGATCTTTATTTATTAATGCCTGATGATTGACTATGGCGATGGAAAAGGAAACGAGAAGACAGTGAAAAGGTATCATTTTCTTAATGCTGTTGCGAAGTTGAGCTTGGGCATTATGGGAAGACGAAGGTTTCAATGTTTAAAAAGAAGAGTAGTAGCCTTTTTGAATGGAAATCATGTGGATTGTAGGCTGAATTGAATTTATAAGGAGAGTAGGTTTCAATTCTACATATGAATTCAATTCATGGTTATTTTTCTGTTCCAAATAGGTGAATTGAATTCAATTACAACATTGAATTCAATCCACCTTGTTCCAAACAAGCTGTAAGAATTTTGTAAGAAATCGTTGGCTTCACTGGTTAGCTGATATTGCGTCTCCACCCATTGTCCACTTTCATTTTTTATTTTGTCAATTCTCAATCGTGCATGCTTAGTGGCAGTATAAGTATGGAAAAATTTTGAATTTGAATCTCCTTCTTTAAGCCATTTAATACCAAATTTTGCTTCCAAAACATCTCTTCTTCAAACAACGCTTTCATTTATTTAGTGTGGGACTTTTTTATTTGAATCTGTGCTTCAACTGATGGTGTTTCATCAAATTTGTCCTTTGTTTCTTTATATCTTTTTCAGCTATGTCTAGGTTAAGATTCACATTCCTAAAAGTACAAGGTGCTTTCATCATCCTACTTGGGAACATAAATGCAAGGCAGGGTTATAGAATACAGCTTTAGCAAAATGAGAGGTAACTCACTCCTGGTATCAAGAAGGCTTAAGATGTAATAATAACTGAACCTACAAAAGCCTTGAAGATGTGAATGGTATCCCAAGCTACAAGGACCACCCTTTGGCACGATTCCTATAGGAGAGCCATCATTAACCGATTAGATGAAGTGTTACAAATTCCTGAGCAATTGCTAGTGTTTGAGACCTTATTTAGATCTAGTTGTGTTACTGGCAATATAACTTTTGATTTGGTCATTTGGTCGCTGGACATGTTTCAGTCTTGTTTTTGTGTCTGTATGGTGAGGGGGAACAATTAGGGTTCCTCATGTTGCTTGCAAGTTATCCTCGGTTAGGGGTTAGAGATTGTCACCTTTGATAACCTCTCGAAGTACATAATTTTTATTTATTTATAAATTTATGAATACTAAATAAAAAAGAGTCCAATTCCATTGACGTAAGTAGTGTTTTAATCTGGTGAGTTTTTTATTAAACCAAACATCCCGTAGCTGCCCACATCTTGTTTCCAATTGTCTTCCACCAAGCTTAAAAAATCAGGCTTATTTATCCACATTTTCTAAAACTTAAAATTACCTGTTTTGTGATGTAGCGTTGGTCAATTGAGTAGAGGACTATGGTCAGAGGTAGCCCTGCTTAATATTTGCACTTTACTATCAGAGAACTTTGTCATTCAGGACATGTTGCATAATAGACAATCAAGTCTTTTTCAAACTCTCCCTTGAGGTCTAGAGCCCATCTATGTGTATAGATCCTTCAGTTGGAAAAGTATAAGCTGCTGTAGTGTGAAGGTAGTTGTTAAAATCATCCATGTTTCCTTGATGTGGAATGGAATTTCCTCTATATTCTATAGCATTAGAGATAGCACTAAAATCCTAAATCATCTGCAATTCTTTCTGAAGAAGACTAAGGCTCTGTTTGGTTTGAGGATTAATAATGGGATGAGATGAAACGTAACACACTTCCATCGTTTGTTTGAAGGTTTCATAATGGAATGGAATGGAATGGACTGGAATGGAAGCGAAGGGTATCATGTTACGTTTTATTCCATCTTAAACAGTGAAAATAAAAAATCTCCGATTCAGGGGGTTTAGGATAGAACGTAAACTAATAAATACATACTACCTAATATACCCTTAATAATTCTTCTTAATATCAACTCTGACCAAATCATAATATTAATATATTAAATAGA
>JANIJH010000005.1:40314920-40327843 GCA_024520975.1 Erythroxylum areolatum | reverse complement strand
GTACCTAAAAATGCATGTGCAAGAAATCCATTCCTCTATAATTAGAGGCCAATGACATGATCAATCAGTAATATGCAGTAAAAATCCTAACCCGTCCCAATTTACCAAAATGACCCTCTAATCAGCAACGGGATGTTACATTTACACCTCAAGAATACTTGATTATTCTAATATCACAATCTAATTACTCGTCATTTCTTTTCTAACAGTATATTCTCTCATGATATTAAACTCTCATTCACCTTTAGTTAATACATATAGTTCTTCTCTCTTGAATCACAACTACTATCATATGAACAACTTCATTCCTCTTATACTCATGCCTTTGGTACTTTGATATTAACAATTGATTTACTAAGTCAAAACATCATTAATCAATCATTCCAGCTTTTCATAGATTTTCGGAACAATTTTGCATGGTCATTAAGACATGGAAAATGAAGCATTTAGGAAATAATTTCTTCTAAAAAATGTTCCTCTATGTTTTAAGTCTATAATGACATCCAAATCATACAATTTTATTTAATATACTAAAAGTGATACTTAAAAATACTTCGGACTATTCTTAAACTACAACAGAGTACTGTACTCAACTTCAGGTCAGATTTTGGAATTCTCAGAGACAGAATTGAAATTATATTTCTTCAGGAAGTTTGTATCCATATTTCTCTACTTTAATCTAGATAAAAAATCATCACATTTGGATATCTACAGATCAAGATATGTCCAAAAAATTGCTGACTGTTCAGTGAAATCATTCCATTTATGAAATTCAAGTACACTTCATCATTTTCATACTAAACCCGTCAATCAATCTACTCCAAATGAATTTATATGGCCATAAATGTTTTTGAAGAGAAATAAGAATGTGTGAGGAGTTTTTTGGTTTAAATTTCAAGTCAATCGAAGGTCCGGAGAAGAGGTTATGGTCAAAAGAGTGAAGGGTGTTCAAAGCTGTCAAACAGCAGTATACCTTCACTGTGTACGATCATGCACTTCCAATTGATCCTCCTTTGTCACGATTGTTCTTGTGCACTATCGTGCAATCCCTTAATGACCCATTTTTTCATGATTGTGCTTGTGCATGATCGTGCAATACCTTTTATTCAAGCTTCATTCTGGCTGTTCTCAAAACAAACCTTCAGGTCAGTTTTTCATGGTCATTTTGACAAGGCATATGAATGATTTAGGCAAAACATTCTTCTAAACAATTGTTCATTTTCTATTAAGTTTCTAATGACACTAATTTCATCCAATTGAGTTCAGTATTCTACAAGTTATACTCAAAATACTACTGACTATTCCCAAACTACGATAGTATACAATACTCGACTTCAAGCTAAAATTTGAAACTCTTAAAGACAGAACTCAAATTCAACATCTGCATGAAAAACATAGCCATATGTCTCTAGTTTAATTCAATTAAAACTTAGAATCATCTAATTTGGATGTCTACAGATCAAAATATAGCTAAAATACAAATGTATGTCTAGTGGAAATGTTATAGCTATCATACTCTAGAAATTCTTCTTTCATTTTTTTTCCAGATTTTTAACTTTTACATTTTTCATCTAACACACCTTGTATATAGATAATCTTTTCTACTTCATTTCCTTTTCATTATCAGCTCCATTTTAGCTCAATACCATTCACAAACAAATCATGATTTATATTTGATCAATAACCAAAAATAGAACATATACATGTAGCCATTTAGCATCAATTTTTTGCACATACGTTTTACTCCATTATCACTTTCATTCCATTTCTAAATTGTCACCTTAATTCATCTCATTTCAAGATACCATACTACTCTTTTTCATTAGCTTCAAACTCATTTTTAACTAAAAATCATCTCAACACCAAATCATACATTATTGTTCATAAATCATAGAAAAACACATGATATAAACACATTCATTTCCTCATGATCATTTTATCACCAACTATCATCGTACATGCTTCGTTCAACAAATCAAGAAGAGTAATGCTTATACTTACTTGTTTAGCTTCAATGTCTTCAAATCACACTTAACCCTAACTTCTTTAACATACACAATTATCATCATTATTCAAGGTAGAAGGGTCAAGTCTTTTAGTAACAAGATGGAGAAGACAACAAATCTTGAAGAAACAAAGTAAAAGAATTGGACAAAAATCAACATGATGAGGGTGGTAAGAGTTTCGTAGAAGGAGACAAGAATGAGAAGATGAGAGCAAATGAACAAAATGAAGAAAAGAAGCGAGTGTTGTAAATAACAAGTGAAAGACCATAATATGGTCTTTAATTTAGGTAAAAGAATAGTAAGTGGTGAGTGGTAGTGACACTTGTCACTTTCCTATGGTCCCATTTTGGTCTTTTAATAAGTTAGTTCATTTGTCTCCAATTTTCAATTCAATTTTTTCCAATTTTCAATGACACTCGTCATTAAATTTTAATGTCATTCATAAAAATTTACACTACATTTTACTCTTATTTCTACTACTATTCATCAATTGTTCTGCCACTTGGCATTTTTCTTAGATAAAAACTACCCTTATATTTCATAAATTCTCATATTTCACTAAAAATTCTTATTCACTTTTTATACACTTAAACTCAATTTTTAAGACACATAATCCATAATTTACATTATAATCGCATTAAAACAATCATTTATATCCGAAAAATATCAAATGAGTGCATAAATAATTCATTGTAATGTGTGCAATAATCAAATTCACGTGTTTGTATGCTAACATTATATATGAGTAGGAAATGTATTTTCCTAATCTCTTATTGCTATTTCTCAATTATAGAAATTTAGGGTTCTAACCCTTAGTATGAGAACGGGATGTTACATCTCGTGTGCCATCTAAGGACAAACAATTTTGAGTGATAATTATATGTCCATAGTATGTCACTAGTAGGCTAAAGGTCTAGAAAGAACAATTCAAGAAAAGTTCCCTTGTCTATAATTTTAGTTTTGTTATTTTCTTTTACAACAATCTTTAGTTACATATTTCTAATCTTTTTTTTTGAAGCGCATATTTTCTAATCTTGTATTAATGTTGTAGTAAATCCAATAACAACTGGTCATTTAATAATTAAATAAGTAGCACATCGACAATACCAAAATAAGTAGAAAAGGATTGATAAAATAAGAAGCAATTTAATCCCTTTCATGATAAACATTCTTTGGCATGTAAATGATAGGATTTATTTTCTTTTAGGCCTTAACTAAGATTATAATTTTTATTATGCATGCTAGAATTTTATTTTAGAATTTAGCTCTTAATAGTTCAAGCCCAAATATTTATTTTTAAAAATTATTAGTTTACGTGCTAAGTTCTAAAACACTCAACATGTACTAAAAACTTGCAATAATCATAAAAACAACCTTTTTCTTTTTCATATTTTGTTTCTCCATTTGAAAAAATGGAAATGTTTGTTGCCAAGAAAAAGGAAAGGTAAATGCTCACTTGATAAAAGTATAGCAAATAAATCCAAGTTAAAATAATTGTAAAAAAAATCCAAGTTAAAAAATGTTGATGTCGTAGATCCCAAACCACTAAACCTTAGACCTTCCTCTGTATCAAATTAAATCAATCCATGTTCAAAGATCTCTAGGTCCTTGGTCAAGTCAATGCGCATTCAAAGCACCAGCTCCCTCATTAAGCCCGGGCATATTTTAAGTCTTTTAATTCGTTTCTCTTGTCTTAATTCTCATCATAAAACCTTAAGCAGGTCTTTTAATTCATTTTAAGCCTTAGTATTTAATCATATGCTTTATTTTATAGAGAAAACCATAAACTCTTTGGCGTTTATTCACATATTGTATTTTTGAGTCCTAAGGACTAACTTTAGGTATTTTAATCCAATTTCAAGCCATAAGATCCGACCCTAGGCATTTTGTTGTGATTTTAGCCCTTAAGATCCAATTCTAGCTATTTTGATGCAATTTCAAGCCATAAAATCTAACTTTAGGCATTTTGTTCCTATTTAAGTCCACAGATTTAACTTTAGGCGTTTTGATTCAATTTAAAAACCTAGTTCCCATATCACTAAATCCTATATAGTCTCCATTTTCAAATTAATATCAAACTTGTTCAAAGCCCCGGGTAGATAATCAAATTAAATGATATTTTGCTTGCAAAACTCACAAACGTAACTTGTAATAAAAGTTATGACAATATGTAGCAGTTCCGAACAGCCCTTCTAGAACACACGCGACTGACTTGCAATAAAAGATGAGAAAACGTATGTCCACAAAAATTAGTCAAACTATTAATGTAATGGTTACCCGGCGGGGCAATAAGAATAACCAAATTGCCAAAAAGAAGATGACAAGAAATGGGTTTACACCTTTTTCGTTTACCAAAACATTGTTTATATAGCAAGCGGGAACAGTGTGTAATGCTGAAAAATGGTTTGCTCCACTAACAAATTTCATTTTTATTTAAAGAGAAACAGAAATTAGCGAATATTCTCATTTACTTGAGTTATAAATCAGTAATTAAACTATCAAAGCATTACATTAAGTTAGAAAAGAGTTTGTTGATGTGGTAACCAAATAGCAGTCTTGGTTTAGGTTCAAGTTTGCATTTTAGTTAGAAGGAAAGAGTAAAAGTACAACTGACACCTCTGAAGCTGCGACCAAATCTACCGGGCATCTAGCTTAGTAAGTGTTAACTCATTGGTGGAAGAGGTTTCATGCTTGGTCGAAGAAGAATCCGCATCCAAGAGATCTCTTTCGGCGAAAAAACCTGGCTCTTTAGGATCAGGCAACGCGATGTCGGTAGTCAGCATAAGAACCACAGTCGACATGTTGGGTCGATCTTCAGGACTTTGCTGCACACACAAGAGGCCCACACGGATTGCTCGTAGGACCTCAAACTCGATACATGAGCCCTTGAAAGATTCCTCAACTAGCTCCCAGCATCTGTCCTCTCTATGCAGCATCCACGCCTGCGGTTTATTTAAACAACAGTCGCCAAAGCTTTGATCTAGTTTAGAATGCAGATGGCAAGGAAAGGATAATGCTTACATGTCCAAGAAGGTTGAACTTGTGGCCTATATGACTGAATCGCCTATTCTTCCTTCCACTCAATATCTCCAGAACCAAAACACCAAAACTAAATACATCTGATTTCACCGAGAATAGACCATCAATTGCATATTCTGGAGACATGTAACCACTGAAACAAAATCATAAAATATTGTCACAAGTTTACGAATTTCCAAATTGACAGTATGCATCATTCAGAAAGGTACTTACTACGTTCCGACAATTCTGCCTGTGTTTGCGCTGGTTTCATCCCCTCCAAAACTCCTAGCCATGCCAAAGTCTGAAATTTTCGGATTCATTTGGTAATCCAGTAAAATGTTGCTTGCTTTTAAGTCTCTATGTATGATTCTAATTCTTGAATCGTGATGGAGGTAGAGAAGTCCCCTAGCTATTCCATTTATGATGTGGAAGCGCTTAGACCAGTCCAGCACCATGCTTCTTCCTTTGTCTGCATCATGTTATGTCCAAGCAAACCAATAATGGTGAATGGAAACGGAAATGGGATACTATGCAAGATGGTAATGATTCACGTTTTTCATCATCAAGAGTGCATTTGTTAAATTGTGAACTGCATTTAGTTATCAGAACAAAAAACCAAATGAACTTTACTCAAAATCAAACCCCTTTCGCAATACAAACCAAAGATAAAGTAGTCTAAGCTTTTGTTGGGCATGTATTCGTATATCAGAATCCTCTCCTCATGTTGGATACAGCAGCCTAGAAGCTTCACAAGATTGCGATGCTGAAGTTTGGCAATGCAAATGACTTCATTCTTGAATTGATCAACTCCCTGTCTTGACCTTTTAGAAAGCCGCTTGACAGCAATTACTAGTCCATCTTTTAGTATACCCTAAAACAAATTTTTGATGTATTTGTTAGGAAGTGGAGTACAATCCTAATCCTCTGTCTGTCAAACTTCAGTAGAACAAATTCAAATGCTGATTTCTATGTAAAGTTGAAAATTCTTTCACCTCTGCAGATTAAGTACCGACAAATATGCATATTTATACCAGTAGAAAGATTCCAATTGCAAGGAATTTCCCGTTTTTATTTTGGCATCTTGGAATGTTTTTTTCCCTTACCTTATAGACTGGTCCAAAACCACCCTGACCAATTATATTGTTAATTGAAAAGCAATTGGTGGCTTCAGATATACTGGCAAATTCAAATAACGGCAGCTCGAAATCTTCATTGGTTGTCTGGTCTTCCTTTGGTCCGTCATCCACTGTGCCTGCATGATGTAAGAAATACTCAGAATCAAATCACATAACTATGATGTTCGTCTCAAACTAGGTTAACAAGGTGAGGAGTGGCCATCCAAATATTCTTCTTAAAAATTTGTCAAAGTGTTTTGAAGCAGGAAAAATAATTTGAGAACTAAAAGGTGAACTGGGTTCATTTTCATTGTTGATTGATGAGAAAGAACATACAGTAGAATAATTTGATAGTTGTTCTTGATTTCAATTATCCATTTTCAGTATTGGAAAAGGATATGGTATTCGTTTACCTCTTCTCCTATGCCTCCTCTTCCTCCTGAGGACATAAAAGAATATGCAGAGGGCCAGGAGAAAAGATCCAACCAATGATAGTGGAACGACAATAATTTTCGCACGTTTCTTCCCCTCGGATCTTTGGAGGTCATCTGCCATTGATAGTTTAAGAAATTCAAAACCTGATAAATCTTACAAGAAAGTTGATAAGTTTTTTCAGTTTGCGGCGTGCACAATGCATAACCATCTTTTCATTGTAACTCCTCTGTTTCGACAAATCTAACATGGATATGAGACAGAGAGTAAAGTCATACCCATAACAGAAGCAGCCAGCCTTATAAAAATATCTTGTCCATTTTCACTGTACTTTCTGATATCAATTAAATCACCAAACCACAATATGCACCCGCTTCCTCCATTTCTAATATCCGTATTTGCATAGGCTGTACAGGAGCAATTCTTCAAGCAAACTTTCTCACATTCTTCAAGGTTCATCGTCTCATTGCTCCGAGACTGCTGTGTATCTGGCAATTTAATACCTGGGTACTTTATAAATCCTTCTCCATTAGTGCATTCCAGAGGCACCTTCCTAGCACATCCATTTGACCAATCAGCTGCAATCCACTCTTCTGTGGACTTGGGCACAAACCATTCCAAGCATCCACAGGCTGTTGAATTATTAATGTCACAGATACCGTTTGGGCCACATAAGTCAAACCTGTCACAGTTGTCCATACTTGCCGTCAAATAAAGGCTCCATTCTTGAGTACGATCAATCCATGTGAACCTCTCCAGGATACCCTGAGGACTTAAAACCAATCTTGAAAGAACTGAACTATTGATGAGTTCATACTGGTAATATATCTCTTCCTTATTGGAAATGAAGTCAAATTTGTATATCGGATTTGGTTCCAAATTTATCATACCAGAAAATCGCAGTCCATTCCATGGTCCGGACCTGAACTCCACAACTGAATCCCGGAACAAATAGAACTGTGGTCGTCCATTTGGATTAAGCTTATTTATATAATGACCCGTAGATGGATCATCAGGGCTCCTCCAGGATGTCAGGACGCGATTGAGGCCAGTCTGTAGGTTTATGCCATATTTCATTCCGGGTAAGAGTGTGTCAGACGGATAATCGAAACTCTGCCACAAAAAATTTTCGCGGTCCTTGTCATTTTCATTTCTCACAACAAGATTTCCTGTGTCCAAAAGTTGTGCAAGCGGATTGATTACTGCTGCCGATAAACTCGCTGACCAGACTGTGCCATTAGTACCATTAAGAAGCACAAAATTGCTTTGGTCAACAAACTTTATAACTCCTGAGGAATCATTGAGGGGGTTATTTCCATTGGCAACCCATACTACAGTGAATTTTGAGATCTTCTTGTACCATATTCCCAAATACCTTTTCCGGGAATTTCCAGGTCTGAAAAAACCCAGCTCAAAGTTCCCACCTGAGGAAACTAGAGTTTCACCGTCAGTGAGTGTTTGAGTTGCCCTAATAACGTCAACAGCTGCGGAGATCGTTGAGCTTGACAAAATTATTGAGAAAAGTAGAAGAAGGCCTTGGCCTTGTGTTGATACGCTCATGCTTCTCAGATGACTCTTTCTTCCCCTTGCCACAGTTAGTGGCAGAGAATAACTAAAATCGAATAGTTATACCGTTATTAGACGCAAAGGTTACTGCAGGGTCAATTTAATATAATACAAATGCCAAGATTGCAGTTGTTTTGGTTGAAAAAAGGAGCCAAAAACTTTGAGTCTGATCACTTGTCGTTCAAAGTCCGCTGTTTTTTTTTAAAATTTAATAACGTCCAGATATGATCTTTTCTTATTCCATATTGAATCGTCAAAAGTTTGACTTTATATGGGAAAGGGATAGTGGAAATTTGACAATTTCGTTTGTCTCATTACTGCGTAACTGCAGATATGAGCGCACGCTTTCTTCTTTCTTCTTTTATTCTACCAGACAAAATGCACCATTCCATGTGCATAAATGTTGGGAAAGCAAAGCTTAGGCATGTAAACGATTTGTTATCAAGTTGGCTGAAAGATGATTAGGCAAAAGTTACTTGTTCGTGAACTTGATTGAGTACATGCGAGAAAGGCTACTTCTTAAAAAGGTTGATGTTGCCTGTTGGTGGCTTGGATTGGAGCTGTTTCAGCACCAGGTAAGTTGAGTTCAGCCTTTTTCGTTTAAACACAGTGACGACTAGCAAAAATGTATGATGGTGATTTGACATAATACGCAAGGAGATGTCCTAGAGAGCATTCTTCCTCGGGAATCTTGGGGGAGGAACTCACAGCTTTCACCAGAAATACCACTTTTGGCTAAAGCACAATACCTCAACTAGCACTACCTTTTTACAGAGCAATCAGCAACGAGGGCAAAAGGGAACCTTTACCTATAAATTCCTGTTTCTCTTTTCTCTCTTTTGTCTATTATTTAATGGCTTGGTTTGGGATTATTACGACTCCAGCCACACAAAATTTGACTACCCTGACTTGTCATTGGTTCACCTTCAGGTAACAAATTCAAGCATAACCAGCCTCCTGTATCACTGCCCGGAATTGAAGCAAATAACCACTGATTAGATGGCGCATTAGTAAATTGGGAACTACAAGTGTCTGCTATCGAGCAGTCAACAGTGTAACATTGCTCGACGAAGATTCTTGCTCAAAAACTTTCCTTTCAGTGAAAAATCCCGGCTCTTTTGGCTCAGGCAAAACAGTGTCACTACTTAGCATCAATACCACTTTTGACAAATTAGGCCTGTCTTCGGGACTCTGTTACACACATATCAGAGCCACATGAATGCACCTTAGCACATCTGAGAATGCACAAGAGTCCTTCAAAGATTCATCAATCAACTCCAATGGCTTCTCTTCATTTTATAGTTTCCTGGCCTACGATTTTATCAACAATTTCTTAATCAAAATGGCATGTTCTATACATATGACAAATTTGCAGCTCATACTTACGTGACCTGGAAGGTTGTAATTGTGGTCAGCAGGACAGAATCCTCTGTTCCTCTTCCCACTAACTGTTTCCAGCACCAAGACACCATAGTTAAATACAATAGATTTCACAGAAAAGACCCCCATCAATTGCCTACTCAGGAGACATGTAGCCACTGCAAGGATTAACGTGGTCAGAACAAAAATCAAAATCTATGATGACTTGGTATTTCATAAAAGAAAAACATGTCCAGGCGTTCTTACTTTGTTCCGACCACTCTTTTGGTGTTTCCTTGAACTTCATTTCCACCGAAACTCCTGGCCCTACCAAAACCTGAAATTTTTGGGTTCATGTGAATGAAGTCATGGTCCAACAGTATACTGCTTGCTTTTAGATATCTACGAATTATTCTCAGCCTGGAATCTTGATGAAGAATCTCATTGATAATGTGGAACTGAGTAGGGCAGTTTAGTAATTTCCTTTGCCTTTGATCTGAAAGTTATACTTGTAATATGTAGTAGAAACCTTATTATGTACCCAAGATCATACATAAAAGGATAAAAAATGAAAGAAATATGGAATACCTGATTTCAGTTCCATTCAGAGTTCTGAAACAGTTTTTGATGTCGAAACAAGCTTCGATCTTCCCGGGACAGTTGAGGAAGTTGTTCATCGACACTTAGTTAACACCTTTCTTCAATTTCCTTAAGACTTAAGCACTCTTAACGGGTCAAAGCATCCGTATGCTTACGAATTACATAACAACTGAAGGGAACTATTTGAAAGCCTTTTAACAGCTACTTCCTGTCCATCTTTCAACATGCCCAGAGAAGTCATTTAAATAGATGCAGTGTTATAAGCTATAATTGTTGCCATCAACATTTCTACTACTTGATTTTCTCATTTAAAATCATACCCTATACACGGGTCCAAAGCCCCCTCTCCAAGTTTGTGGTCATCCCAGAAGTTGTTGGTAGCATTAACAATAGTTGAGAATCAAAAAGCTCCAAATCTTTTTCGTCGCTTTTATTGGTCAAATGTATTTCCCGAATCACAATCATGCTTGTTGCATATCAGAATTAATAGATTTGAGATTGTTGAAAAGGAATTTATTAATTTTGTGCCCCTTGATACAGGGAAAGCACACACACACACATATATATATAGAGGAATGTACAACAAACTCTCTATATATATATAGAGGAATGTATAACAAACTCTAACAAACATGAATAACAAGATGTACAACAAACTCTAACAAACATGAATAACAAATTCTGATATTTTAGCAACTAACTTATACTAAGTCTAAATGACCAAGTCAACCTTTCTTATCCTTAATATGCCCCTGCAAGATGAAGTGTCAAGACAAAAAATTCATCTTAGTTTGGAAAAGATTAAACTTGGTGCGAGAAAGAGGTTTGGTTAGTGCATCAGCAATCTGGTCGTGAGTAGAAATATGAGAGACCCGAAGATGTTGCATCTGAACTTGTTCCCAGACAAAGTGATAGTCCAAGGCTAGGTGCTTCATCCGAGAATGATATACTAGGTTTGAGCACACATATGTTACACCAATGTTGTCACTTAAGGTCGTTGGAGGACCTGAAGAGTGTATCTGAAGCTCATCCAGTAAGTTACGAAGCCACATCACCTTAGTATTTGTATTTGCAATGACTAGATATTCGGCTTCAGTGGAGGATCGAGTAACCATACGTTGTCGTTTAGAATACCACGAGATTGAATTGTCTCCAAGATAAATCACATATGTAGAAGTAGAAGTCTTGGAGTCAAAGTTGCCACCTCAGTCAGCATCACTATAAGCTGTAAGATTGAGATTCACCGGTTGACGAAGCTATAAGCCAAAATCATACATATGTTTGAGATACCAAAGTGTGTGCTTGAGTTGTTTAAAATGTGTGTCAGATGGCTTGTGTATATAGCTAATTAATGGCATAGCTTAAATCTGGACAAGTGATAGTAACATATTGTAGAGCTCCAATAATAATACAGAACGAAGTCCCATCAACCATAGCAGTACCACCATCAAGTTTCAACACTATAGAGGCACATAATGGAGTTCCACACAGCTTCGCAGCATCCATATTAAGCATATGTAAGGGATCATGGATGTACCGTTGTTGGGATAAAATTTGTTGATGGTAGGGGTGATCTCAATGCCCAGAAAATAATTTGGTGTACCAAGATTCTTGAGTGAAAAACGGTAGGAGATGGCGTCCATGAATTCCCCAAGATGAGATTTGGAGCTCCCTGTGAGTAACAAATCATCAACATAGATAAGAAAATACATGGTGACATCGGGTAGATGATAAATGAAGAGTGAGGAGTCATTGGCACTTGTCTTAAACCCGTGTTGAAACAAGAAATTCTCGTAGCTCATTATGTCAAGCCCGCGGTGCTTGTTTTAGACCATATATGGCTTTATGAAGTTTGCAAACATGCATAGGAAATTTCGAATGAACGAAGCTCGGAGGTTGTTTCATATAAATCGTCTCCTGAAGATGACCTTGAAGGAATGCGTTGTTCGCATCCATCTGATGTAGTGGCCATGCATTCGTGAGAGCTACAGTAAGAACAACCTTTATAGTTAGATGTTTGACAACTGGTGAAAAGGTTTCATTGTAATCAATGCCTGGACATTGGCTATAACTCTTGGTAACCAGACGTGACTTGTAACAATCAACTGACCCATTAGGCTTTCGCTTAGTCCAAAAAATCTACATGCATCTCATAACATTTGTTACTTCCAAAGTTGGAACTAATTACCAGGTTCAATTTCGAACTAAGGCATCATATTCTTCAGAGGCAGAGGCATGTCAATGAGAGAGCCTGAAAGCTTCTGTTATGGTTCGAGGTTCCTCCGTATCAGGTAGTGGGTATTTAGTAACATTGTAACTTTTGGGTTTGAAGATGTTATTTTGAAAGTGAGTGACCATTGGATGATTTATTGGAGGAGGTGTTGGGTGCATGTTTAGAGGAGGTGTATCAGGTAATGGGGCTACAATTGGTACTTGTATGGTTAAAGGATCAAACGATGGTATAGTATCCACAAACTGTAGCAGTGCATTCCTAGGTGAGCATGGTGTCACGAGACCAAGGGTGATAACCTGGTGAGTAGGAGTAAGGAGGGGAGGTGGTTTAACTTGAATGGTAGAAGGTGGAGATGGTAATAGGGATTTAAAAGGGAATTGATCCTTAATAAACTTTACATGTTTGCATGTGTGGACTTTGTTTGTTTTGGGCTCAAGATAGAGACAAGAAAACTGGTTGAGAGAATATCCAACAAATACACATGCGATAGAGCAAGCTTGTAATTTATGATTCGCTTATGGATGTAGCCAAGGGAAGCATAAACACCCGAACGCATGAAGATGATTGAAAGTATGTTGGGCCCGTGTTTTG
>JANIJH010000005.1:40286760-40301921 GCA_024520975.1 Erythroxylum areolatum | reverse complement strand
AAAAGTTTTATACTGAGTTTTTGACGAATTAAGTGATGTAGCACACCACCCTCACGGGGCACGGACTCGGATATCACCATGGATGTCGGGTTCGGGTCATGCGGGAGTGGGGTGTTACAATAACAAATTTTGATATTTTAGAAACTAATTTATACTAAGTCTGACCAAGTCAAGCCTTCTTATCCTTAACAAGAATGTTCATCAATCAATGTTTACTTGAAACAACTTTTTGATGTGCACATTCAAGTTCTTCACTTCATCTTGTTTCACTGAAAGTAACCAACATTAGTTAGTAGATGAAAACTCAAAGTATAATACTTGCAGAAAACAGGAAGCCTCTGGCAACATTTCCATTCTTTATTGCATTTCAAAATTCAAAAACTGAATAAGGTTTTTAGAAGAATTAACTCATCTTTCAAGTATCTTTCTTCTCAATTGTAGCATCAGGAAAAGCCTAGTAAAGTAGAAACCACAACCAATAACCTGATTCCTATAATCCAAAATCTAGTCTTGCACTTAGAGCTGCGGATGTATTTTACATAGCAAGTATGACCAATAAATAAAAAGAAGTTCAAAACTTAGAATCTGATAATACAAAAAGAAGAGGGAAGCAATCATTATTGCAATTTCATTGCAAAATAAGTGTTGGTAATGTTAAAACACCTTAGTATTTTGTTTTGAATGGTTTATTAATAATCTATGAATACCTTTTATATTACTTAGAGATTTCATGATCAAGTTGCACTGTCATTTATAGTGGAAGACCAAGGAATAGGAAAATGAAAATATACCATACCTAAATAAGAGGTAGTGAGCCTAATATAAATGTCCTGCCCATTTTCTGTCTGTAAGGTTTCCAAATCACAGCAAGCATCCATTTCCGTCTGTGATATTCAAGGTTGAATAAGCTATACAAGAGCAATAAATCAAGCATTTCCTCCCACATTCTGTAAGGTTCATTGTTCTATTAAATTAGGAGTTCCTTGTATCAAGCAATTTCACACTCTGTACCATCTAAAAGCCCTCTTTTGCCCCCACAAAAATAATTATTCTTTGTCATGTTAGTGGAAATAGCAGATACAATTAAATTGGAACGACTTATCTAAAAGTAAGGCATCTTGAAAATTCACTTTCTTAAGTTGAAAATCCCCCCTCTACGGTGTAGTAGGACAATGGGATCTGACCCTAAGCTTAATGTCTTCTCCACTAACTTCGGTGCACTCCAAAAGGCAGAGTAGGAATTGTCTCCAAGAATTAAGCAGAAGAACTAAGAAAAGAGCATATTTGAAGAAGATGGGTTATGCTACCCTTGAGACAAAAAGAATGATGTTTTCAAATGTTACAAACTTCTTCTGTGACTCTCTATACATATAGAGAATGAGGGAGGGGTGTGAGGTTGATGAAGCTAGAGAGTAGAGTAGCGTTGTGTGTCCGTGTATTGAAAAACCAACACATAGTGGGTATATATATACTAAAAATTAAGAACGTTAGAGGTATAATAACAATGGTAATCAAAAGACATGAATATAAAAAAACGTTATCAACGTTATGGTAATAAATTACAATAAAACGATGGATGTCACATGGAAAGTTGGTAACTGAAAAGAAAAAACCTTATTCAAGTTTTTAAACAACCAAAACATCAACAATGCCCCACTTGGTCCAAACCTTGAGAAACAAGCTGTAATAGTTTAGAAGAAAAAAATAGGTGAACAATTAGGTGCACTAAGTCTTGAACTTAGTGTTCAAGAAAATTGAAGACAGAACCTGCTAGAGAAATAACAACCTCAAAATGCTTTGGTCTCATGATAGCTCTAGAGAGATAGCCCAAATACTTGCATAAGAGAGTGGCTAGCCCCCCACAATCATGTAGGTGAGTCCATCAAGTGTGTACTGCTCACACCACCTGAACTTGGGCTATGGAACTCGTTAAGGATTAAACAATCTAACCTCATCAAACGTAGTAAAGTCATGCTAAGGATACAATTCAACAATTGAAAATGTCTCAGTATTATTCCACAATCAAAATACAAGTAAGGAGTTACCATATAACTTGGTTTCACCCATTGAACTTGGTTTCCTAAGATAGATGTCCATCACGAGGTTACTACACAATAAGGTTCCACCCTATCCTTTTAGCATGCTTTAAAACTAGTTTTCTACTTGAAGCTTTTGTAAACGGATCCGCTAAATTTCTCTCTAACTTGGCATAGTTTAGAGAAATTAAACCATGTCTAATTAAAGTAGACAATTTTATGTCTCAATCTGATATGTCTACTTTTGCCATTATATACCTTATTCTTAGCAACGTGAATGATAGCCTATGAATCATAATGAAGGAACGTAGAAGGATTTGGTTTTTCCCAAAGTGGGATATCTGCTAAGAGATTCCTTAGCTACTCAACTTCCTATCCTGTAACTCAAAAGCTAGAAACTCAGCCTCCATTGCTGATCTCGCAATACATATTTGCTTGGATGATTCCCAAAACACTGCAACTCTCACCAAGGTAAAGACAAAACAACTAGTAGAGTATATATCTTCACTCTCCATAACCCAATTATCATCAGAATACCCCTCCAATATAGGAGGATGGCCACCAAAAGATAATCCATAATGCATAGTACCTTTCAAATATCTCAACAAACAAATCAGTGCATTCAAATGCTCTTGACTAGGATTATGAGTATACCTACTAAGTCTACTTACATAGTATGCAACATTAGGATGGAAATAGCTCATCAAAACATCACACTACCAAGAATTTTAGTACACTTAGCTTGGTTTACACTATCACTAAGATTTTTCTTTAAAGCAACACTAGCATCATTAGGAGTCGTGACTGGTTCAACATCAAATTAACCAAACTTCTGCAAAATTTTCTCAACATAATGATTTTGATTCAACCTAAAACTACAGTTAGTCCTATCAACTTTGATTCCTAAGATAAATTCCATATGTCCTAGATCTTTCATATTAAAGTAAGACTTTAGTATACTCTTCGTAGTATCAATAACAGACAAGCTAGTATCAAAAATAAGTATATCATCTATATAAAGAGTTATGATCACACAACCATTGATGTCAGATTCGACGAAAATGCAAGAATCAGCATCACAAACCATGTTTCAAAATATCACTTCAAATTTCTCACTCCACTATTTAGGAGCTTGTTTAAGTCCATACAAAGACTTAACCAACTTACATGCCTTTTGTTCTTGACCAGGCACTCTAAACCCTTCAGGCTAGAACATATAAATTTCCTCATCTAAATCACCATTCAAGAAAGTTGTCTTAACATCCATTTGGTGCACATGAAGCTTAAATACCGAGGCAATAGCAAACAACATTTTTATAGATGCAATTTTAGTAACAAAAAACTAAGTATCCAAAAATTCCAATCCTTCTTTTTGTTTAAAGTCGTTAATCAAAAGTCTTGCCTTTAACCTGTCAATGGTTCCTTTTGGTCTCAATTTTTTTAAAAAAAATCTACTTACACTCCAAAGGCTTACAACCTCAAGGTAGATCAACTAAAACTCACTATCTATGGCTTCCTTCCAAAAGGTAACGTCCACAAATATTATTGCTTCCTCGTAAGTTTTGGGGTCTTCCTCAATAATATAAGTCACCACAAAATCATCATCTATTTCGTTAGGATTTTTCACAACAAAAGAAGAAATAAAGTCGAAACCAAAACTAGTAGGTACTCTAGCTCTTTTG
Source organism: Erythroxylum areolatum (assembly GCA_024520975.1). Classification (NCBI taxonomy): domain Eukaryota; kingdom Viridiplantae; phylum Streptophyta; class Magnoliopsida; order Malpighiales; family Erythroxylaceae; genus Erythroxylum; species Erythroxylum areolatum. Next base: position 40,298,203 of record JANIJH010000005.1, on the reverse strand, counting down.
CTTCTCCTTAGTTCAATATTTTCCTCTCCCTTTATGTCATCATTAGTAGAAGAGCTAGGTGTAGACTCTTTAGGAACTTGCACACTCACTTTGATAAGAAATATATCCTTAAAGAACACTACATCTCTTAGCTCCATAATTGGTTTATAAGTATTAGATCTCTCTTCCTTAACCATAAATTTATAGGTAACACTATTAAAGGCATATCCCATAAAAATTGAATCAATGATCTTAGGCCCATTTTTCTTCCTCTTATGTTCAGGTAGAGCAATCTTAGCAAGACACCCCACACTTTCAAAAAACGCAAGTTAGGTAGATCACCTTTCCAAATTTGATAAGAGGTTTGATCTAGTTTCTTATGAGGGACTCTGTTTAGAACATAATAAGCTGAAAGAATAGCTCCTCTCTATATAAAGTCAGGTAAATTTGAGGAAATCAGTATTGCATTCATCATATCCTTAAGTTTTTAGTTTTTTCTCTCAACTATTCCATTTTGTTTAGGTGTGTAAGGGGCTAAAAGCTCATGAATAATACCAAAATTTTTACAAAAATCAGTACTATACTCACCACCTTGATCAGACCTTAATCTCTTAATTTTTCTTTCCAATTAGTTCTCAACCTCAGCTTTGTATTTTATAAACATTTCCTCTACATCACTTTTATTTTTCAATAAGTACACTTTAGTAAATCTAGAACAATCATCCATAAAAGTAATATAATATCTTATAACTACTTTACTCACACTATTCTTAAAATCACCCAAATCTGTGTGCACCAAATCTAACAATTGTGACTCTCTCTCGGTCACTGACTTAAATGGTTTCTTAGAATGTTTAGGCAATAAGTTTAAGCTTTGCATTTTCTTAATTGACCTCAAATTCATGGGCCCAAGTCTAAAGTGTCAAAGATCTAAAGACTCAACAATATAAACAGAAGAAGTAGATGCATTCATTTCAACATCAAGTATAAATATCCCCCCATTACAAAACCCATTACCAATAATGTTCTCATTCTTAGTCAGAACTAGCTTATCAAAATTAAACGTAAGTTTAACACCAGTATTGTTAAACAATCCACCAAAAACAAGTATCTACGTACAACAAGAACAATAAAAAAACATTTTCTAACATCAACATTTTTCTAGAAGTGAGTCTAAGAGTGACTTTCTTAACTCCTTAGACAAAAACTCTACTAGAGTTGCCCATATATACGAATTCACCATCAACAACATCATTCAACTCCTTGAATAGGTCCTTGTTGGTGCAGATGAGGCATGTGGCTCTTATGTCAATGATCCACGTGACCAAAATTCCAGCAAGGTCAACTTGGGATACCACAGTAGTAATGATCTCCTCATCATCACCAGCTTCGACCTTATCAAAGATATTCTAGTTACATCATTGATACCCCTTCTGTTTTCCTTTCCCGAGCTGTCGTGGCTTTTGTTCTTGGTCTTTCTTCTCATGGTTGATTCTAGCTTGGAAAAAGCAGTAGGATGACCCAACTTGTGACACCACCAATAGTCACCATCAATCCTTTTGTGCTTAAACTAACATGCTTGTTGTTGTTGAAAGAATTGTTTTGTCCACCATTATTTGAAGTTATTTGCATTTCTATGTCCTATCACATTAGCCTTAATAGTAAGGACAAAAGTGAGTGATTTGGTCTTATCTTATGTATGGTTGGCATCTTTAATCTTTTTATGTCCTATCAACTCCTGAAGCTTCATGTCTTTCTTCTTATGCCTCAACTGATTTTTATACTCATTCCATGAGATAGTTTCTCAATAAGGGCATTAACTTGAAACAATTCTCATATGTTCATACCCTAAGCAAGGATTTCAGTAACTAGGTTTTCATACTCATGTATTTGGTCCATAATGGGCTTATTATAAACAACAATAAATTTTGACCATCTGACAACTACATATTTCTTAGTATCAGCAACATCCGTCCCATATTTCACTTCTAAAGCATCCAAAATTTCCTTGGTAGTTTTATACTTGTAGGAGATATTAAACAATGAGTTTATCATACAGTTGAGCAACACTTCTCTAACAGTACGATTATCCTTAGATGTCTTGGGGTCGGTATTGTCACTGAGAATTTCTTGAAACAGTACATAATCAATTTCGTATTATTGAAAGTAAAATAGATTTTTTTTTCAAAACATTATTTAAAGTTTCTCTCATCTAGAGGCTTTAATCTAGTTAGTTCAGGTATAATTCTCTAGGCTACGATAATAGGGGTAGAACCTATATAGGAAACAAAACGGGTAGAACCTACATTGGTATTATTCGCAGACGACATAATTCTAACTTATATTGAAATTAACACACAACAACACAATATTTCGACTTACAGTAGCAAATCTAAAAATCGTAGTAAGAATAGAAAATATTATGACAAAGAGCAAGTAGAACAACACAACTTTTGACAACAGTAGTAACGCAAGAGATATTTTCTAACTTAAATTATTAGCGGAAATAACAGATATAATTAAATTGGAGTGACTTATCTGAAAATACGATGTTGTGAAAAATCACAGCTTTAAGTTGGAAATTTGCCCTCTACAGTGTAGCAAGACAACGGGATTCGACCCTAGGGTTAATGCCTTCTCCACCAAATTTGGTGTGCTTTAAAAGGAAGAGTAAGAGCTTTCTCGAAGAATTAAGCAGAAGAACCAAGAAAAAAAGAAAAATTGAAGAAGATGGGTTACATTAGCCTTAAGACAAGAAGAATGATGTTTTCAGATGTTACAAGCTTCTTTTGTACCTCTGTATATATATATAGAGAGAAGGAGGGAGGAGTATGAGCTTGACAAAGCTAAAGAGTAGAGGAGCATTGTATGTCTATGTATTGAAAAGCCAACACACAGTGGATATATGTATGTTGAAAAATAAAAACGTTAGAGGTATGATAACAATGGTAATTAAAAGACATGAATATAAGAATTGTTATCAATGTTACGGTAATAAAAGTGTAATAAAATGATGGATGTTGCATGAAACATTGGTAACCAAAAAACAAAGACTATATTTAAGGCTTGGAACAACTAAAACATCAAGACATCACACATCCACTGGACCAATCTCTTGATTCACAATCATGCAGGGATCTAGGCTTAAATCCTATTAGACATGCACATAGTGGTGAGTTGTTAATGTTACAACTACCAAATGCATCACCTATTCCATATCTGTTGCAATTATCCATCTGTGCTGTTAAGTATAGGTTCCAAGTTCTAGTGCTCCTAGTCCAAGCAAAATGCTACAAGATACATTCATTATTTAAAACCATTCGTGAAACTTCTGAATTAACTTTTAGATCATACCTATAATATGGTTCCCTCTCATTATAAACAAATTCGTAAGTGTATATTGGATTTAGTTTCAAATTTGGCATCCCACTGAATCTAGAACTCGTGTAATTGGTCCATAATAGACTTATCATAAACAACGGTAAATTTTAACCACCTGACAACTGCATATTTCTTAGTACTGGCATCATCTGTCACATATTTCACTTCTAAAGCATCCAAAATTTCCTTGGCAGTTTTGTATTTGCAGTAGATATCAAACAATGAGTTTATCATATGGTCAAGCAACACTTTCCTAACGGTATGGTTATCTTAGAAGTCTTGGGATCGGTAGTCATTGGAAATTTCTTGAAATAGTACATAATCAATTTCATATTGTTGAAAGTATAAAAGAATGTTTTTCAAACCATCGTTTAAAGTTTCTCTCATCTAGAGGCTTTAATCTAGTTAGGTCTGGTATAATTCTCTGAGCTATGGTAATAGGAGTAGAACCTATGTAGGAAACAGAAAGGGTAGAACCTACGTTGGTCTCATTCATGGTCAACATAATTCCAAATTATATTGAAATTAACACAGTAGCACAATATTCTGACTTACAATAGCAAATTTGAAAGGAGTACTAAGAACAGAAAATATCTCGATAAAGAGACAGAAGAATAACATCATTTCTGACAACATTAGTAATGCAACAAATATTTTCGACTTAGATTGTTAGCATAAATAACAAATATAATTAAATTAGAGTGACTTATCTTAAAATAAGGCGTTGCGAAAAATCACAGCCCTAAGTAGGAAATTCTCCCTCTATATTATAGTAGGACAACAAGATTCGACCCCAAGGTTAACGCCTTCTCCACCAGATTTGGTGCACTTCAAAAGGCAGAGTAAGAACCGTCTCCAAGAATTAAGCAAAAGAACCAAGAAAAAAGAAAATTTGAAGAAGATGGGTTACACTAGCCTTAAGACAAGAAGAATGATGTTTTCAGATGTTATAAGCCTCTTCTATACCTCTGTATATATATAGGGAAGGAAGGAGGAGTGTGAGGTTGACAAAGCTAGAGAGTAGAGTAGCATTGTGTCTCTATGTATTGAAAAACCAACACACAGTGGATATATATATATATTGAAAAATAAGAACGTTAGAGATCTAATAACAATGGTAATTAAAAGACATGAATATAAGAAATGTTATCAACGTTATGGTAATAAAGTGATGGAGGTTGATAACTAGAAAACAAAGACCGCATTCAAGTTTTGGAACAACCAAAACATCAATATGTCACACATCCACTGGACCAATCTCCTGATTCCCAATCCTGCAGGGATCTAGGCTTAAACCTTATTAGACATGAACATGGTGGTGAGTTGTTAATGTTACAAATACCAAATGCACCACATATTCTATATCTGTCGTAGTTATCCATCCATGCTATCAAGTACAGGTTCTAAGTTCTAGTGCTCCTAGTTCAAGCAAAATGCTACAAGAAATATTCATTATTTAACACCATTCGTAAAACTACTGAATTGCCTATTAGATCATACCTGTAATACGCCTCACTCTCATTGTAAACAAATTCATAATTATATATCAGGTTCGGTTTCAAATTTGGCATCTTATTAAATCTAACACCATTCTAAGGTCCAAAGCAAAAAACTACACCCTGACCTTTCCTGATAAAGATTTGCGGATATCCAGTTAGATCAAGTCTAGTTGTAGAATTACCTAATGAAGGATCATTAAAACTTATCCAGGAGACCAAGTAACAATCATGGCCTGTAACCAAATTCATGCCAAGTTTCACTCCTGGTAAGACGTGTCGCCTAAGTAATCAAAACTTTCCTACGAGTAATTACCTTCGATGGTGTCATTTACTTTTCTAACAAAAGGTTTCCTGAATCCAACTACTGAGCTACTCGATTTGGAGCTTGTCTTGATGTTGTTTGTAGACCACAAATCATATTTTGTTGAATTATTGAGAATTAGAAATCTTTGGCTTATAAGTTGCAAGACTCCAGATGAGTAATTGAATGAAATTTCTCTATTAGCAACCAAACCACATATTCATTGGAAAAATTATACCTGTTAGAATCCAACCGTGATCGAATCATAGGCGTAGCAGAAAAACATAAACTTTTACAGATGTTATCCAACCTTTGATCAATAACGAGCTATCCAAGTATCCAACCTTTGATGGTATCCACAAAACAATTCCCAAACTATTTTGAGAGGAAAAAGACAAAAAATGCCAACTTTTAAAAAGCTCTTCCCACTAAATAGAAAAAATTCATAGCACTCTTTTATTAAAATTAAATCTCTTTAATTCTAATTAAAATCAAATTATAATTATAATTAATTTAATTTTAATAAAATCAAATATATCATATTTGATGCTAAAGTTTCTCAAACTTTATAATTAAGTCCAATTTAATTAAATTGATTTTTCTTTCACAAATTGCTCTTTGATGTGTGACCTAATAGGTTCCCAATAAATTGGCAATGATTATAAATTCTAATTCTAATTCACAATTAGAATTAGATCAATTAAAACTTCTTTAATTTATCTTTAATTCTCCAATTAAATAATTCATAATCATAAATCATGATTGACGTTTAACAACATGTCATGATTACTTAAATATCAGGAATGTCAAAATGATTGACTTAACATTTCCATGCATGGCTATAATGTATAATTTAATCATTTCATCATTCAATATTCTAAATGGACAGAGTATGGATACAATGTCTACTCTTATCTTCCAATCATGTTTGTTCTTGCTAATTAGTAATTGATTTATAATTAAAATTTGAAAATTCCTTTTTAAATATCAATTCACTCTTGCTAGAGAATTTCATAAATCATTACTAATCAAGGACATTAGAGTATTCTCTCTAATTACTTTAGAGTGACGAATCCTATATTAACTTACTTAACTATCTACATATGGTTCATATTGTATCCAGTTACTACCAACTGAATTATTCTAGGACGATTCATAAGTAGCATCAAAACACAGTAATTCCCATACTAGAAACCTTGGAAATCTCAAGTCTGAGGATCAATTATACAACCTATGAGATAATTTATAGACACATGAGTAATATTCCATTCGAAATTCTCATAATTAGGGAAGTTCAGTGACTTATTCTCTAATAATCACCCACATATTAGTTTAAGTATCTTCATATTTTAATTTATGCGATCAATTACTTTCTTCATAAGAAAGAAGCATAATGTGTGCTAGTTTTACCATTTCAACAATATCTAGTCTTGATGAAACTACAACTAGGAATATTTTGGAATAACACATAAGTGTAAATCGAATCTTATAATTATGATCTCATTATAATTTCAATTACATAGTAATAATTCCAAAGATTTTATCTTTAGTATTAAAACATAAAATATTGATTAAATTAATACATAAAGATAAATAAAGCTTTTTCATTAATTCAAAATAATGTCATTAATTTGCATCCAATTGGTTGGCTGCAAGGGCATAAACTAACGATCTCCCACTTCCACTAAAGCCAATCTCCTATGAATCTAATGCCATACCCATCCATATGTCGATCATATATCTTTTAAGACAATTGCTTAGTAAGAGGATCTGCTAAATTCTCTTTAGTGGGAACTCGCTCCAATGTTACATCCTTCCGTTCCACTATCTCCTTGATCAAGTGAAACTTCCTGAGTACATGTTTGAACCATTGATGAGACTTGGGTTCCTTTGCTTAAGTAATAGCACCGTTGTTGTCACAATAGAATACTATGGGTTCAACAATGCTAAGAACCACTCCAATTTTAATGATGAACTTCTTGATCCAAACTACTTCCTTTCCACCTCTGACGCTGAAATGTACGCTACTTCAGTCATTGAATCTGCGATGATTATTTGTTTGGAACTCTTTCAACTAACTGCACCATCATAAAGAGTAAAAATATACCCTGATCTACTATCATCTTGATCAAACTAGAAACTGGCATCCAGATAACCCTGAACTCTCAGCTTAGCTCAGCTCCTCTATAGACCAAAAAATATCTTTAGTCCTTCTTAAGTACTTCAAAATGTTTTTCACAGCCGTCTAGTGACCTTCACTGGGATTAACTTGATATCTACTTGTTATGCTCAAAGAATAAGCAACATTTGGTATAATACATAGCTTCACATATATGATTGATCCAATTGTCAAAGCATATGAAATATAGTCCATTTTATCTCTCTCCTTTTGTGCCTGTGGACACATGATTTGTGAGAGAGAAATTCCATACGATATGGGTAAGAATCCCCTCTTGGAATTCTCCATGCTAAACTTCTTTAGCACTTTATCTATATACATGGATTGAGATAATCCAAGCAACCTTTTTGATCTATCCTAATTGATCTTTATATCTAGTATATAAGTTGCTTCTCCCATATCCTTCATGGAAAAATTCTTAGATAACCATATCTTAATAGACTAGAGCATTGAAATGTCATTTCTAATAAGCAATATTTTATCCACATAAAGCATTAAGAAAACGATTGCACTCCCACTTATCTTCTTATAAACATAAGGTTTATCCACATTTTTTATAAAATTAAACTCTTTGATTGTTTTTATCAAAATGAATGTTCCAACTCTGCTAAGCTTGCTTAAGTCCATAAATGGACCTTTGCAACTTGTATACTTGACCAGGAAATTCTTTGGATTCAAAACTCTCAAGTTGTGTCATATACACATTCTCTTGTAAATTTCCATTGAGAAATGTTGTTTTGACGTCCATTTTTCAAATTTCATAATCATGGTATTCAACTATAGCCAATAAAATCCTTATGGATTTAAGCATTGCTACTGGCGCAAAAGTTTTATCAAAATCAACTCCTTGTTTTTGTTTGTAACCTTTTGCCACCAACCTTGCTTTATACGTATGTACATTTCCATCCATGTCAGTTTTTCTCTTAAAAATCCATTTGCACCCAATTGGTACTATACCTTCAGGTGCATTCACTAAAGTCCATACTTGGTTAGTGTACATGGATTCCATTTTGGATTTCATGGCTTCTTGACGTTTTAAAGAATTGATGTCTGACATTGCTTCTTTAAAAGTAGTAGGCTCATCATGTATGAGTGATACGTTCTTTTCCGTGCTCAATATGCAGATCTAATCTCGTGGGAGGAAGATGTATCCTACTAGTTCATCACGTATTATGTGTCTCTTGAACTCTCAGTTGTACATCATATGTATCAACTTGAGGTTCTTGAACTTCTCTAAGCTTAACCTCACTCCCACAACTTTCTTTGAGAATAAATTCTCTTTCTAAGAATGTAGCATGTCTTAAGACAAACACCTTTTGCTCAATAGGATGATAGAATTGATAACCGAAACTTTCTTTCAGATACCCCACAAATTTGCATTTATCTTATTTAGCTTGAAAATTATAAGATATACACGCTTCACATAAGCTTCACATCCCCAAATCTTTAAGTGTGATAATCCAGGTCTTTTACCAGTCCATATCTCATATGGTGTCTTATCAATCGATTTAAATGGAACTCTATTTAGAAGATATATTGCAGTTTCAATTGTTTATCCCCAAAAGGATATAGGAAGGACTATATGACTCATCATGGAACGTACTATATCTAATAGTGTACGATTTATCCTCTCAAAAACTCCATTATATTATAGAGTTGAAGGAGGAGACCATTGTGAGAGAATCCCATTCTCTTTTAAAAAACCAAGAAACTTGTGGTCTAAGTATTTGCCACCTCGATCTGATATAAGTGTCTTAATACTTTTGCCAGTTTGTTTCTCTACCTCTAGTCTAAATTCTTTGAACTTTTCATATGGAATGGTCATCTGTGAATGTAATGAAATATAAGTATCCACCTCTAGCATTTGTGGACATAAGCACACATACATCTGAATGTATTAATTCTAGTAACTTACTAACACGTTATTCCTTTCCCTTAAAAGGTAGTTTGCTCATCTTTCCCAATAAACATGATTCATAATCAAAAGGATCCAAATATCCCTCTTTATGCAATTTTATGATTCTAGTTTCATTGATATGAACTAGCCTACAATGCTATAAATAAGATGGAGTTTGGTTACTTAATTTTCTTTTGTTACTATTTATGTTAAGAATTGACCTTTCAAGATCTAACTCATACAAACCATTCATAAGCAATCCATATCCATAATAAGCATCATCTTTATAAAAAGAACAACTATTATTCTTAATTATAAAGACAAATCCATATAAAAAATAGAAATGATTTTTCTTGTAATAACAAGAACATAATAACAATTATCAAGTTCTAATATAAGGCCAAAAGGAAAAGTTAAAGTACAAGTTCTTGCAGCTAATGCAGCAACTCTTGCTTCATTACTAGCTCGCTGGTCCACTTCCCCTTTCTTTAATGATCTACTACTTGTTAACATCTGCATGTTATTACATAAGTGAGAACCACAAATAGTATCTAATACCCAAGAATATGCAACGGAAGTAGAAAGACAAGCCTTTTATCTTTCAAGCTAGCAAGATAAGATGGGCAGTTCCTCTTCCAATGTTCATTGACTTTGCAATGAAAACATATGCCCTTGTCATTACTCTTCTTCTTGACACCTCTATTAGCTTTTACTACATTAGTATAAGGCTTTTGTTTTTTGTTATTATTCTTCTTAAAGCTCTTTTTCTTGCTTTTAGAAGAACTAACAACAAGTACATAACTGGGTTCCTTCTTAAGGCACCCTTCCGTAATCTTGAGCATGTTCAACAGTTTAGGTAGTATCAGTCCTTCTGATTCATCTTGAATTTCATGAAAAACTGTGAAAAACTCGAACTCAGAGACTTCAGCACCAGATCAACACTTCACTCATGGTCCATGACAAAACCTAATTGGGTCAATTTTTCAATATACCCAGTCATGTTTAGCACATGAATGTTGACTGAAGATCCTTCTGTCATCTTGCATTGAAATAGTGACTTGGAGACTTGATATCTCTCTAACCTACTTTGTGCACCAAATAACTCCTTAAGATGTAGTATCATAGTAGGTGCTTCCATGTTCTTATGCTGCCTCTGAAGTTCAGGAGACATGCAAGCTAACATCACACATGTAGCTTGTTCAACATTGTTAACATAATGTTGATATTTCTCCCAATCTTCATTAGTTGCATCTGAACAAGGTTCTGAAAGAGCAGGAGTATCAAGAACGTACAACTTGTTCTCATGCCTAAAAACTACTCTTAAGTTTCGTAGCTAGTTTGAAAAGTTGGGTCCAGTCTGCTTGTTAACGTCCATGATGCTCCTCAATGTCAGGTTTGTACTCATCTTCAAATTCAATAATTGAAAAAACATAAGAGGAGCATATATTAGTTTATATCCAAAAATCAAATAAAATAAGAACTTTAAAATATTTGATTACTCCACTATTTTCTTTAAAATAATAGCCCTCACTATTATATCGAAAAATTATTTAATAATTTCTTAGTGGGCTAGGATCCTATTTAAAATTAATTAATCTTGAGTTTGATCAACAAACCAACTAAAAATAAATTAGGTAGAAAACAACTTTTCAATCACATCTCATATGACTCCTATAACCGTTAAGTGACAACTTTTGTCAAAAATATATCACATATATTATTCTTAACCTTGCCTCTAAATTTATATGATCATGAGTTTACTTATCCAAATCATATAATATTAGTTAAGTAGAACCCATTAATTTAAGATAAAATATTTTTAGGTTAAAGTGACCTTAAGTTTACTCAATAAGCTAAGCAGTAGATAGAATTCTGGTTTTATTATCAAATAATGGAAGACAACTATCAAGATCATAATGTGTACTTAATATTATTGAGGGATTTAAAATTTTTAAAAGTTTTCTGTCTCATCAAAATAATATATTCTAATTATATTTACAATTTCAAACATAATCCAATTATGAAAGAAATTATTTAAAACATTTGCTTGATTCTAATTACTGATTTTGTTGGACCCCGATCTTTTAGTGGAATTTAGAAATATTAAATGAAATTAAATGGGTGTTTTTTAGTATGTATGTGTTGTGGGTGTTTTAGAGTTAAATGAAATTGATGTGAAAAGAAATAGATTTTGGTTTTTGATGACT
>JANIJH010000005.1:40268845-40280609 GCA_024520975.1 Erythroxylum areolatum | reverse complement strand
TATATATAATTAAGTTTATAAGATAATTATACATTTTTTGTAATAACAAATTTTGTATGTCTTCCCAATAAAAGGAAATTGCCCATTGCCAAAGTGAGCGTGGAAACACATGAAAACCTTTGAATGAAAATAAAAAGAAGATATAAATTCTATTGCTCCGAGAAAAGCATAAAAGAAGGCTGAAATAGTAGGATCCTTTTGTTGCAACTGAAATTAGATATTAATGGAGCATAAAATTAGCATATGTTAGGTTTTTTCTTTACAAAAAATGTAGTTGATCTTATAAACTAAAATATGGAGAAACTTAAATAAGCACGTGAATGCTTAATCTGACCCTAAATGAGAATTTTATTTGAATCATTACTTATATGTGTGTGAAATTTTTCATATTAATAATTATATAAGTGATTATTTAACTTGAGATCTTTAAAGTGAAATTATTTTATTCTAATACTATTTATGACTTATTCTTGTTAAAGGTGACCCATTGATAATAGTTAGATATAACTTGAATCGTATAGAGGTAATTGAGTTATCAATATATGATTCATCACCTTAAAGTGATTAGGAAGAACATTCGATTGTTCACGATAAGTATTGATCGGTAATCATTGACAAAGGTAATGACACTTTAAAAATAGTTTCAAATTTTATTAATTGAATCAATTATTAACAATAAAAAACTAATTTGATTGGATGAAAATAGAGTATATATTATTTTCATAATTTATCTCTAATCGAAAAATTGTGTGAAAAAATTATTGAATAATATAAAAAAATCATGCATTAATCAAAAACACTTTGAATTATTTGGTAGTTATCATGCATTATTGAACATCAATCTTGATCTACATATATATATATTATTTAATCAGAGAATTAAATATAAGTTAAAGGAGTTTAATATATATATTTTTAGATATGATTTGTAGTTATAATTTATATCCATTACCAACATATTTATGAATATAATAGGTCATATACAAATAACAGATGAAGAAAAAAAAGAAGGTAATTTAATAAAGTTAAACTTTATTGTAATATTTGAGAAACTTTATAATTAATAAATAAGGATCAATATTAATTCTTATTGGGCCCAACTTATATTTAATTAGAGTTAATTTTAACTCCAATTAAGAATTAATTAAATTTAGAATTTTATTTATATTAAATTAATAAAAGGTTCAAACCCTACTATAAATAAGTTTAGGTTCTAAAAGAACTAATACTTCTTGTTTAACTCTCACTATACTACTTATAAAGTTCTTTCAACATATTCATATTGATATTATTAGAGGTTAAATATGTAAATGGCTACAGTGGTTACAATAAGCCAATGTTGAAAATGGTTTTTAAAAAAATGAAAAAATAAATTTATATAATAAACTACAATTTACGTTTATGCTTATTTTGTTAATGTATTAATCATATTATAGAATTTAAAATGATTTTATTTTTGAAAATTAAAAACATCTTATCTTTCACAGTGTAAAATTTTGTTCCAATTTTTCAATAAGTGTGACATGTTAATCTAGTTTTAGAGTTGATCTTAATCCTAAAATGATCTAAAATTTAACCATCATCCTGAAATCCAAGTAAGTTCATATCTTTAAGAACCACAAAGTTATGAACGTGAAATATATGATTATGAAACTAGCCTCTTTGTAAAAAACAAGGTTGCTTTTTATAAAATGTGTTAGTAACAAACCCAAATTGTTGCATTTTAGAATATTTGTTGGAATTATGCCCATGACCCAATTATTATGTAATAGATTGAACATTTTTTATTTCATATTATGTTTATTGTTTTTTTATTTTAATATGATAAGTCTTTAGTTAAATTTATATACGTGCCATCATAATGGAGATTATAATAATGAGAGTCAAGTCCTCTGGGTTTAATGTTCTTGATCATAGGATCATTAAATAAGGAGTTTAATGATCTGATTAAATCAATATGTACAGAATAGTATCTATTGGATGGATATTAGTAGATCTTATTTACTAAGTTACATATATAGATGATGCATATAAAGATATGATCACTGAACTGACCAAACTAAGAATTCTCAATGGTTAATATTACATATAAACTGTCAAGTAAGATATTCTCATAAGGTCACACATTTACGAATGTAATATTTCATGTTTCTGATTATTTAATTTATTATAAGATATATTATATTTTTTGTTAGCACAAAAAATATAATTAATAGTGAAAATTCTCTTGTACAAAATAAGTGAATAAAATATTTTATTCTATTTTATTTCATTTTATAAATAATAATAATAATTTAGAAAAAGCAAAAGGCATTAGATGGTTTTTAGCGTGCGTGATGTTGTTTTAGTTTTACATTTTAAGACCAAAATGAAAGGATGCAATAGGTCGTGGTTTTCAAGTTTCAATTTTTTTTTAAAAAATAGAAAATTGAATTAATGAAAGAAGAGTAAAATTACAAAGTCATAAGACAAGGGAGTACCCTTAGCATATAAATCAACAGAAGAAGCTACAGCATCATAAAATAAATGGACTTGCTAGTTCTCCCGTAACGTCTTCATACTGCTTTCATTCATAATTCCTCTTTGCGAATAGCTAACACAACATAATAATGGCATCTATCTACTACAACTGTTGAAGGCCCGCAGTCGAGAAGATCAACTTTCAACAAACATTTATATACATAAAGTAGAGCAAACATTAGAGCTGCATGTTAGATTCTTTAACAAAACTCTCACGAGTTTTAGAAATTGTCAAAGAAGTCAAACTTTCTTTTGTAGAAGATTTGTTCTTGAATCGTAGAAGATTGCATTCTCTTCAAAGCGAGTATATACAAACTCCTAAGACAATAATGTGAACTAGTCTTCTGGAAGCTAAATGTGAAGAGAGACAATTAGTAATATCAACAATATCCGACCCTAGATATGCCCAATAACATCAGACAGAGACATATTCCCATATTGTTTTGTTGAAGAGGTATTTGAAGAAAAGGTGAAAGCATGATTCAATCTACAGAGAACACATGGGACAATATTTATCCATTTACATATATGGAATTTGGTCCACTATAGAAAGCTTATTTTGAATGGCTAACCAGAAGATGAAAGAAATCCTTGACGTTAAACGATTGCTCCATACTGTGGCTGCCCAAGGAACAATGGTTCTATGTCTACGCAAGTTGTCACTAATGAATCTATTAGTCAGTTTGTCTGTAGAAATAACTTTCCAGAAGAAGGTGTTAGATTTTTGAGGTGTTGGGGGATAGTTGGGCTGAAGGTGGCATAGACTTCTAGGAAGATTCCACGAGTTCCCATCAATGAAAGCTATCATCCGTGTTTTTAGTGGGAACAATGGAGAAGCTCTAGAAGGATTCACGTATTGAATTAAGAGCCCCCTACTAGACCAATTGTAGTACCATAGAGAAACCAAATGTCCATCTTTAATAACATGTAGTCTCCTGTTGAATATCATCCCTGAACTTCAGTAGCTGATTGAGAAAAAAAGAATGTGTAGCTTTCGATTGAATAGCCCAAATGTTGTTTCCTTTCAGGAAGTAAACATGTAACCACTTTATCCAAAAAAAGCTCTTGTACAATTCGGGAGGCTAGTAAAAGTAGAGTAGCCTTTTAAAAGCTCTTGTACAATAAGAATATTGTCACCAATATATCTACCCAATAAGAAGGCACTTTGGTTATCACTAATCGAAGAAGTCAAGACTTTGTTCAATCTATTAGCAAGTATCTTAGAGATCACTTTATAAAGGAAATTTGTGCATGAAATAGGATGGTAGTCTACAAAGGTGGATGGATTAGCCCCTTTCGAAATCAGGAACAAGAATGTTCTATTAATCTCTTTAAGCAGTATCCCATTCTTAAAGAACTCATGTATGGCTTCCTTGACAAAACCACCAATAATATTCCAAGATTGTTGACAGAAGTAGCCATTGAAACCATCTAGCCTAGGAGCTTTCTTACCATTCATTCCAAAAAACACATTTCTCAATTTTTCTATCCTCCATTGGCTTAGTTAATAAATTCAAATTAGAAGAAGATACCTGTCTAATGCTGAGATGCTGAAAATCCCAAAGAATAACATTAGTTCTTTCCTCAGTGCCAAGTAAGGAGCTAAAGAATCTGAAAGCTTCTTCCTTAATATCCGTCAGATAGTGAATAACATTACCATTATGAGAAGTCATGTAATAAATCTTGTTTCGGTTTTGTCTAGATAAAATCGAATAGAAGAAGAATTGAGAGCGGTTGTCCCCTTCTTATAGCCAATTAATCCTGGTTATTTGCTGTTAAAAGGAGGAGTGGTTTCTTAGTACTTGAAGGTAATTGTTGAGTGCTAGCTTCTCCTTATCATTAAGAGTTTGATTTCCATGGTTAAAAGATAAGAGATTCTACACCTTGATCAACTCCAATCTAGTGTTATTGATTGCTTCAACAGTTGAGCCTTTAGAAGACTTCAGAAGCTTGAGTTCCTATTTAATTACTTTCAACTTCTATATACATTTAACTGCTTTGTTCCTATACAATTGTGCATATTTCCTTTCATGCAAGCCTTGTCAAAACTAAGTGCTTTAGCTAAGTAGCTATTGAACCGAAAGGGATGGTGGATGGCCACAGGTTGAGACAAGTTTGAGACAAGGATGGGAGTATGGTATGAAAATAATGGATCCATAAAACTAGCTGTGCTACTAGGGAAATTCTGAAGCCATGGATCATTTACAAGGGCGAATAAACCACCTTTCTTTTTTTTTATTTGACCAAGTGATAATATCGTTTTTTGTACGTGAATGTCTTACAAAGAAAAGATTTAAAAACAAATAGAGATACTCTTTGGTTTTGTACATTAGAAAGAAAACAGAGACATAGAAATATTCTTTGATTTTCGTTCTCTGTACCAAAAAAAGCAAGAGAAAAGTTTGAGAAAATTGTTTTCTCTATTCTTGAAGAAAGGGTTCTTCGAATTTAACCACAGTCATATCAAGTGTTGAAAATGGGACGTATTTCTCGGTGTGGAGTGTATAGAGACTTCGTATTTTCGAAGTTCCACATCGATTAATCCTCATATTCTAGGTATTTATTTTACCTATTCTTACTATTTGCATGTTTGTTAAATGCAATAGATGAAGATAGGATTGCAATTTTTTTTTATGTCTGCTATGTTTGCGATCTTTCAATTGGTATCAAAGCATGTTTTATGTTCACATCATACTTGAAAAATGACCAATGATTTATGTAATTTCTTGCATTCTTTGTTTTAACACATAAAAGTTGTTCATTTAATATGCATGAGAACATTTTGACTTTATTTTGAAATTGGTTTCACTTTTGAAACTGATTTCACCAAAACCGAAACACTTCAATTCATGTTCTTTAAGCATATAAACATTATGAAAATGAGACAATGCAAAACTCTCTTCGGAAGTGAAACATGTCCATTGTGAAATTGGTTTCAAAGAAAAGGGGCAAACTCATTTAATGCAAAAGTTGTTTAAAAGCTTTTAATGAAATGCTATTGTCAGATGTGGTACGTTAATGCAAAAGTTGTTTAAAAGCTTTTAGTTAAAAGCCTTGTGAGATATTATGTTTTTATGGAAAACTCATTTAATACAAAGTGGTCATTTAAAGGCTTTTGTTGAAAAGCTTTTGACAAATTTTAAATTTTTGCTAATTGTTATCATTAAAAAACGGAAAATGAACAAAGAGTACATTGGATGGTGAAAGGTCACCTTGTTTTGGTTTTGTTTTGTATTATATGTTTAAAACCCAAAAGAAGAGATGAGTACAATAAGCCTCTTTCATTTTTCCGAATGTGTAGGAAATAAATACAAATTTCTTATACGAATGTTGTCTGAAAATGTCATATGATCACTAACGTTATTAAAAATTGTTTTAATAACATGAAATCTTATCCTTTTAAAATTATTAAGTTTATTTTGATATAATATATGTTATTTTATCAAAAGGAAATTTCCACCTAAGAAGATAATAATATTTATTTTTGTTTACAAAGAATAGCCTGATAACCAGGTGACTTGTAGTTCAGGGATAAATAATATTTCCTATTGCATATGATGCGTGTGTGAGGAAATTTTACTTAATTTTATACTTTTGGCCTAGAGTACCTAGGGAGTATAATATTAATTAATTCTCCATTACTTAGGTGGATAAAATTAAACTATACTAATAGAAACGACCTGACAACCAGGGGACTATATAGTATTGAACTTACTATAAATTTTATATGATAAAATAGGAAATTTTATCACTATTTAATTATGCATAAGTAACGACTTGACAACCAAGGGGTTCATTCATGTTTTAGAGATTTTATATCATTTAGATAAAAGTCCATGTCTTAATGATATATGATTGTGTCCTTAATTTGATGTTTTCTTTTTATTAGATTTCTCAAATTGTCTACTATATCACTACGAAACATTCCTGATACTAACAAGCTAGCAGGTAACAATTTTGATGAATGGTACTTCAACCTGAGAATTGTTCTCATGCATGAAAAACTTATCGATGTGATCGATAAACCCATGAAGGAAGTGCCTTCTGAGGGAATTGATAATGCTAATGCATTGGATGCATATTTTAAGTACAATGAACAAAGTACTAATTCAAAGTGCATTATTCTAGCATCAATGATTTCTAAACTCGAAAGGTAGTATAAAGATATGAATCCTCCAAAGATCATTGAGCATCTTAAGAAGATGTATGGTCTACAAAGTAGGACTACTAGATACCAGTTATCTAACTTCCTATTCAAGTCTGAAATGAAGCCCAAATCTCCTGTGGCACCTTATATTCTTAAGATGATTAATCTTATAGAACAACTTGAGAAGTTAGGGTGTTCATTAGGGAAAGAGATGTCTTATTAACATTTTTTCACCATTCATTGTCAATTTTAACATGAACGAGATGGATTGTGATCTTCATGAAATGCTCAACTTATTGATCGATTATAAAAATCAAGTAGCATCATTTGAGAAGGTGAAAGTGTTATGATCTGTGAACCTGGTTGGTAAATCTTCTAAGCATAAGAGGAAGGGAAAAAAGAAGCCCAAGAAAAATCATCTTGCACTCAAGGGTGTTTGGAACAAATCTAAGGTTAAGGAGAGGAGAGTTTACCAAAAGGATGCTGAATGTTTCTCTTGTATAAAGAAGGGACACTAGAAAAGGTATTGCCCAAAGTATTTGGCTACTTTGAAAAGCAAAAAACAAGGTGGGATATTTATGAAAAATGTTTTCATGATTTCTTTAACTACTATTGATTTTACTAAATGGGTATTAGATACTGGTAGTAGCTTTAACATCTACAATATGTTGTAGGGTCTAAGGATCAATAAGAGATTGAAGAAGGGAGATGTTATGCTATAAGTTGGGAATGGAGCAAGTGTTGATGCCCTAGTTGTAGAAACTATTTCTCTTATTATGCCAACCAAAAAATCTTTATTATTAGAAGATTATTATTATGTTCCTAAGTTTGTTTTGAACATTGTTTCCATTTCATCATTAGACAAGTGTGGATTTCATACAATCTTTAAGAATAATTTTCATGGTAATGAATTATATGTAAGTGGTTATTTACAATATGGTATTTATGTCTTACATGAAATAATTGTTTATCTAATTGTGAAAGTTTATGGTCAAAAAAGGAAGAGAGATAATCATGCAAATCAAACTTACCTTTGGCATTGTAAACTTGGTCATATTGGTAAGAAAAGAGTAAACAAGTTGCACAAGGAAGGATGCCATATGAAACTTGTGATTCTTGTCTCAAAGGCAAAATGATCAAATTTTCTTTTACTGGAACTGGAGAGAGAGCTAGTGAACTTTTAGGAGTCATACATACTGATGTATGTGGGGCTATGAAAGTTTAAGCTAAATGTGGATATTCTTATTTTATCACCTTCATTGATGATATGTCAAGATATGGATTTGTGTATCTAATGAAACACAAGGTTGAATCATTTGAAATATTCAAAAGATTCCGTAGTGAAGTTGAAAAAAAAACTGGTAAGAGTATAAAGGCACTAAGATCTGACCATGACAGTGAGTATCTTAGTGACGAATTTGTTAATTATCTAAGGCAAGATGGAATCTTATCTCAATGGACTTCTCTAGGAACACCATAACACAATGGTGTTTTAGAAAGAAGAAATCAAACTTTATTAGATATGGTGAGATCCATGATGGGGTTCACTGATCTTCCTATCTTCCTAAGGGGATACACTTTAGAAGCTGCTGCCTATTTATTAAATAAAGTTCCCACTAAAGTAGTTACTAGAACTCCATATGAGATATGGAAAGGATATAAGCCTAACCTCAAACATTTGAAAGTTTGGGGTTGTCCAGCTTATGTTAAGAGATTGCTGCTAGATAAGCTTAAAGCGAGGTCTGAAAAGTGTAGATTTGTTGGATATCTCAATGAAACTATGAGATATCATTTCTATCACTCTTTTGAGCACAAAGTGTTTGTGGCTTGAAATGCAACCTTTTTAGAAAGGGAGTTCCTTAACAGAGGAAGTCATGGTTTAGAAATAGATCTTGATGAAATTCAAGATTATGATGAATCAACATAAGCTCAAGAGCATCATAGATATGTTGAGCAGTCTTTACTTGATGTCTTAAAATTAACACATAGGGTACCAACCTCAATTGTTAAGGAGAATTGACCGATTAATGAACCTATCCAAGAACTAGTGCAATAACAAGATTAAGTAGAGGAAGAACCTATTGAACATGAGCCTCTTAGAAGGTCCACTAGGGATCGTCATACACCAAATAGATTAAACTTAATAGTACAAGGTCACGAGGAAGAGGCTATAGTAAGTCTATATCATGGGAAGTGGTTTAAGGCCATGAAATTTGTGTTAGAATCCATGAGAATCAACAATGTATAGACTTTGGTTGATACCTCATAGGATATAAAACCCATAGGATGTAAATGGGTATTTAAGAAAAAATTGGAGCAGACGGGAAGGTTAAAACCTATAAAACCCATCTTATCGCCAAAGGATATAGTCAAAAGGAAGATATTGATTATGATGAAACTTTTCCCCTATGGCAATGCTCAAATCTATTCGGATTCTGCTTGCTATAGCTACATATTATGATTATGAGATATGACAAATGGATGTGAAAACAACGTTTCTTATCGGAGAGCTTAAGGAAGATGTCTATATGGCTCAACCTAAAAGTTTCACATTGCCATCTGCTCCTAATAAAATATGTAAGCTAAAAAGATCCATTTATGGATTGAAGCAAGCTTCACGAGGTTGGAATATTTGCTTCAATATAAAAATCGCAAAATTCGATTTTATTGGATGCGAAGAAGAGCCATGTGTGTAAAAGAAAGTCAGTGAGAGCATAGTCATTTTCCTAGTGCTGTACGTAGATGACATATTACTAATAGGAAATGATGTATCGGGGATGTAAAAGACAAAGATTTGGCTATCTGAACAATTCTCTATGAAGGATTTGGAATAAGCATCTTACGTTCTTAGAATCAAGATCTATAGAGATAGATCAAGGAAGCTGCTAGGGCTTTCCCAATCCATGTACATTGATACTATCTTAAAAAAGTATCACATGGAAAATTCCAGAAAAGGTTATCTACTGATAGGCATTGGAATTTTTCTTTGTAGGGAGGATTGTCCTAAAAACTTAAAAGAAAGATATCACATGAGTAGGGTCCTATATGCCAGCGCAGTGGAAGCTATCATGTATACCATGACATGTACAATACTTGATGGAGCCTACGCACTAGGAATAATGAGCAGGTATCAAATTAACCCAAGTGAGGAACATTGGAAAGTGGTTAAAACCATCCTTAAATACCTAAGAAGAACTAAAGACTAATTCCTTATATAAGGAGATTATGATTTAAAGCTAATAGGTTACTAGCTTTGCATCAGATAAGGATGATAAAAATTCTACCTCTAGTTATATTTTCACCTTGAATGGAGAAGCAGTGAGTTGGAAAAGTTCCAAGCAAGCTACACTAGCTGATTCAGTTATTGAAGTAGAATACATAGCTGCATGCCATGCAACTAAGGAAGCTGTTTGGATAAAAAAGTTCTTAAGTGAACTTGGTATGGTTCCTTTGATAAAGGAAGTTTTTCCTTTATTTTGTGACAATATTAGTGTTATTGTACAAGCTAAGGAACCAAGGTCACACCAAAGATCTAAGCATGTTTTGTGGAAGTTTCATCTAATTAGAGAAATTGTTGAGTACGAGGACGTTCAAATTCAAAATGTTAAAGGAAAGGAGAATATTACAGATCCCTTCACTAAGGCACTTGGATCAAAGGAGTTTGATAAGCTCAAGTGGAATATAGGATTGAAGTTCATGACTGATTGGGTCTAGGTCAAGTGAGAGATTGTTGGAATTATCCCTATGACCCAATCGTTATGTAATAGATTAAATATTTTATTTTGTGATTATTAACTTTGATTAATAACACGACAAATGATTTTATTATCATATTTTGTTCATCATTTTTTATTCTAATATGATAAGTTCTTGATTAAATTTATACGCTTACCATCATAATAGAGATTATAATAATGAGAGTCAATTTTATAAGGTTTAATCTAAAAGTGTTATTGATCATAGGATCATCAAATAAGGACTTTAATGTATGTAATAGTATCTATTGGATGGATATTAGTAGATCTCATTTACTAAGTTACATATATAGATGATGCATATGGAGATATGATCATTAAACTAATCAAACTGAGAATTCCCAACGGTAAATATTACCTATGAACTGCCAAGTGAGATACTCTCACAAGGATTTGAATGCATATTTTTCCTTTGACCTGAGATCATCATAATAATCAATAGGTCACTTATTATGTTTTGATGTCAAACATCTAGTGTGTAAAAATGCTAGTTGAATGATTATTGGATATAATTAAGTATCTATCTGATTAATAGTAAGTCAAGATGGGATCCATCGTCTCTAGGTTATGAGTTTGAGCTTTAAGTTGTCAATGATCTTAATGATTGTTTCAAGACCTTGACTATAGCGATTAAATGAGTGAGAAAAAGGAGTTTCTTAAGTCATTTATTAATCATTAATGATTGACATGTAACATAGTTAGTTATCTAATAGGATTTGACAGTTAAACCATACCTTAGGATAATTTGGAGTTATAATGATGGAAGATAATAATACATTATCCTTAATCAGGTTCCGTCTTTGTAAAGTTGTTACTTCACAGGTCATTAAGGAGTGTTGTTATATGTTAACTCTGATTAGTAATTAATTAGATTAATTACTACTGGCTTAGTGATGAACCTATATGGTCACACACTTAAAAGTCTAATATTTTTTGTTTGTGATTATTTAATTTATTATAAGATAATTTATTAAATAATTTATATGGCATATTATTATATATTTTTAATATAGAAAATATAATTAATAGTGAAAATTCTCTTACACAAAATAAATGAATAAAAAAAAATAGTTTTATTTTTTTATTTTATAAATAATAATAACTATTAAAAAACGATGCCATGCCTGAAAACATTAAAACATGAATATATACGTCAGTGAAGAGAGCAAGTGATAATATCGTTTTTTTTGTACGTGAATGTCTTACAAAGACGAAAGTTAAAAACACATAGAGACACCCTTTGTTTTTGTACGTTAGAAACAAAGAAGACAGAGAAATATTCTTTGATTTTCGTTTCATACATCACTCTTTGTTTTTGTACGTTAGAAACAAAGAAGACAGA
>JANIJH010000005.1:40196094-40206749 GCA_024520975.1 Erythroxylum areolatum | reverse complement strand
AGATGATTTCTTAAAAAGTTTTGAAATCTATCGTTTCTCCAAACTAAGCATGTTTTCTTTTTCCGATCCAACACTAAAGGCATGGAGATTCCACCTCCACCTCCAGCACCATCACCATCGCCACCTCATTCACTATGACCGATTCTATTTTCATTTTGATCTTTATTTTATTCCTATGTTTTGATCTTTTTAAAATTTTTGATTCTCAACCTGTATGTTATCTATCCTTCTTACATTAAGGACAATGTGTTATCCAAGTGTGGGGAGGGTTGTGTGATGTGCTTTATATGTTTTCATTTTTGGTTATGTCCATTATTTGTTTTTATTTTGAATGTGAATTTTGCACATTGTATGTTAGTTTTGTTTAGATTTACATGATATGACTCAAGTGAATGTGTCAATGGCTAGGACTTAACGAAATCGGTTTAACTTTGAACATAGTCCTTTAGGTTACTAAAATTTATTAGCTTATGAAATTAATGTACTAGGTTGCTTTGGTTAGATATGCATGTTAATTAGGATATGATGTTAGTTTTTCACCTTGGGAATTTGACACATTTATTTATAATTTTAGGTCAATAGAATAAGTAGCATCATTAGTATCTTTTCGTGAGAATCATTAGCTAAAGAAATGAGGTAGGAAAGAAATTATATATATATAGTACATTTTTTTTAATAAATAACTATTCCGCTAGCCCTTTTTGAATAAATGGGGTTATGAATAGAGCTAGTAACCAGTTGAGAATGTGATGTAGCTAAGTAACTAGGGACATTCATAACAAATTTTTTTACATCTAAAGGCTATAATGACATTCTAACCAAGCTACTTAATAAAAACATGACCTAGTTAAGTAACCGGGGAACATTCATCATAAAAGTTTGCCTTCACATCAAAAGGTTAGGTTTATGTCAATGAAAATTAACAAAAATAATGTATTGTTTAATAAATCCTACCAATCTTTGTGCATAGCTTGATTTTTAATGAAAAGCTACCTAGGGATAGTGGCAATTTCATTTGACTAACAAATTGTCAACGTATGTGTGCAAGGGATAAGAGAGAATGAAATTGACATTAAGTCTTAATTAGTATATATATTTAGTTTGAAGTACTTAAGCACATATTTCATAAGTTAATAAGTTAAAACAACTTGAAGGATTGTGTTTGTAGTTAAATTTTTTTTAAGTTTAATGCTATTGTACCATTATTGCATTAGTGTGTCTTGTTGTTTAGTGTGTTTGTGTTTTGTTTGTTTTTCTTTTTGCTTGAGGATAAGTAAAAATTCAAGCGAAGGGATGTGATAGTTATAAGTTGCATGATGTTTTAATAGGCATTTTATTATGTTTTTAGTGGTTAATTAATTGATTCATGCGTGTTTAGGTTTAGAATTGTGTTAATTGGTTAGATATTTGTGTTTTGAGTGTTATATAGGTTAGAGAATGCTATTAAGTTTTAATTTTGTGCATTTGAGGTGCCTTAATGTGTTTGTTAATGCTTGAGATCAGATATCGACGAACGGAGAAGATTTGGAGGAAGCCTAATAGAGGATCCAGGCCCATGATAGGCCAAGATCGTGACAGAAGCAAAATGGACAAGCCAAGATCGAGGTAAAAGTAAAATCCCAGGTGCCACAATTGTGGCTTACCCAAGGACAGACATACACTGACCTTCCAAACTTAAGTTTTCAAGGCTTATTTTGGAAGATTGGGCTCCAGTAAAACCTAGCTTTCACCCTAATTAAAGAATACTACATCAAAGAAGGGAAATGAGCTAGATTGGAGGCCTCCATTTGTCACTTTTGGGATAAAGCTAAGTAAAAGGAAAAAGGAAAAGAGAGAAGAACAGAGACCAGAAGGTGGAGCTTCAGGTGCTTTAGCCTCCAATCCTCCAAATTATTTTCTTTCTATCCATCTTTTATTTCATATATTTGATGTATAAGATGGGATTGATGATGGTGAATCTTAGATTAAGGATGTTCTAACTTCTTTAGGGATTTATTCTTGAGTTAATGTTAATCTAATTTCTTTTGTTGTTAATGATGATGGGTGTTGTGATTATTTGTTATATGTGCGTACCTCGATAATAAATTGAGAGAGTGAACTAATTAAAAAATGATTAGATTGGCTAATGAGAGTTAAACAATCTAATAGATCATGCAAATGATCAAATCAATAATTTATGTGAAGAGAGATCTCGTGTGGGGACCTAATAGTCCATTAAAGGACTTAAGATCTAATTGGATGTGTCAGCTTTTGTTATTTGAGAGACTACAAATTCCATAATTCAATTTTGGTTTATAATTTAGGGTTTAATGATTATAACTCGAGAGAGAGTAATCCTCCCTTCGAAAGTCTAGGATTAGCACCACATTAGCTCAAAATTGACTACGTTAGCACTAATGATACGATAAATCCCCTTTCATATAATTTGTTAACCTTCCTTGTTTGAATTCTAATTGACATTTAGTGGTGATCAATTTTGATTTTTTTGTTAAGTTTATGATTTCATTTTCAATCAATACATATCCGATTGTTTACTTTTCTGTTTATGTTTTGCTTTTAGTTTAATTATCTTTATACGCCTTAGATAACTTAGAATTTGATTAGTTCACTAACTCTTTAAGGGATGGACATCTCATATACTACACTCATGACTTGTGCCCTTGCAGTATATTGAGCGATAAGAAATTGTAAAACTTGCCTACTCGATCATCCTTAATATGGAAACAACACATAACTAAAGCTTAATCAAAACACAAACCTAATTGAACAAAAAAATACAAAAATACAAAATAAAGGCAAGAATGCTTATGAGGATTATGGTGGGGATGTCATCAGAGTTGGGACTTGGACACACTTCATACCATGAAAATCCCTCAATCAAAATCAATAAAAA
Source organism: Erythroxylum areolatum (assembly GCA_024520975.1). Taxonomy (NCBI): domain Eukaryota; kingdom Viridiplantae; phylum Streptophyta; class Magnoliopsida; order Malpighiales; family Erythroxylaceae; genus Erythroxylum; species Erythroxylum areolatum. The sequence continues at coordinate 40,203,856 of JANIJH010000005.1, read as the reverse complement.
AATCATAAATAAGGCAACAAATGCACACAACATTACAAAAAACCTACCTAAAACATAATATGCTAAATTTAAGGTCATTAGCTTGACCATTTCAACTAATTTTTCAATCAAATTCTTCTTAAAATGTTAAGGTCCTATTCATCATCATATGATGACTTGTGTTTCTTACATCTAAAATTTTCCATCCTATGGCTCTCATTCTCCACCACTCTCTTTTCTTATTCCCCATTGGTTTTTAACTTTAGAATGGATGGTTTCTCAATGGAGGGTAGCATAGGTGCTTTCATCCTTACTAAATATTCCTGTTTTGATTAGTCACCTAACTCCTCCTCCTCTAGCTCTTTATCATCTTTCACATCTTCTACATCACCATCTTTTTTATGACTCTCCTATTTCTCTTTTACGTACTCATCAACTTTATCAATCTTTATGTAAGAGTTTCCCTTCTTCAAATTCTTTAATTTCTTGTTCATATTAAACTCAACTTATTCATCACCAATCTAAAGAATTAGTTTGCCTTCATAAATATCCACCAAGGCCCTTTTTGTATTCATAAAGGTCTAATCAAAATTAATGACAATTTTGATCCTCTTTAAAGTCTAATGCCACAAATTCCATAGAAATAATAAACTTGTCCACTTTCTCTAACACATCCTCCAATATGTCAAATGGTTTCTTTATAAATTGATCCACCAACTAAATAAGCATGAATATTGGCTTCACATTTCCTAGTCCTAGTTTCCTTAAAATTGAAAAAAGGCATAAGATTAATACTTGCATCTAAGTCACATAAACACTTATATAATTCTAAATTACCAACTACACTTGGTATAGTAAAACTTACTGGATCATTCAATTTTGAGGGCATTGGTTGGTAATTACAGAGCTATAAATCTTCATTAAGGAAATAGTTTGATTGTCCTCCTAGTTCACTTGTTTGTTAAGATGTATTTGGAAAACTTTCGTACTTAGGCGTACTCTCTAAAACCTCCACAAAGAATAAGTTAATTTGCAATTTCTTCAACTTCTTAAAAAACTTTGCAAATTGACTATCAAATTGATTCTTCTTTAGCCTTTGTAGAAATGGGATCTTTTCCATATACAGAGGGGGAGGGATATAAGGATCTTCTCCTTTTTCTCTTCTCTCTCATCCTCCTTCTTTTAGCATCTATTAATATGGGGCTTAGATTTTTTCTCGGTAGGTTTTACCAACTCTTTTCCACATTAAAGTGTAATGACCATCAATTACACCCTTAGATTACACTTTATATTTCTTGAAAGACTCCCCATACATTATGCATATAATGAGGTTGGTAATTGCCCTACTTGAACCTCCAAATTATAAATGAAAGAAGGATGATCGTTACCAATTTGGTTAAATTTAGCCTCTATCCTCTTCTGATTCTTGTCTTGGCTTTGAACTTAGAATTTAGCACTTCTATTAACTTGTCTATCTTCAATTCTAATGAACCAAGCTTATATTTTTAAAATCCTAGTGGGCCTTGTGCTCTCATCTGGTTTCCTGTATTGTTAAACTAAGATAAATTTGGTTCGTTTTTTCACTAGGATTATAATTATTTGAGTAAGGATTGTTGCTATGACGATGTAGTTGTGCTTCTATAAAGTTTAGCTACTTCACATTGCTTCGGTCCACTAGAAAACAACCAGATGTAACACAACCTTCTTGATTGCACAATTTATATCCATATTGTATCACTTTTAGTGGGCTAGAAGAAGTAGCTTTTGGGTTGTTTAATTGCTTGGTCAGGTTTGCTACTTAAGCTAGTAATGTCATTATTGAATCCACAACAAGCACTCCCTTTTGATCTCTAAAGGTTGATTGTTATTTGTTCCTCTTCGAAGTCCATAGACAATAATTATTTGCCATCTCACTGACAAATCATATGTAGCATTAACTAACTTCCTCATTAATGAACATCTAGCTACTGTAATAATGATACCTCTAGGGGGTGGATTTACTCCATTATAGAAGGTTTGCAAAACAAACTCTTTAGGTAAGATATAGCATGGGTAGGTCCTTTCTAACTTTTTGAATCGTTGCCAAACTTCGTACAATGATTACCTAAACTTTGCTAGAAAATTTTAAGTCTCCTTTATGATCTTTGTAGTCTTTATTAAGGGCAAGTACTTATCCAAAAAGGCTTATACCAACAGCTCCTATATTGTCATGTTCTATGGGCTAAGAGAATTCAACCATGCTTTGGCTTGATCTTAAGCTTGAATGTGAATAACCCCATATTAGCTCCATCATCTAATAACTCTTTATACTTAAACGTGTCATATATCTCCGAGAAACTGATCAAATAAGCATTAGGATCCTTATTAACCAGATCATGAAAATTAGATATTAGTTTGTAGTATATTCAGTAGAGCTGGTTTAATATTAAAAGTATTTATTTACACTATTAGTCTTGTGATACCTTATTAATTAGCAGTGAAGCCTAGCCTTATAAGGACTACGAGGGTTTGTTGCTATCCTCCTTGGTTCCTTTCTTTTGTCATTGATATCTCTATAGCTTCTTGGAATCTTACTTTTCGAATCTCCCTCTGTTGCCTTGAACTCTTAGTTGCTTTTGTGTTTATATTGCAATCACATAAAGAAAGTGTTAAAATACTTAAATCAAATTAAATCAAGCTATACTAGATGCTAACTTATTAATCTTCTAGAACGATGCCAAAATTTTATTAAATTTTAGTTTAAATTTATCTATGCTTCAAGTATACAAATCGTATTTTATAGCATAAAAAGTATCATTCAGAAAAGAATTGTATTAGTCACCTAAGAATTCTTATAATAGTTTACTTAAGGTTAAAAGATAGTATAATGAGAAAATGAACAAAAATAAATATCATTGATAATTGAGTAACTAAACAAGCATTAGTAAATTTGTTTATTAATTAATGATGAAAACTTAGGAATTACTTCTATCCTTGTTTTATTTCACTTCACCTTCTTAATTTAGTTATATTAGACTCCATATATCCAATTGCTATAATTACCCCTCTTATGATCTAACCAATTAATCTCAATTAAAGTAGATAAGATTTGAATTGTGTCCTCTTGATTTATCAAAACTCTTCCTAACTATCCAATTAGATTTGAAGCAATCCTATATGTAACTAACAAATAGTTAAGATCTATTTTTAATTGCCTATTAATTTTATGTTTATATGTCTATTATGGTACTAGCTTTTGCTGCACAATATAACACAAATCATTCAACATAACTTCTCGATTCTTATCAAATATAAAAACAATAAACACCATAAATAATATTTTATTAAATCAAGAATATAAAAGTTTAACAAAACAAATTAAGAGTAATCCCTAAAGGAATTTCAACAATCCATATCCAACATATATCCCAATTTATTTGTAATTAATATTCAATAACAAGAAAGAAAAGAAAAGAAAAGAGTAGGGGCTTGCATTCTAGATGTTTTCTCTTTCTTGTCTTTTGGCTAGAAAATTATGTAGCTTTAGTTCTTCAAGGATTTTCCCTATTTGATCTCTTCTTTTGTGTTTACAACTGCCTCTTTTGTGTTTTTCTTTACCTTTTACACTTCTTAATCCTCATAGGGCTCTTTTTAGGGTTTCCACATTTGCTTTTGTGCAAAAATAGCCTAAAACCACCACAAATACAAAAATCTTACAGCTTGGAAACTCTAGAATTTGCACAATTGTGTATGGTATATGACTGTGCACTGGCTACTTTGCACTATTATGATAGAGATTTTTTTAACTCTCCATCCTGCATTCTTATACGATCATGAACATGCAAGATTATGACTGCTTCCTTTGTCCATCTTTTATTGAATTTTCTGTCTTCAGTCATCATCAAAACACGTTAAATAGCCTCCCAAACATGCATTAAGATCAAATTATTACCTGAATCAACAATAATCAAACGAAACACAAAAAAACACTAACAAAGACATAAATTTAAGCCCTAAATATATGATTACATCTAAGAAAACACTTTAAAGCATACTCTACAACCTAGAAAACACACTACAATTTATGCAAATCATGTAACATTAAAATTCAATTGAACATTAAGAATTATAATATATTTAACACTAAAAATTAAAGATATCTAGAACTATTTTCCCAATATTCTTATGATGGTTGATTGCTCTCTCTCCCCATTTTCATATTGTGGTTGCAGATATTTGATAAATTTAATGAGAGAAAGTCTATCTATGTAATAGAGCTCGCACAATAAAATGTAATTAAAATTATTAAAAAATTTATTAAAAGATAAATATTGTAAAAATAAATATACCGATGTATACAATTTTTTATTTTATTAATAATATTGGAACAACTAAGAATATTCCAATTAACTAAAAGTCCATTATTTGGTTGAGATCATAAAATTTTTAAAATAAAAATTTTATTTCCATTAATTGACATATCTTATATTTTGTTTTCAATTGATGTCATATAGTAGAATTCTAAAATGTAAAGAAGAATGAGTAGAAAAGTGCTTAAAATAAGTCATACAAGAAAACATTGCTAAATATTACTTATACGTAAAAGAAAAAATAAATAAGTAGATCAAAAGAAATACCTAATTAGAAGGATAATAAATTATGTCAAATAATATGTATGTCTTTACTACTCACGTTTCAACTATATGTAAAGTAAACAAGAGATAGCACTAATAAATGTAGGTAACATATGGTTATTATAAGATATGTCTTGAAATTTATAGTGATTCAATTTGATTTATGATCTAATTCAAATTTTAAGTTTTATAATATGAATAGATTCTTTTGAAATGTTAAAAGGGCATATTTATCAAAATTGAGGTTCTTATAAGTAGAAAGCAAGTACTTTCACCTCTTTATATGTGATATTTAGACTCATTTTAACCCTTTAGGACTCTTCTACTTTTTTCCTAATCAATGGATAAATGCCTTAACACAATGTTGCAAAGGTTAGATGTTCAATATCTAGCATCTATAACCATCGTTTGTGTGAACCATTTGGGTACATTTCCATTGATCAATCTTTGCAGGTTCATCTTTCTAATGTCTATCTGCTTTAGTGATTCTTCTGCTTTCTACTATTAAGTTGTTCTTTGGTCCTCTTTAAGATCCTCGTCTGTGAGTGAAACCTTCATCCTTCCCTGATTAGCTTTTGTACATGTATGTTCTTGATTCATGAAATAGGTTTTTTATCTAGCTTTAGGATTGATAAATTTTCATCTAGCTATGTTCCAAACTATGAACTATTATGAATCAAGAATCATGAGCTAAGTCGAATTGATCTTTAAACATAAAATAGTAGCTACTTAGTGATTGTTAAAATGACCATTATGATAAAATAGTTTGATTACATAATCTATACAGTTGATGGGCCATAATTTGTTGTTTGGTTGTGTTTAACATCTCTTACAGCAATAAGTCCCCTTCATCGAAGAATTTTGGGACATTTTCTTTTTTTTCTCTTACACTAGATTGCATGATTATTTCTTGTTGCCGTTTTACATATAATTTGATTTTTTTCCTTATGTGTTGCTAAGAGCACCAATTTTCCAATTCTTATAAGTTAGTACCTGCATTTCTTATACTACATAGCCATTACATCATCTTCCATATTTTCCTTGAGAATTTGCAAGTGGAAAATATATGATTCTTAGATTCAATCTCCCCTTTGTAAATAATACAGATAGTAGGAATGTCTAGGAACTTTTTAAATTTATCCCTTATGTTTAGCTAAAGGATAACCATACAATACATTATGCTCTTTGATTTTCATATTTTTCCCAAACCAGTGAGAACCATTTTACTTGGTCAAATTGGTAAATTAATAGATCCCTGCAATATAAGTTAGTAAATAAATCAGACGGTAGACCATGGTAAACTAGTGTGTCATTATATTTGAGATTGAACCTGAATTCACGTAGATGTTATGTGATGTTACTCCCTGGACTTTATTATACCTATGTTCTATTAGTTATTAGAGCTTATCTCACTAGAGCATTATCTAGTATGACATCTCTTAGTGGACTTCGGTCATTTAGATTCTTAAGAGGTCTCCATTGTGTCCATTATTCATGCCAGAAGAAAGCAACTCTTCCATCACCTATTTTGAATGAAAATTGATTCCTCATCCTTTTCCCTTAGTTTGATTATATTAATTAGGATCGTTAAGGTGTTGAAATGGAGTTGTATACACAAAAAATTGATGGTTAAGTAATATTTATGAAGCTGTTTGATCCATAAAGCCTTTTAATCATTGAATATTCTCTAGGTTTGCTTAATGATTAGAGTTCAGTTAGTGTCTCAAATTAAATTGATAACGATTAGAGTTCAGTTAGTGTCTCAAATTAAATTGATACTTAGGCCTCCCTCTTATTTTGGGATGCATAACTTAATCCATTTTGCCCTAGTTGGAACATCCTTAGATATTTCCTCAAACCATAAAAACTATCTTATGATTCCTTCCAAAGCCTTGAATTTATATTTAGGACAAAATAAATGTGTAGATTAATAAATATAAAGGTTGTTAATGAAGGAGTCCAAAAGTAATATTTTACCCATAAAGGGTAGCGAGTGATTATACCAATTGAAGATCCTTCTCTACACCTTTTGTATCAGAGTTTGAAAGTCAACCTATCTTTTATAAGATATGGATGCCTATATATGTGATTAGAGGTTTGCTAACTTTCAGGAAAATTATTGTGGAGAGCCACTTGGCATAGTGATGTGCCACACACAGAATACATTAGGATACTTTTGTTCTTATTGATATTTATCCGTAAGATATCTTTGAAAAAGCTTAAAAATGTTATTAGAGTCTTTATAGAACTAGGATCTACTTCAGAAAATGAATAAAGTCATCAACAAAAGCTAGATTCACAATTCCTATCTTTCTATAGTTAGAGTGGAATTTAAATTTATTCTTCTAAGTACTAACTAGCTTAATTAACATACTTAGGACTTTCATACCTAATTTGAACAAGTATAGAGACAAACCTTGTCCCAAACCTCTAGCATTCATAATAATTTTGGTTAGTTTGGTATTGCAATATGAAATAGTCTTTTAGTCTTTCAAAGAAATAGGGGAATGTAACATAGGAATAAGTCTTACAAATGTTTTGTTAAGCTTCTTTGAGATTTTTTTCCATTATTTACGAACTGTAACATCTTTATTCGTCAAATTATTTATTAAGGGACTTGATTTTTAAAAGAAAAAAACATTAAGACCATTTGGTCCTAGTGGTTTTTTAGGATGGAGTATAATGAGGGCCTTTTCAACATCAAGAGCATTAAAAGGTGCAATCAGAAATTGTTCCTTTTAAAGGGTAATATGTTCCTTTAGTTATAGGCTTCTAACTTTAATTCCTCCTTTATATTGAGGAGTGCTCTATTGTCAAGGGTGAGATAAACTCTTCTATTGATATTCTTCTTTGCTAAGACTGATTTAAAGAAGAGATTTATGTTAGTAGTGTGCCCTAGGCCAATGGATAGTTGTGATTCATGTATTAACATTATGACTTGTTAATAATATATATTATTAGGTATTCCTTTCATATATGCATGTATTTCGTTTATGTAATGTGATTTACATTTCATGAATGGTTTTAGACGTATGTCATCAAATATGTGGCTTGATAGTAAAACCATAAGCGTTATAAGACTATTCTAGACTATCCCTGGTCGATCATTAATGGTGGAACAATAATGAATTAAGGCTAGTATGTATTCTTGTTGATGATCACGTTTTACT
>JANIJH010000005.1:40033845-40051943 GCA_024520975.1 Erythroxylum areolatum | reverse complement strand
CCTAGGCCGGAAAATGACATGAATGCATGTACACTATGTGCAGGTGCAACCAATCAGTAATTATAGAGGCTATATGCCATATGCGCATGCCGAGATATAAATTAATATCCCGAACCTGTCCCAAATTACCAAAATACCCTTCCCTATAGGAGAGGGGATGTTACATACTCTTAACAAAAACCAAGGCCTCATCGCAAAGTCTCCCTAGCCCATGACCCACAACTAGCCCTCTCCACCGATCGAAGGAAGGAGGTTACTACTCCACAACCCAAAAACAACCGACACATAGCCATTTCCATTCCTTCGCACCATGAACTAGTAATACAAGATCCATCACTAGGTCCAGCCATAAACAAAAATTTTGATTGTGGAGCTATGGAGGAAGATATGAATACAGACGACACACCTCCTCCGCAATTGAACAACCAACATCTGCTACCTCCAACTAAACCACCAGACTTTCAGAACGATGTAACTTTGGTAAATGAAGATATAGTGCTACTAGATTCTCAGATGGATGAGCTGTCGCAACATCCCCTAATTAACACTGAAGCCAGGCAGACAGAAGCCTTCACAATCTCTCCAAACTATTGGAATTCACCTTCCCTCTCGAAACCTTTATTATTTCCATCTTCATCTGGAATTATCAAGGGGCTGGGGGTAAGACGTTCAAACCTATTCTTAAAAATTACGTCAGGATTAACAAACCCATGCTAGTTGTGCTAGTTGAGACTAGAATTAGCCAAGTTTAGGCTTAGAACATAACCTTGCCTTTCCCTAATTCTTATCGGGTAGAAGCAAACGGATTCTCAGGAGGCATCTGGCTACTATAGACCTTAAAAATGCGATTAAAATCATGCTAGCTCATCGCCAGTTTATTCACACGAATATTGAGTGGGTGCATAATTTATTTGAGTTCACGGTCATATACGGGAGCCCTACCAATTCTCTTCAACATTTTTTATAGAAGTATTTGCGGAAAATAGCTAGCGTTACCTCTCAACCGTGGCTATTACGCGGATATTTCAATACAAAATTAGAATGTAATGATAAATGAGGAGGGGCTAGAATCAACCCCTATTTTCGAGATTGTGTCCAATGCTACCATCTTTATGATCTTGGATTCATCAGACCTAGGTTTACATGGAGACGAGGCCCGAATCTCACTCGATTAGACTAAATTTTTTGTTCTACTTCTTGGCTCAGTTAGTTCCCAAACACGATAGCCACACATCTACCCTTCCTCAAGTTTGATCATCGACCCCTTCTCGTAAAGGTCCATCAAATACATCAAAGGGCTACGATTCCTTGACCTTTTCGATTTCAATCTTCCTGGTTAACACACGACTACTTTGCCCAAACTATTCAAGACCTTTGGAACCCCTATATACCGACTCTTTGCGGTGTAATCAGGAATTTGGCCACAGACCTGCAACATTGGAATCACTCAACTTTTGGAAATATTTTTCATTGCAAGAAGAGACTCGTGGCACGTCTAGGAGGAATTCAAAAGGCACATGAAGAAGAGCATTCTGAATCATTTCAAGAGCTGGAAACATACCTTCGTATTGAGCTGGAACAAGTCCTCTATTAGGAGGAGTTGTACTGGCATCAAAAATCTAGATGTTAGTGGATTGCGCAGGGAAACAAGAATACGAAATACTATCATACAGTTACCACAACCAAACGACGGAAGCTACACATTGCCTCCTTAGTAGACGAAAATGGAAGAATTAGCTCGAACACAGCTAGTATCAGACATACAGCCAAGTCCTTCATTGAAAAGCTTTATTCGGCAGATTCTTCAACACCTACGCGTCTACCGCTCTAGCAGAGCTTCACAGGACCTGATGGGTCCTCTCCTCCACACCGAGGTACAAACGGCCTTCTTTGATATGGCTCCTAATAAAGCTCCAGGGATGATGGCTTTAACGCATTATTCTTCCAATCCCAATGGGACACTTTAGGATCTCTGATCCGTTTTTTCTAGCAAATATTTCGCCATGAGGTATAGGAATCAAAGCTAAATCGTACTATCATGGTTCTCATACCCAAGCTTCCCTCCCCAAAGTCGATTATGCAATTCAGGCCTATTACTTTATGCTCAGTAGTTTATAAAACTATTACGAAGATCATCGTTAATCGACTGAAACCTCGTTTAGATATGCTGGTAGCCCCTAATCAATCCAGTTTATTCCAGGGAGATTGATTATTGATAACATTATTATTGCCCAAGAGATTATTCATACCATGAAAAAGAAATCAGGAAAGAAGGGTGTACTGGCTATCAAGGTAGACCTGGAAAAAGCTTACGATCGCCTTTCTTAGGATTTTATCCACGATACCCTTATCGAGGTAGGACTTCCTGGATCGTTGATTTCACTCATTATGAAGTGTATCTCCTCGGCCTCTATGCAAGTGAATTGGGAAGGGGAACTCTGTGATACTTTTACTCCTACCCTAGGTATTCGACAAGGTGACCCAATGTCGCCTTACCTTTTTGTCCTGTGTATAGAAAGATTAGGTCACCTCGTCAACCACTCTGTGGCTCAAGGCAAATGGAAGCTCCTTAGATTAAGCAGACGAGGTCCCCAATTATCTCACCTATTTTTTACGGATGACCTCATCTTGTTCTCAGAAGCATCTATCGAACAAGCACACGTCATTCGGGAAGTTTTGTCATTGTTTTGCATAGCCTCAAGACAACGAGTTAGTCAAGAAAAATCACATTGCTACTATTCCAAGAATGTTTACCAATCCCTTGCACGAAGACTGAGTATAGAACTGGGCTTTAAACAAACAGCAGACTTAGGACACTATCTAGGAGTCCCTTTGCTACATGAGATAGTCCACAAAAGAACGTATCAACATATAATTGACAACGTTCAACAACGACTCTCGGGCTGGACTGAAAACCTTTTATCGTTGGCAGGCCAAGCCACTCTAACTCAAGTCGTTATCTCTACTCTCCCAATCTATACATTGCAGACGGTTCGACTTTCCCGACGTCTTTGCGATGAATTGGAAAAATTAATGTGCAACTTCTTGTGGGGCTCCTCTCAAGGCAAAAGAAAGATGCACCTAGTTTACTAGGACAAAGTTTGTCAACCTAAAGAGATGGGCGGTTTCGGCATTCACAATATCTGAGAAACCAATGATGCCTTATTAACAAAACTTAGATGGATGTTGATTTCAAAGCCAAATACGTTTTGAGTGCCAGTCCTTTATGCTAAGTACAACTTTGATGTAGATAATCTCCCAACTTCCCTCAAAGCAGATGGTGGCTCGATAACCTGGAGGAGCATTAAAGCTATCTAGTCTAACGTGCTTAAAGACATGAAATGGGTAATCTATGATAGCTCTAAGGACCGTTTTTGGCTAGATCCTTGGGTGGAGGACGTAGGCCCACTCATATCACATGCTCTGACTCCTATACCTCAGGTAGCCCTTGAACTGCGAATTCAACATTTTGTGGATACCACAGGTAATTGGCTTTAGGATGAATTCCAATTTTTACTCCCTCACTCTTTTTGCTTGTTCATTGCAGGTATATTGCCGCCCAAGCCTCACTTAGAGCTTGACAAAACGATCTGGGGGAAGTCAGATTCGTGACAGTTCACTACTGCTTCAACATATTCTATGCTTATGGAACATCACACCCATGATTCTAGCGGATTCTGGAAGATAATTTGGCACTGGAATGGCCCCCAACGCATCAGGTCTTTTCTTTGGCTACTAGCGCAGGATCGGTTACTTTCTAGTCAACAACATCTTCGCCAATGCCTGACTACGACCGTTGAGTGCTATCACTACTGGGTAGAAGAGTCCTTTCTTCATGTGATGCGAGATTGCCCCAAAGAGAGTAGTTTGTGGCTCCAATTCCCTCTGCCAACCACCACGTTAGATTTTTTTAGTCTAAATGCCCAAGAATGATTTCGTCGCAATCTTCAACAGCACCAACTGGTAGCTGGACTGGATTGGTCCCTGATCTTTGGTACCACTTGCTAGTTCTCCTGGTCCTAGAGGAACATGGCCTTCTTTGAAGACCAGTTTACTTGGCCGACTTCTCCAGCTCATCTTGTCCTGGAATATGCTCACCGGATTCACCAAGCTGTGATCTAGCATAACAAAGCATTTCCTGGTCGTCGACCCCAACAGGAGCAATTAATTGGACGGAGCAAACTTATTCTTGGGTTGGTGAAATTAAACACTGATGGGGTGTATAAATGCTCAACACATTCGGCTACAGCAGGGGAATTTATTCGAGATAGCTCCAGTGCTTGGCTAGGAGGCTTTGTTCAGAATATAGGATGGTGTTCCTCGGTTTTTGTTAAACTTTGGGGTGTCTTCTCTGGACTGAATATGGCGTGAAACCTTGGATATCGCAAAATAGAATTAGAGCTAGATTCTCAGGTAGCAATGAGTAGTCTATTTGACTCCACCAAAAGAACAATGTCGGTCAATCCTTTAGTTATGGGCATCAACGAATTATTAAATCGTAACTATGTCGTAGTCTCCCGCCATATCTACCACGAAGGTAATAGGTGTATCGATTAGCTCACCAATTTCGCTGTAAATTTTGAGTTAGGAGTTACCATTTTTGTAAATGCACCCTCAGGATGTTTCTCGATTCTCCTAGAGGATATAGCTGGGATTAGTATCACTCGCTTAGTCATGTAACTTGTTATGACTTTCTCCTTTCTAAATTAAAAAAAAAAAAATTGCCCACCGTCCTTGTGATCTCATTAACGAGACGTTAAAGTGCTAACTCCTTCTTGCCTAAATTGGAGAACAACGATCTTGCAATGACGTTAAAAGCTAATGTATGCAGCATGCTACTTAAGTTCACTGGTGAGCCGTCACTAGAAGCAATACTTTTAATGAGCTTCGAGAGTTTCTTCTTTCATTGAGTTGAACGATTTCTCACGTTTTGAGCTTAGCATCTCCGTTATGAAAATTTTCCGCGCTTGCCTCCAATATTTCTCCTTACGGTGAAAACGCTACGTCGGAGCCACGGTAAAATATCTGCGCACACGCAACTGGCCTGTTAGCAAATACGGCTTCTTATTTGCTTTTGATTTGCTCGGGGTGAAGATATTACTATATACTGCGCACTTCTCCGACTTGAAGGTACATAAGGGGTCCATGTTTCTTGGCCAATCTCAGCCGACGACGTGGTAGATTATCAGCAGCAAGTTGTTGTAGGTTTCCAATAATTGCAGCTTTGGTGGTCCCGGAGGTAGTCTGGAGGTGGATTTTGGCATCTTTAAAGCTATGACTAGGATCAGGAATGTAGTAAAAGGAAGGAAGCTTACAAAGAGAGTGAAATGGTGTTCCTTTAGGAGAATTGGGTACATTTGTAAGCTAGATTTATTAGATTCTTATTGATCTTAGCTCGCTTCCATGCATATAGATGATTTATAGACATTGGGAAGTTGATGTCAAGATATGGTTCTATATATTATGACCACTTTTTGCCAGCAGTTAATTCAAACGTTTTCCTTTGTACATCCACTTAATGATTATCAATCTTAAAGAGTTTAAATGTTATTTCCTAAAGAAAGGTAACTTTTTAAGATCTAAATTCGATGTAAACACTTATCTTTAAGTATTCCAAAGAAATTGAGTAATTGAAATGCACTTGAGTCACCTTTGACTTTGAGATTAAAAATATATTCAGTTGTAGTAATTAATAGGAGAATTATTATGATTCATTTGATAGTCAATTTTATTTCATTTTTATATTATATTTGTTTTAAAAATCCATCATATTTTTACAAAATATTTTAACGATATTCTATTTCATCAAAACTTCAAGCAGAAGAACAAACATTCATATTTAGGATCTTTTAAATGTTTGAATAATAAATCAATTGGCATTTATTATTCAACAATATTAATTGAATAATAAATTATAATAGAAAAATTTTTAAAGTGAGGAGGTTAGAATAATAAATCAACAATATTAATTGACGGGATCAAATCATCTATGCTCATAACTTTGTACCATCTCTATCATATACGATCTCATCTACATATTTTTTGTGCTCTACATATTTATATAGATGAGATCATATGGAATAGGGATAATATAGGACTATGGTAGAGAAGATCTTGTTTCTTAATTAACAAATGTTGTTTTTCTTAAAAAGAACATATAAATATCGTGTGTGAAGCTGGTAATTAATAAGAAAAAAGTTACAATAAATCAAAACAAGTAAACAATTTCGTGATGTCGTTCTAACTAAAACGACAAGTTATAATGTTTGTGATTATCAATAAGGGAGAAAGATTTAAAAAAAAAAGGTTTAAATATTTATATCCTTAAGTAATATAAATTGTAAAATTTTAAAAAATTATACGATTTTTAACATTATGTAGACAAAATGATTTATCTTTTAAAAGATTACGTTAGTAATGTCAATGTTTATAAACTAAGAGTTTGACTCATTTTGATTCATATAAATATTACTTTGTTTAGATTTTTAGATAATAGTTCAAGGATTTTTCAATAAATAATTAATGCCACATAAAAATTTAATTGAATGCATAGTATTTTTAATATATATATATATATATATATATATATATAAGAAAATTTTAACACAATAGTGACGTCATTCTATTCCAATCAATATGAATATCTACGCATGTTTATTCTTATGGACAAAAATTGATGTTCAATTTTAATTTTAATTGGGACATGTTCTTAAAATGTATAGAATGAGAAGTTTTGCTTTTTTAAAAAAATTCTCTCATTACAAGAAATATGACTATTGATTATTGTTTTGCTACAACTTAAAATTTGTACCCAATAGTAAGTATTTATTATGAATTTTTTAGGCCATAGCCTATTGAAGCAATACTAAGAAATAAATTTTCACGATTTTTTACAATAATTAGATACATTTAATTTAAATACGAATTAATTTTCATGATGAAAATAATTTTAATGAATAAGTTACGTTTAGATTTCATAGCTAATAATTTTTAGTTAAGTTATTTTTAACTGCAAATGCTTTTTGTAGTGAAAAATTTTTGGAAAATGACCTATGTGTAGCAAAAATTTATTAGCTACTATTTCAAAAACTAGATGAAATCTAAGCTAAAACTCAAATATGTCTAAAAATAAAAATCAACTTTCTAAACGACGTTGTAGCAAATTATTTGACAACCTAATTGAAGAAATTTCCCTAGCTAAATACCCAAATTTGCGCCAAACTTTTTTTAGTTTAATCAATTTAGGGCCAAACATTTTAACCTACTTAATTAAGGTTTAAACATTATTGAGTCTGCTCAATGTTAGGTTATTTTGGACAAAATTTTGGTAGTAATATACCCATTTCTATATAAAAAAACATATGTTTGGAGAGGCCAGGTGGATTTAAAATGTCATGTAAAAAACACGCGTGACTTACGTGAACTTTTAGAAAAAAAAATAAAAATCATTTCCAAAATCCTAAATTTACTTCTAATTCCCCAATTCATCATCTCTCCCTTAGAAACTTTGCAAAAGGGGTTGTTCGCATCATCACTGCCAATTAAGGGGTTGTCTTGCCTCCTTCACATATCAACACTGTTGATCACTCCAACCCTCTCACTTTAACTTCAGGTTTTGCATTTCACCATTATGACTTTGTCTTAAACATTAGTTATGGATTTGGGAATTTTTGGTGTTTGAAGGGTTTACACTACTCACTATTCTCTTTTTTCCTGAACTCCTTCTCTCTCATTTCATCATTCTTCTTCCCCAAAGACCATTTTTCTTCTGCAATTTGTACTACATTTTTCTTCTTAAATTTGTACTAAATTTTTTAAGACATCAGCTGGGAATACTTAAGAATGAGCTCAATTGGTAGTTCTTTAAGATAATGAGGTCGATTGGAGGATTTATTTTATTGTTTTCTTGGTTGTAATGATGGATTTGCTGGATATTTTTGAAATTTTCATCTTTGATAGTAGAGGAATGCGTTTTAACTTTGATTCAAGGTCGTACAAGCTGATTTCTTCAACTTACCTAGTCTAAAGAGACTATAACGAAGAGGCTAAATATTGTTACAGTAACTTGAAAGCACCTAGATGGACTTCTTGGACTGATGAAAATCCAAAAAGAAGGTCTTATGACTGTCAACTATTTCTAGTAATTTTCTACATTTTGATGTTGTTTTATATAAATATGTTCATATTTTTCATTAATGAATTGCTCTTTTTTGTTTCATAGTAGAGTGAAAATGTATGCGGATTTCATGAATGGTGTGATCAAAGATTGTCTCCAAGAACAAGACAGACTATTTAAGAGATAAAAAACAAAGAGCTATTGAAGGATGAAGTGGCAGAGTTAAGAGAAATTGTTATAGATGTTTTGGAAGCTCAAATTATTGCAAAAAAATTGAATTTGAAGAATGAGTTACATACCATAAGGGGTAGTAATGAAAAACATTCAGCAAAGTGTTGGAAATTGTAGCTTGTTTAAGCTTTTGTTTACTAGTTTCATGTACGTTTATTAGCCTAAATAATGAAGGCAATTCAGGAAATAGTTATATGTTTAAAGCTTTACCTAGAAATGGTTTTATGTACTAGAATAGTGTTTAAATGCAATTGAGCTTACGAGATATTATTTATTCCTTTTGCTGATTTGATTTTGATTGAGAAAAAAGTTGTTTGTAAGTGTTTTATGTTTCAACATTTGGAACCATATTATGATTGTGACATTAAGGATTTATATGTTGGAGATTCTGTGCTCTAAAATTATAGGTTAATTGTTTACTTGGTAACTCTTTGTATTAATAATGTACATCTTGTGTATCTTTTATATTTTTAAAGGTTAAAAATGAATTTTCTGGATTTATCCTGATAGTAGTAGGTTAATTTTTGAGGTTGATGTCTCAAGTTAGAGTAACGGTTATCTTCAATTAATCACATTCAATTCAACAAGATGGTACCTTTTTTCCTTGCTTCATAGATTTACTATGCTTTATAAAAAAGATTTGTTGATTTCCTTTATAGTGTCTAAATGAAATTGAGCATACAAAGTTGTTTTGTGGCATATGTATACAAATAAAGTTTCATCATCTAGCATTCATAAACTTAAAAAAAAAGGCAAAAACCTTAAAAGAAAAGAAAAAGCAATTCTGACCAAAACTACCTATCATTACATTCATTCATATAACAACATGTAATACCAATAAGATCCTTACATTAATAATAGCTGCCTAATGACATTTAATAAATATCCAACATATCAACCATTGTTCACTACAAAAATATCACAAAATTGATGGATATAAGTATCATCCAACATTCATTACATAAAACACTAACAAATACATTTTTGTTTACACTTTCTCCTTTCGCTTTAAAGATGCAATTTGTCTTTCTTAACTTGGATTCACATGCCTAGTAACAACTTGCTTACTCTTTTTTTATTTCTGCCCAGGTTTTGTTAGTCTCTGTCTTGGCCTTCACGGTTGTAGATAAAATGCAAACATTATTAAATTCAGTTGTATCACTTAATTAATGTTAAATAATATATGCAAAATTAAACAGTTAATTGATGTTTAATAAGAATGTAAAATTTTAACATTACAATTAACATCTGCAACTCTGTCGTTGGATTTGTGTATACCCCTATCCCTATCATCAGTTTCTTGAACTTCCTATTTGCTTGATGTTGAAGAGAAGAGAATGTGACAGGTCATTTTCCTAAAATTTTTTCTTGAAAATTTGGGTTGGATTTACCAGTAAATATTTTCATTCTACTTTCATCATTTGCAACACCATAGCCAGGCCCTCTTATCCCTAAAATGACATCCAACATCTGTAACTGCAACTGTTGGATCTGCGCCTCCAACATCTCGAATCGAGTATTGTGGGAAGTGATCTCTTCCTCAATCTGAGGAATAGGACCAATAAGTGCCTCCACCCTAGACACTCGTTCTGTTAAGTTGCCTATTGCCATTTCAAACATTGGCTCTGATACCAGTTATTACAAAGGTAATCTTGGAACTTAAACTTTCACCCAAAGTTTCTCGCTCACTTCCTTTGCACAGTAGTCTTACTTAGATCCGTTAAAGCAAGACTCAGCCTTTCCCAACCTTTAAAGTGTTTATCTCACACACCCTCGAAGAAATAATACTTATAAAAGCAATAAGAACAAAGGCAACAAGAACGAATGGAGATACGGTATAAAACCAACTTTATATACTTTCCCTCAAAAGAATACAAAGAATGCTCTCTCTGATTGAATGAGAAGAGCAAAGCTCGAATGAGCTATATATAGACATCCTAACTTGGAGTCCAAGTTACATTCAGATTCTCACTAAATTCGAACTACCTAAGATCATGCTAAGATCACATCTATCCTCATCATATTACATCACGTGGACTAATTAAACGACACCCCTATCTAAATAGGACTCTAACTGATAAGATAAGATAAGATAACAACAAGATAGAGTTTACATTCAACTAGGAAATTAACATCCTTATCCATGAAGAATTCTACTATCTTCAGATGTTCAGTACTGCTGCAACTCTAACTCCCAGTCGTCGCCTCATCATCCAAGATCTTCCCATGATCTCACCGAAACCTACTAGTACATTTGCCTGATCCAATGCTCCCATAACAAGTCCGTTAGTCATGGTTCATCCATCTGAGCATGGGCTAAGTCTTTCGTTTGTCAAGACCTTAGCCTAGGTCGAGTCAATCTCCACAAGGTCCGATGCTCTACCAAAATTCACACCAAGTCTAATCCAACTTACCCACGTTTGCTTATTATTTTCACATGCCTCCCTCATGCGTGAATCCAGCTAACCTTCCTATTAAGGCTCCTCATGAAGGTCGCTGAGAAGTGCTGTAAAACTTAGGGTCTAACACTTACCATCAATGGCATTTTAACTCGGCTTGGAGGAGTAGTAGATAGAAAGTGCATTAAAGAGTGGATGAAGTTATAACAAAAGACAAATGTGGTTTTTTGGTAAAGTTGATGCAACTTTGAAGAAAGAAATAGGAACAATTTCTGAAGTATTCGATTTTAAGGCGACCCCGGACTATATAGGAGATAATATAACTCAAAACAGTGCATATAGGTTATGGAGTCAAAACAGAAAAAGTTGTGAGAATTAGGCCTTATTAATCAAAGTGGAGCATTATCATGGCAATCTTGCTACTTTATTTCCATTACAGTAAATTATTCAGCATTGGTCAAATTGTACTTGTCACTGGAAGGGGCAGTATTGGTGCGAGAGATATTAGAACCAAGTTCAAAATTACAGTAATTAGGGTTTATTATTATTGGTGGAACCATAATTATAAGTGTCAAGGTTGTAGAAGTCATTAGTAATATTGTTTTACATGTGTCGTTTAGTCGAGTGTATGTTTAACCAGGTACAAATGAAAGTGTATATGTTCTGAATAATGATCAATTGTATTACCATCACAAGGTAGATGACTCCAATTACGTTGAGAACTACTCTTTATTATAACCTTCTAATATCATTTTCTTTTTCCTCTTTAAAGGGGTTGCTTTGGAATTTGATATCTCAGAACTTATAGAAAGATACAAAGTTAACGAATATTATGTTTAAACTAGTGCCAACTCAATTGAAATAGCTATGATGTAGCATGCATGACATCATCATTCGGAGTGGCCCGAGACAAACAACAAAAAATAGTTATATATTTATATTCTGTTTAATATATACCCTTTCCCTTCCAATCATAAGCCACTTGTTATGCTTCGGACTAGTCAGGATAGCCTATGGCTAGTAAGAGTACACCTAAGCAAGGAACGTAATAAAAGAGTGGGGGTGGTTTGGCTACTCTTCAGTCTGTGACCATTGGATGGAAAGCACAAAAGCAAATAGACGTATGGCACCTGTACATATATACTCTACGTTACAATTCCCACACCAAGTTGATCTAATAAGATCGAAGGAAAATAAAAATAAAAATAAAGACTTGCAAGGAGAAGGGCTGTGGGCCGCATTCTAACAATATTCCTACACAATAAACAAATCTCAACGCTCTTCTCTTCCTCTATTCAGGAATTCAATTATTCTCTTTCATCACTTTTCTCTCATGTAAAACTAATGATAGTGCAACCTCTGTTCACAATATAGCAATAGTGGAAAGAAACAACAAAAGCTCCTTTATATTCTTCAACTAAACTACTGAAACAACAACATATTAACGTTATCTAAAACAAATCTTTCTTTTGACTCTTTACCCGCCCTAAAATCAGCACCTATTCTCATTCCTAAACACAACAATATTTAATTTTGTCATAATTATCCATGAATTGTTACAACAATTTAAGAATATGCTCCCAAAGCCAATGGTCCCGATGCATGGGCCAACCTCTTATCATTTTGCCTCCTGCTGCTGACCCTACACTAACAAGCATGTACCTTTGAAAAACTAGTCCCTTCTCTTTCTCTTTCACAATTTCTCAACTGGTTTTTGTATTCCGGGCTAAGCAGGTACGTGGGGCTTATCTTTTTCGTTTCTTCGTCTTGTCCTTTTTATTATTATTATTTTTCTTTTCTTTTCCATTGATCTTATCCTTCCCAACTTAATTGGCTAGGGTTTCTGAGCAGATCATATATCTAATGTACTAGTGGCATACAATAGAATCTGTTCTTGCGCCCAAGTTTCGACCATTTCCCTTTCCTCAATCCTATTTGAATGTTCCTCCGAATGTGGGGGTCCAAAAATCAACTGCCGTCTCTTGTGCAACCGGAAAAGTGCTCGAAACTGGCACCAGACACAATCCTCGGCTCCTAAGATCATGTTTTTGGCCTTCAGGGTCGTTAGATTTGTCAGAACTCTACATGGAGAGAAGATGACATCTACATTAAATTTCTTGAAGGTAAAGAGAAGGAAATGGAAACCAAAAACTTTACTTGTCCCAATCGACCTGACCGAACTTGACTCTTGACAGCAAGCCATCATCGTATATGGGTATTTATTATATTATTAGCGAAAATATCCATACATTTATGGAAGGAAAATGTATTGAATTTGTACCTGTTGGTGGCGTATGGGAGATCCACTTTTCATGTAAGGGGTGCTTAAGACCTAACATTTCATATACAAAATAGAATGATGAGTAATAAATGATCGATGATAAGTCCTCACTGCACATAATGAGTATTAACGATATCATTTTATTTCCCACTTGAGAGAAAAGCAAAGGTTTCTAATGGAACATACGGAGACTTGCTCATGGAGAAACTTGATGTATCCAATTGCTTCAGAAAGCACCGACGCTGTATCAGTCTGGCAGAAACCCATGATCAAAATATAGAGAAGGCATAAGTTTCTAAGATTCAGGAATGCAAATCATATCTCTCACCATATGCACATTAGTTTTCTTTTTTGGAAGTATCAGAGAAAAAAGAACTCGTAAATTATATATATGACTACCTTTCCAAAAGGCGAAACCAATTGTTGGAGTGCAGTAATTCTGTCCCCCATTTTCTCTTTCCTTACCTATATGATCATCAAAGTTACGAAAAAAATTCTCACCTATAAAATTTTGTAGATGGTACAAATCAAAAAGCTTTAGTGTGTACCCTCTATCAAGTCAAAAAGCATTTTCCGATCAAATTTTTTTTATTGTACCTTAAAGGGCGGCATAGGTGATGTTGTTTCGTTTCTAGGCCTTTTTGTTGCTGCTTCACTCCCACCAATTTTCTTATCTACTGTGTTGGAATCCCGTGCTTCAGATATGTTCAGCTGGAAATGAATGAACCCAAAATTTTCAATCTTTATACTTCAAACCCTAATTTTATAGCTGCCTCGATCCATCTAGGTGTCGATATACTTTACCTATATTTTTGTGTATGTATAGATTTATCAATTCTAGCTTCTATCTGTTTGTGAAACTATTCAGCCATAAGCATTATAGTATTCAAAATGCATACACCAATAGGCATAGTGCCACTACGTACATATACAAGATTGTGATATTCCTATTGGGGATTTATTCATGTATATATATACATACCTTTGGTTTTTTGTCAAAATTTGATGCAAGAAATTGGGGTTGCAAGGAAGGGGAAAAGCTTGGTCTAACATCACTCATGGCACTTGCAGATGCATTCCAAAAGGGTGCGTTGTTGGAGAAATGCAACTGGTTATGAGAAGGCTGTTTAGGTGGAGAATTTCTTAAGAATTGAGGCACTTTAGACCAAGAAGGCAACAATTCATTGGTGGTAATGCCATAATTTGAACCAAACAAATAATTCATGGATCGGTTCTCGAACGAGGACTGTTGTGCTTGATTTTGAGATCCCACTAGCCCTTGAAACATAGTTGAAGGATTATCATAAATAGCCGATGAATCCATTTGGAAACTAGACTGCAAACTTTGACATGTAACCGTACTATCGGTGGAGCTTCCATGAGGACTAAAATGAGGCTGATCTAAGGAAAAATCTCGGTTAATGTGTTTAAAATCGTTCACACAAGAATCTCCTGTAGCTCCAGTAAACATTCTTCCCCTCCACTGAGCTTGAGACGATCCGATCCCACTTTCTTGTCGATAATTGGAACTGGAATTCAAGTTCTCTTGCAGCAAGGAACGATAATTATTCTCAACCTTATCACTTCGACTACTGGAAAGGAATCAAAAGATATCAGCCTCAAAAGATTAAAGACCCACGTCATGAATTTCAGCAACACCTTTAAACAAGAAGCTAATTAAATTCTCATTGTTTACAAGAAAATATGAACTTACAGTAAAGTTTGGTCCCATTCCATGGCATGTGAAGAAAGGCCTAAACCCATCATATTCAGGTCACCACCAGAATGATCCCGCCCCAATTGCAACTTCTGAGTATCATGGAAAACGGCAGAACTATCCGCGACCGACACAGACTCCATACAAGACCTTCCCTTGACATCAACTATTTCAGTTGGCCAAGCAAAGCTGCCTAAACTATTAAGCCCTGAAGAAGAAGATGATGATGAACCGCTATCAAACCTGTTTCTTGAGGAATTCCACCAGTTTGTGCCTGTGTTGTATTCATCTGCCATGATTTGGCTTCCTAGATAGCGAGAAAGGGTTAAGCTCTTAAAAGTTCACGTTAGCAGCTGTATGGACAAATTCTTGGATTTTGTGGGGTGCTTCCACTTCAATATAGGCAGGTTTGGTGTTGGTTTTGGGGTTTTGCTTTAAGTTGTTTGGTTACATAAAATGATAGAAAACGGTTTGCTACATCTCAACGGGAATTTATAGTAGCCAAATTGGAGACTGTTTTTGGGTCTCGTGTGTGTGTTACCATGGATAGAACTAACTGGAATGTTGTTGGCGCGTTTGACATTTCAGGGGGTCACCTGATTAGACAAAGGAAAGATCTTTTTTAAATTTGGGTTTCATTTTCTCATCCCTTTTTATTTTTCTCTTGAATTTGATTTCTATGTAGGTCTTTTTCACTTTCTTTTTTCCTTCTTACTTTGTTGGGCTGCTATGTGTCCTTTCTTTTTGGTTCATTCAATAACAACAGAATACATAACAATATAGTCTAATGTCCAATCAATTCATGCCATGCGAGCTTCCACTTCCACTCATAGAAAAGAAATAAGCTATTCTTTTTTCTTATTTTTTCTATAAGGGGAGTTGGAAATAAAACTGGTATAGTAACTTACACATGGAATTACAATGTTTTGATAAGCTAAAGATCACATTAAGAAGCTACACATACATAGCCATATTCCATTCCATATGTAGTGATAGCATCAACGACCAGTTAAGCAGAAGTGGATGACCAATAACCAATTTCCTCATCAGTCTCCCGTGGAATTTCTATAGCAAAACTCCTAGTTCCTAAGGTGCACTTATTACTCTAGCGCCTCGTTTTATTCACGAAAGAAGGTTCAACAAAAATAGTAAACAGAAGATACCTTTGTTTTCTCATCATCCTTTTCTTTTTCTTCAACTAATAAGCATTTCTTGTTCCATTCATGAAAAAACTACAATACATTAAGGAAGACTCAAACAGCGTCCCTTGTCATATAGAGAAGCTTGAAAAGTAAACAAAATAGTAAGATTGATGAAACAAATCTTGGGCCTTAACTACATCTTGACAATTCCCCTAACAAACTGCCAAAACAAAACAAGTGGTAAGGGATAAAACTGATAATTAAGAGGCAAGTGTCAATAATATAGACATGAAAACAAAGTTAGATTTAAATATAGCTAGATTTGCCTATTATGAGAGGGTGACTCTTGGAATATCCGGTAAAGTTACTCATTTGTAATTAAAAGGCCACATGTTCTAGTCACAAAAAGAACTTCTTTGTAAAATATAAAGGAAAGATTGCATACAATTTATGTACCTCTCCCGATGCTCGCAAAGTAGAGAACCTTACGCACTAGGGTTGTTACTGTTGTTATTTTTATTGTAGATCTGTCCGTTATGAGCATCAGTGCCATTAGATTTATGTTTGTTGAATGCACCACCTTACTAGATAGTATAAGGCAAAAGAAGATGAGATTGATAAGGATAACTAAAGTCCAGATCTATTGTAACCAGTATTATTTTGTTTGTTATGAATTGTGTATTTAGATAGACATTATACAAACTTATCCTACATTTTTGTAAACTCTTATAAACTCTATATATGTTTCTTATGTTCAATGTGACTAGATAGAATTTTCCTTTCTAAATATCCTTTATATGATATTAGAGCTTTTTGTGGTCTAACGGGAACTTTTGTGTCTTCTTCTTCTTCTTCTTCATTGACTACTTCTAACATTTTTGCTTTTCCGATCATCACCCATCAATTGTCTATCAGAGTAAATTCTATCAATTACCTCGTTTGGAAGGCAAAACTTATATCTCTTTTACATAGTAATGATTTAACAAAATATGTTGATGGTACCTGCACCGCACTAGCTCTTATACAACTCATTTGAATTGCTTTTAATTGTTAACTTAACTCGTGACAATTCTGATACTACTGAACTACCTAATCAATATCATATGATTAGTATATCCAAAATTTGTCCTCTTAAGCCTCGTCAATTTGTTTACCTTCTCTAAAATTGAACCATCAACTTATAAACAAGCCAATAAATCTGAAAAGTGGAGTCAAGCAACGACAGAGGAGTACAATGTAATGATCTACAACAACACTTAGGTTTTAGTGCCTCTTTCTCAAGTTGATAATATAGTTGGATGCAAATGGGTACATCAATTTAAACGAAAGCCAGATGGTACGATTGATAGATACAAGGCACATTTAGTGGCAAAGAGATTCAATCAACGACTAGATATAGATTACACAAACACTTTAAACTTTCCAATATCCATCTTTTATTATCATATGCCTTGTCTAGTAATTGGGAAAGCAGATTCAACAATTGAATGTTTCTAATGCCTTTTTGTATGTTTCACTTAATGATAATATCTTCATAAAATAATTGCAAAGGCATGTTCATCCTACCTATCTAAACAATGTTTGTAAATTACAAAAATTCATTTATGCATTGAAAGAGACACCTCAACAGTTGTTTAAGTGTTTAACGAGTGCATTTTTCAAATTAGTTTCAAGGGTTCAAAGACCGATACATCTCTCTTCATCCTTCATCATGGTCTGATTCAAGTTTTTAGTTTGTTATATGTTGATGATATTATTATCATGGGAAACAATAATCATGTAGTCTCTAACATAATTTAATCTCTCTAACAATCCTTTACGCTAAAGGATTTAGGATATTTTTGTTATTTTTTGCTTATGGAGGCACATTGGACTTCAAATGGTTTATTACTAACTCAATCTAGATATATAAAAGATTTGATGATTGAAGCTCATATTGAGGATGTAAATAGTTTTGCTACACTAACTTGTGACAAAGTAAAATGGAGTATTCATGTTGGGACTCATTTTTTGGACACTACTCTTTGTCAAATTGTTGTTGCAGGCTTGCAATACCTTTGCTTAACTCATCCAGATATTTGTTATGTAGTCAACCAAGTTTCTTAATTTATGTATTTACTTATTGATCAACATTGGTTTGTAGTTAAATGAATACTTAGATATTTGCTCAACAATAATATTGATCATGTCATTTTGTTGAGACGCTCAAGTT
>JANIJH010000005.1:39984724-39995684 GCA_024520975.1 Erythroxylum areolatum | reverse complement strand
CACGTGATTTAGACATCAAATGAGAATAAAAACTAAGTGTAAAAGTATAAAAAGATAAGAAAATATGAGTGCATCAATCAACTAAATAAAATGCTTACTGAAGCTCCTGTGTTGGCTCAACCCACTTCTAGTAGGGAGTATGTTATGTTTAGTGATACATTTAGAAATGGTTTAGGCTGTGTTTTCATGTAGGATGGAAAAGTAGTTGGATATGCTTTGAGGCAATTAAAACCTCACAAACATAACTACTCTACACATGATCTTGAGCTTCCAACAGTAGTGTTTGCTTTGAAAATTTGGCGACACTACTTGTATGATGAAAAGTGTAGGATCTTCATTGATCATAAGAGTTGGAAGTATCTACTTACTAAGAAGGAACTTAATATGAGACAATGATGTTGGTTAGAATTGTTTAAAGATTATGACTGTATTGTGGATTACCATCTAGGTAAGGCTAATGTCATGGATGATGCTTAAGTTGAAAGACCATTTCGACTTTGTCAGTGCAGTATGATGAATAGGGAGTTGCATATGATGTAGTTTTAATGGATCAATTAAAAGTTAGGCCTACCTTGAAGCAAAAAATCTATGACGCACAAAGATAAGTTGCAACAACTTATGTTGGCTACTCAAGAAGGCAAACAACCTAAATTTTTTGTGAAAAGAGATAGTGATTTGTATTATAAAGATTGATTGTGTGTTCCAGTAAATGATGAATTGAAGAGAAAGTTATTGTTTAAGGCCTATAATACTATCTTTACTATGCATCCTGTGGAAATAAGATGTATCAAGGTTTGAAGCAGCATTGCTAATGGTCAGCTATGAAAGGGGATGTTACAGATTGTGTCCAAATGTTTGTCATGTCAGCAAGTTAAAGCTGAGCACCAAGTTCCAAATGGTTTATTACATCCTATTTCGATTCCTCAATGGAAATGGGATAACGTTACTATAGATTTGTCACTGGACTTCCTCTCACTCAAAGGAAGCATGACGCTGTGTTGGTGATTATAGATAAGTTCATCAAGTCTACTCACTTTTTTGCCTATTCGTCCTGATTATTCTTTGGATAGACTTGTAGATATATATGTGAATGAGATAGTGAGATTACATGGGGTGTCATTATCTATTATTTTTGATCATGATCCTCGATTTAGTTCAAGATTCTGGAAAAGTCTGCAAAAGGATTTAAGTACTTAAGTCAAGTTTAGTACTACTTTCCACCTCTAAATAGATGGACAATTTTAACAGGTTATCCAGATATTAGAAGATATGCTTTGGGGTTATGTGTTAGAATTCTTAGAGGTAATTATCTTACACTAATGGAGTTGGCTTATAACAACAGTTATGAAACTAGCATTGGCATGAAACCTTATGAAGCTTTATATGGTAGGAAGTGTAGAACTCCAGTGTGTTGGACAGAATTAAGTGAAAATAATATTATCCAACTTGATATTGTGGAAGATATAGAAGAAAAAGTTTAAGTTATTTAGCAAAGGTTGAAAGCTTCCAATGATAGGTAGAAATCCTATGCTGACTTAAAAAGGAAAGATATTAAGTATCAGGTAGGTGATAAGGTGTTTTTGAAAGTGTCACCATGGAAACACATACTTTGGTTTGGGAAGAAAGGTAAGCTTAGCCCATGATATATCAGTCCTTTTGGATCCTTAAGAGAGTTGGACCAGTAACTTATCAATTAGATCTTCTTGGGGAGTTAGTCACGTTACATAATGTGTTTCATACTTTGATGTTGAGAAGATATCGGCTAGATGATTTACATAAGATTCCTGTGCAAGAAATACAAGTGCAACCAGATTTATCGTATGAAGAAGGGCCCATATCTATTTTAGCCAGAGAAGTTTAACAACTTAGGAACAAGCAAATACCTTTAGTGAAAGTACTCTGGCAATACCATGAGCTCGAGGAAGCGACATGGGAATCATAAGAGACCATGAGGGCTCAGTATCCTCAACTATTTTGATCAGGTATGAATTTCTAGGACAAAATTCTTTTAAGGGGGATATAATTGTAAGGCCCCAAATTATATCCTAGTTGGAATGTTACATGTCCATGAAAGTACATTATGATAGGTGTAAAAATTATGATATGATTGAGAATTGCACATGACTTGAATTTTGGCTTTAATGGATCCTATTTAGTGAATTGGAAATTAATTGATACTATTAGAGAATTGAGGTATTAAATTGTACAATTTGACTAGGAAAAATTATCATGGGGCAAGATAAGTTGGCATATGAAAGTCGGAATGACTAATCCTATGAGTTAGTGACATTTGGCATAATTGATGCATTGACAAATGGCATAGTTAGTAAATTGACAAGTGGCAGTAATAAGTGAGTGACAAATGGTTTATTATATTGTTGACATGTGATAGCTCCAATGTGGGACAAATGAAGATCATGCATAGTGACACATGTTGTCATAATTTCATGAGACCTAGCAATGGAAGAGGTAAGTTTCTGCTATAGTCATTTTTGTCTTGTTCATTTTTCATTGTCTTGCAATCTCACCACCGAAACTCTCTCATTTCCTCTGAACTATTGGAGTTTTTGGGATCTTTTTCTCTTCGAATTCTTGTAAGTTACTGCATCAAGAATGCTACTTTATAATATCGTCTATGTTGTTATCATCTTAGTTTTAAGATCTTACTTTTACCCAGATTTTGGAAGTGCTTTCGATTTGGTTGCATAAGGGCTAGTTTGATTAGTTCTTTGAAAAAGGAACTTAAAGGTAAATAGGTAAGGGATTACTGAACTTGATAGCTTGTATTATTACAAGTTTTATGATAATGGAATTGGCTTTAAATATGAGTGAAGATGTTGACAAAAGAATGCTAGAAAAATGATATTTGTATGACAATTTCTGGTTTGGTTTTGATGTGTGGAAGGTATTAATTTGTAAGTTACTTATGAATGATCTTTGAATTAGCTAGGACATGATTTTGATGACGTATTGAAATATGAATAAGGCATAATTGAAGTGAAATTGATGGACTTTAGTGTAGATGTGTCGAATGGAAGTAAAGAAAACAAGTTTTGGAAGGATTTTGGAAGCTGTGGGTGAGTGAACATTTGGTTCACTCATCCCATGATTGTGGGATTTATAAGGTTCATTCCCACAGTCCTGGGAAGTACTTAGCAAGTGAAAAATGTTGGTTTTAGACAATTATTGGACTATATAAGGTTAAGGTACTTAATAATGGTTTAAATGGACTTATTTGAGCTTGAAAATGAACCTAATTTGTTGTGGAATAGTTAAAGTATTGAATAAGATTTGGATTTTTAATTGAAGGAATACCATAAGGGAGGTGTTATTAGATAATAAAGTATCTAATTTTGGAACTTATAAGTTGTTAAAGGAATTAAGTTTATTTATGAATGCTAATGTGATTTAAAGAACAAGAGTAAGGTATTAGTTATGAATGTTTGTGAATTTGGCAACTTGAGTGGTTATATGTAATATGTAATCACTTGATGTTATAATGATATATTGATGCAGATACTTTTTTATAAGGTATATTGAGTTTGCTCAAGTGAGAATGAATGTGTTCAAGTTGGACATAAGGAAATGACTTCATAATTATGCATTATTTCACTATTATATGATTTTGGTATTGTGCTAATTCCAAACCATCAATTGTCTGAGGAGTTTGATAATTGGGATTGTATTGGAAGTGCTTTATGATTGTGTTAATATGCATAATGTGTGATGACTCAGTACATTTATTGATGCTTTAATGCATATGATTGCATTTATAAGGCATATTGAGTTTGACCAAATGAATAAACTCATATGTTTTAAGGCATAATATCTTCTGTATAAGATTCTAAAACCTGAAATGGTTTGTTTTAAAACTGTTAAGTCCTAGTCGTGGGTAAATAGGCTCTTATGAAACTAAGGTATCTCCTAATATTGACACTTCAGTGCCTCCTGATATTGACACTTTGGTGTCTTCTGATTTTTGACATATTAGTGTGTCCTGTTACTTAGACTTAAATCTTTCCTGTTCTATGATACCAATCATAGTATCTTCTGTTCTGGTCCCATTACCCACTTTTGTGAAAAGGATTAGTAGTCTAACTTGTTTTGTATTCTGATAGATGTTTAATTTTGATATAAGCAAATTCTCTTCTGATAAGAGATAAGTTCTAATTTGATTCAAAATACATGATGTTTTGACATAAGTTATATTTTGATATGAGAGTTTTATATCCTACTCTGATATTTAATTTTGATAATTGTATATTCTACTTTAATATTTATGAGTTTTGTTTTGATTCAGGAATGTTCTGTATTGATTGATGAATCATATTATGTTTTGAGACATAATGTTTAGATTACTTTGTATTATGAACAATTAAAGATTGTTGTGATATGATTTAAATCTGTATATATGAAAGTTAGACGATAGTTAGAAATAATAACCAGTAGGCATTATGATTAGTTATTCCCCACTAAGCTATATGCTTAGCACGATTGTTTTGCCTCCATGTATGTTCTGATAAGAAGGTTTGAGATTGGGATAAAAACAAACATAATGGCCAAGAAGAATGTTTTGTTCTGAAAATGTTTGGTTTATTTTTAAGTTGTAATTTAATGTAATGAGATATATTGCAATTTGATGTAAATGGTATGTAACAACCTTAAAACAAGTTGGATTTTGAATTTATGACATGTATTTTGTTAAGCACAACATGTATGAATTGTTATGCTTGCAATATAACACCTAATGACGTGTAATGTATGTTTGCTTGAAATTTAGGAAATGCATGTAAGGAATATTTGGTATGTTTTGGATTGTTTCGGTTCTGTTTTGTGTAGCATCTGCATATCCTCTTAGGGTGTATGTAGGTATTGTTGGAATTATGTAAATATAGTGCCCTGGAAAGCAAGTGTATTTACATGTAACTTAATCTTCTTCCAGTTACAGTTTTGTAATGAAAATATATATTATTAATAAAACGAAATAGTTTGGTTTTATTTGTATAAGCATAATATAACTAGTCATAAGGAACCAAGATTGTTTTTTTTAATAATATACACATACATGAAGATGTATGGGAAACATGTATATTATAATTAGAATCTAAATTAATTGATTCACAGTTGAGCAATCAAGTTGGTCGCCTGATTATGGTTTAAACTGTAGTGTTGTGATTTATCTCCATGTAAGTAAAGGAGTTTACTTCAAGGAAAAGATGAGTTTCATATTATGATAGTAGTTGACTATCGATAATGGCATTATTAAATGAATCTGGAATCATTTATGTTTTCAAGAATAAAGTAGGTCATTAATGTAGTCTTAAAACATACATTTTTGCATTTTCTTATTATGGATATACCACAATCTTGATGACTGATGAACTCATATGTGTTTCATTATAATTCTTGATATGATCGAAGTGGATTTTTACAAAGTATTAATCTAGTGTCTACATGTTGGAATTATTAATTGAAACATGTGCCAAGAAATATTCACTCAAATAAATAGTTTATAGTGATATCATCACTTCTAGATGTTTTATGGAGATTAGTGATTAAACTGGCACTAGGAGTTTGATGGACTAGCTACCCATCAAATCTTAACACCAAGATGAGATCTTGTGTGATAATTACCATATAAAGTAAAATGAGAGATCTAGAAGGAAAAACTAATATGAGGCAAAACTATAATTTTACCCTTTGTTGTGCAGATAGCTATAATAAGGTTCATAATAGGGTTTGCAATTAGAAATCTTATTTGAAATATGTATTCTCAGAATATTTAGTAATTCAAGAGTTCAACTAATTGTCTTTAGTGGAATTACATTTAGTTAATAAACTAGAATTAATTCTAATGAGATTATATTAATTATGGGCTTATTAGAGCTTGAACTATCTAAGTCCAATAAGAATCTCCACTTGGCTTCAAGGAAGGTTATCAAGCAAAGTAAGAAATATAAATGGAAGTTTTAAAGCCTATGATTGAATGTTGGGCTTGCACTAATTAATGGTTAATTAGAAGCCCAAATGAACATTTATAAATGGGCTAGGATAGGAAGGTATTTGTGTCGACAAATGTATCCTTCTTAGGGGAAGAATTTGTGAGAAATCACAAAGAAAGAAGTGAAGTAATACTAAAGGAGTTAGCTATTTCATCCAATTCAAGAGTTGATATGGATATAGAACAAGATGTCAAAATGGATTTAAGAGTTGAATCAGAAAAACAACTTGAACATCAAGTAGTGCCTAGATGTAGTAGGAGGG
Organism: Erythroxylum areolatum; assembly: GCA_024520975.1. NCBI lineage: Eukaryota > Viridiplantae > Streptophyta > Magnoliopsida > Malpighiales > Erythroxylaceae > Erythroxylum > Erythroxylum areolatum. The sequence goes on along the minus strand of JANIJH010000005.1, from coordinate 39,989,420 downwards.
TTATGAGACAGCCAGATAGGTATCTAGGTCTAGGAGAAGGCTTAATTTCTATCTCAGATCAAGAAGAAACAGATCCCATTACGTATACACAGGCTATTAATGATGCTGATGCAGAAAAATGGCTTAAGGCGATGGAATAAAAAATAGATTCCATGTACACTAATGTAGTCTAGATCCTTATAGATCTACCACTAGGTATAAAAGCCACAGGCTGTAAATGGATCTACAAAAGAAAAAGAGGATCAAATGGAAAGGTAGAGACCTTTAAAGCTATATTGGTAACTAAGTGCTATATTCAAAAAGAGGGTATAAACTATAAGGAGACTTTTCTCTAGTTGCCATGCTTAAGTTCATCAGGATCCTTTTGGCTACAACAACCTATTTTGATTATGAAATATGAAAAATGGAATTCAAGACCAAATTTCTTAATGGAGATCTTGAGAAGACCATTTATATGGCCCAATTGGAAGGTTTTGTTAAGCCAGGTAATGGGCATAAGGTATGCAAGTTGCAAAGGTTCATTTATGGACTTAAGCAAGCATCTAGGTCTTAGAATATTAGGTTTGATAAGTCTATCAAAACCTATGGATTCATACAAAAGCTAGATGAGCCTTATGATTATAAAAGAATACAAGAAGTCATTTTTATTGAAAATTAGTACTTCCTTATAATTGCAAGTTAACTGCCCCTAGACAACATCATAATTCTTAACTTACATGCACTATCTTTAATCTTTACTCAGTTAATCAGTGTAAACAATATTTAAATTTTAGAATGCTTTAATATATAAACTTTAAGTATATTCCAAATATACATCAATTTGAGTTGAAGTGAGTAAAATCAGCCTTAAGTATATTCGAAATATACATCAATTTCAATTATATTAGTAAAATCAGTTTCATGTAAAAAGTTTTGCCTATAAAAACCCCAAGATTTTAAGAACTTCAAGTATTAGTTAAACCTTTAAAACTAAGTTTGTACTTTATAATTCTTTTGGTTAAATATTAATTTTATCAACTAGGTCAGGTGAACAAAATTTGGTTTTGATAATAGAATTCATGATGCTAGCAATTATATTATTTTTAATTATAATATCTTTAATTTTATTTTTCATTCACTTGTATATTGACATTTTAAAATTTTATTCCATATTAGAAAAGACCTTTAAGAAGCAGATAATTTACAATGATAAAAATGTTCAAAATCCATTAACAATATTTTGAATAAAATTGATATCTTATTATAGTATAAATGGTTAATTACAAAAAATTCTCAAACTTTTTTCAATTTTGCAATTATAACTTAAACTTTAAAAAGGTGGTAATAAAATGCCCAACTTTTTATTTTTTCAATTTTATTGACATGGTAGTGCCATGTGACCAATAGCCCTAATTAATAAGACACGTCAGCCTTAATTAACATAAGTGACTTAGATTCACAAAACGACGTCATTTTGTGATAAAACTTTGAACATTAGACACTAATTAAACTATGCCTTAATTATAGATGACATCATTTCATGATAAAAATAAAATGACGTCGCTACATGAAACAATGTCGTTTCATGATAAAACTTTGAACATAAGACACTAATTAGACTATGTATTAATTATAGATACTTGATTATGTAAATATTGGGTTTGACTTTCTAGTTTTAGTTGAACTGGAGGCCATTAAATGTAATAGCCAGTTTCTAAAGCTACCAAGGGATTCGAGTATTAGATTACTTAGTCACATGAATTGCATCGTATTAGAATGAATTTGGTGCAATCAAGATATGATTTTTATGATTTCATTCACATGCATAGTATGAGCATACACATATGAAATTTGATTTAGAAAAATTACACTTAATTGACATATTCTGGGGTATGAAAGTTCTAAATAATTGTGACATTATTGTGCATTTATACTGTTTTGTATTTTGATTTACCAATAAAAATAATTGATTGATTACAATTAGTAATTTGGAGTTTATTATTACAATTGGAAGATTGATGGATTAAAGTGTACATTTAGACTAGGAAAATTTTCGAGTAGCAAGATAAGTTGACGTGTTGAAATTTAGGATGAATAAGCATATAATTGAGTGACATATGGTAGTAGATTTAGGTGGCAAATGACCTAGGAACTAAGTGACATATGGCAGCTTAAAGAGAGGACATGTAGCTAGCCTAGACACATGACAAGTGTCTTTAAACTATCCTCCACTCACATCACACAAAACACACATATTAGAGTCTCTTTGTAAAATCCTACTATCGTAAAGTATATACCTGAAAATCTAAGAACATTCAAGTACATATCCTATGATAATGGTATGTTAGAGTTAAAAAAAAAATCCAATTTACAAATGGCATCAACTAATTTAATTAAAAGTCATGAAAATTTTAAACCTTTCATTGCATTCATTCACAAAAGCTTACACTGTATTTTTTATAGACTTTATACAAGTTTTAGACAAAAACTACAAAATACAATTTACAACTCTTCTAATGTTAGCTAACACACCTTTGAGCCATAACTAGTCCAAAATGTTCCTCTAATCCAGATTAAGATACTAGGTCTGCCATCTCGTACCTGAAAAGCTACGTTGCAAGTTTATGAGTTTTGTGAACTCAATGAGCGAACCATCATTGATGATTTCACCCAAGTCACATACACAAATCACATACTTCACAAATATTCATTCGAACTTCTAAATTCCAAATACTCATATTAACATGGCATAACATATAATCACATAGTTCATATTGTCAAATAGTTCATATCGATTTATCATTCAATTAATTTCCATCATATATGTATGCTATATTTATGAGACTCACATTCTTTCTTATTGTTGTGACCGAGTGCCTATTACATACTTATACAAATACTGGCCCATAGGGCTCAGTCAAAACAGAATCACGGATCATAGCTCTACATGAAGAATTAGAAATCAAGGAGCAAAGCTCTATATGCAAGCGCTTTCATACTGGCTATTTCCCTTTATTTGAGCATGTATTTTATGAAATGCATCAAATATAGAATATGTCATGTACAACAGTCACATACGATGTTTAATCAGAAATCTCATAATCATCGAACCTAAGTTCGACATTCAAATTACATTAAGAATTCAAATATCTTTCAAAATTCAAATACATATAGAACATTTCCAATACATTCTCAAATATTAAACTCATCAGACTTTAAGTCTAGAATCCATAACTAAATAACAAACATTTGATATTTGGAAATTAAACAAATACAATCAATCCTAGGAAAATCATCTAGGTTGACATACAGTACACTCCAATATGCTATTGCCAGGATGGTTCAACAATGTTTGACTATCATCTAACATGCTCCTCTATATCATACAAAACACATTTACAAATATTACACTTTTGCACAAATGTATAAATATTTCTTTATGCACATCTATGTATATAAAAAATGCATAATGCATGTTCAATGACAAATCTGGATATCTTATCACCAAATCACTCAAATATCAAATCCCTTTTAAACAATTTACATTATAAGAAAAGTCACGGCCTGTACACAAACTCACGACTGTGTAGTCCAAATTAATTTAGTCACAGGTGTGAGAACTTAACTCATGCCTGTGTATGTCCAAAATATCATGGGTGTGAGATCTTAGCTCATGCCTTTTTATATCAAATGACCCCTTTCAGATTTTTCTAACAACATGCTTTTAGGTCAACTTGCATCATCATTTTGAAAACATAAATGACACAATTAGGCAATACTTTCTTCTAGACAATTGTTTTCCAATTTTTTGACTTTCTAATGATATAAAGATCATTCAATTTGATTCAGTATTTCCAAAGTCATACTCAATTTACTTTGAACTATTCCTAAAACATAACTATACTATATATTCAAATTCAAGTCAAATTTTGCGGTTCTTAATGACAGAATTAAAATTCAATCTCTTTAAAAAATTTGTAGCCAACGGCTCTAAATTAAGAATCATTCCATTTGGAAACCTATAAATAAAAATATTCTCAAAATACCTAAGTATGTTCAGTAAAATCATTCCAGTTATCATACTTCAATAATGTCAACATTTTCATCTTAATTTCATCATTCAATCTATTTCAAATGGCTATCATTTTCTATGGAGATGAAGATCAATATCTTATGAATCTATTGGTTCAAGAATTAGGCTATTTGGACGTCTGGTGAAGATGTTATAGCAAAAATACCAAAGAATGTTAAAAAAAATTCAAGAAAAACAATTGGAAGTCGCAATCGTGCAATTGCATGATCGTGAGTTTCACGTTCGGGTTGCAAGTACAAAGTTAATCAAGATCGTTAGATCATACCTTGAGTTGTGATCGTGACTTCAAAATCCAAAAATAGTTCATTTCTTTCCCTCATCCCACAATCGCAATTATTAATAGCGAAGTCGCGATCGTTCTCCTCCTCTTCTTCACCGATTATTTCTCTTCTTCTTCTCCTTCCATTTTTCTTTCATTTCAGATTTACACACTTATAAATCATCGAGTATGCATTTTTGTAGCCTATATAAATGATTGAACCCAAGTTTATTACATAAATTGGCTACACTTTTGCTATCCTTAATGCACTTTTTGACTCTTAAGTTTTGATTTTTGTGCTTCAATTAATCCCTTATATGAGCTCACACTTTATACAATTTGATAGTGAAATTGTCACAAATTGA
>JANIJH010000005.1:39906493-39917628 GCA_024520975.1 Erythroxylum areolatum | reverse complement strand
ACATGCAATCAATCAAGCGAATATCTCCTTAGAATTTTCTGACTCTAACGTAGAGAAGACAATCCTAATTGCTACTTACGATTAGCGAAATTGAACGTCATATTTCGTTAATCTAGCAATTGAACAAATTAATCCCTAGTTGTGCACCTAGAAATCAACGAATTCAATTAGAAAGAGTAAATCGGAAGATATTCAATGTTTATTAACAACGTAAACTTTATTCAAAACATCTCACACAAACTAGCATGATAACACGGATCCCCTCAACCAAGACGAAGAGTTTAGCTACTCATACTAGAATAAAAGACGAAAGAAATAACAAAACGTAAAGTCTCCATCCCTGGTCCTTTACTAAAAAATACGAAAATACTAAAGGAGAAAGTGTAGAAAACGTAAAAGGACTGAAAAGAAAACAACATAAATGAAAACCTATCCTAATCCTAGACTTAACTTGCGTGAACCACCATCCTCTCTCTTTTATGCTTGTTTTTCCCCTTATCTTTCCTTGATTCTCTTCAGAAAATGTATCCCCCAGTTTTAGGTAGTCAATCCCCTTGAAAGATGGCAATATAATCTTTAAAGATTGTGAGAATCTCGATTTTGACTTTTGAAAGTTGATTTGCAGATTTATTCCATCCTTAGGTGTGCCCACGCTTAGTCACAGAATTGCTGTCAAATTAGGAATTTCAGATTTTCTTCATTCTTTTGCATCTTTTTGATTTAATTTCGACTTGAAGGTGTTGAAAATCATATGTAAATAATTATAAGATAATTCCATTAATTTCAGATAATAATTTCAAAACATTAAATATAATTAAGTATAAAATAAGCGCAAATTGATGACTTAACAGTGTGTAGGTGTGATGAACCTTAAGTAGTGATAATCTTTTATCTAACGCAATTTTATTGATTGATTTATTGCGATTCAATTATGTGTTTTGTTCTTATTATAATATATTTGGAATATTAGTGTATGATTTGATTTCATATGGTTAATGTTTAGAAATCCTCTTGTATGAATAGATCTACCATAATTGAAAGGAATTGTAATCAAACCTAGAGATAAGTAGACATAAATTCTTCATATTAGAGTCAAACCTAATACTGAAATCTACAAATTGATAATGCAATCCCGGGGTTTTTAAATAAAAAGATCTTTGTTAATTAATTGATGGATTAGTTGTTAATAGTCTTGAGAAAGATATTAACATAGGATAGGAATTTTCACTGTTCAATTATCGATAATATAACTGCATGATAAATGGTTAATAATTAAGGATTTTTAGGGGATTCATCACCTAGATACTATTATTTGATATTGATTCTACTTAGTATTTTCTTTGTTTTACGTTCAATATTGTTTTAATCTGTCTAATATGTTGTAGGATTCCTCCTCTAAAGGTCCACAGGAACTTTTGTAAGTTCAAGGCAGTCAAATAAAGGACAAGTATGGTAATAAGTGATAAAAGGTAGCTTACTTAGAAGTCATGGAACCAACAATAAGACTACAAAAGTCTAATCTGTATAAGCCACCTTGACCATCAAATGTATATCGAGCTAATGACAATAAAGAAACACTACATGGGAGGCAATTTATGAACTAATTTAAGTTTTATTTTTAATTTTTATTTCCTTTTACTTTTATCTTGATGTTAGAATGGGATTTTATCAAGTATTGTTGTGTTTCAGGTTAGAACATTAAGCATCCTAATGAATTTGTGCATAATTATGGTGTCAGGGTACGTGTGTCAAGAATTCATAACTTTGAGTGCAATATTTGTTAAGTTTGTTCATCTATGTTTGATGTTGCACACGTTTACAAAGAGTTACATGCTCCCTAGAAAAACTTGTGCCGACTTTCACGGATAGATACACACTGATGTAAGTCTACAAAAGGTTACAGGTTAGTGACCTTTATGGTTAGCTACATGGTCGTGTAATAAACTGTGTAAGTCTGTGAAAGTCCTTAAATATCCTCTTATTTTTCTCACTTTCTTTTTTCCATCTCACTCTCCCGCTATTGCCTCTTAATCTCCCAACCTATTTTTTGCATTTTTCTTGCAAATTTTTGACACCCAAGTAGGTATTCTTATCCATTTCACTTGTTTATGCTTAACTAAATGGGTTTTTTTTTTATTTTTAGGGATTTTGGTCCAAAAATGCTATATTTAGGATTTTGAGATTTTGCATAATTTTTCATGAGTTTATGATTAATTATTGTTTAATAGTTGAATTTTATCCATACCTATTTGATTTATTAGTTAAATTTGATGACTTTTTAAAAAATATTTTTTAATGAATTACATGAAATTTGAATGAAATTCCACTTGGAATTGCAAATTTGTACGATTTTGCTCACTAATTGTTAAATTGTAATAATTTTGCATGACATTAGGGTTAATTAGTTGTTTTCATTATTAATTCAAGTTAGGTCTTCATTAATTTCATTTTAATTTTGATTCTTACCCAAATTCAATGTTTAATTTTGCTAATTTTGCGTAATTGTTAAAATAGGGTTTTTAATTTCAATTTTAGGGCTAAATTCATAATTAAACAATTAGGTTAGTTTTATTTACTAATTACAATAATTTTAATTTTAATTTTGTGATTAGTTAGAATATTAGTTAATATCTAGTTATTTTCATTTATTTATTTGTGATAATTTATTTTTATTTTTATTTTTATGTGATTTAATTTTTTTGTTAGTTAATTTTCATATTTAATAATATAGTGAGCATAAGAAATAAGTGTAGGGAAAGGATTTTTCCCTAAATTACATGTGAAGTTCTCACATTTAATTAAAGTTTTAGGAATAATGACGAGAACATGACACCCAAAGGAAGTGCCTAAGAAGTGATAATGAGGGGAAGTGTCATTTAGAGACTTGAGACGAGCTCGCTCAGTCCACCCACCTGAGTAACCTTCAATGCTATTATTTAATGCAGCAACATATGAGGAGCAATATCAAAGACTCAAGGATAACACATTCGTCACTGACTATAATATTGATTGGGAGATATTAAGGCTAGTTAGTTTGGTCCAGTAAGTTTAGGACCTTATCGATGTTAGAGTCTAGGCTAAGTTCTTTGAGATTGTGGGGACCTCTTACTTGGAGTTAACACTCGAGGCGCTCTCCACATTCTTTGTGGAGAATGTGGAGAAAGGATGACGTGACTAGGACTAACTGAACACCATTAAGTTCCAACTGCTAGGGGAAATGATCCAAATGATTTATTTAGAAATCTTTATCATAATGGGGTAATACGACATAGAGTTTATGGGGACGCAAGCATACCTAGACTTAGGGATAGATTTCCTATATGGGATGTCTTCCTAGCAGTTCTAGAGTACAATTAGTGATTATGAGAATTACAACCCTAATAGATCCAAAGCATCATTATTACGAAACTCGACACTTAGATATATTTATGGAATTATGAGCCACACATTGAACTGATGGGGTAGTAGCCATGGCATTATGGGGAACATAGATATGTTTTATCTTCGCAGTATAAGTGAGAGGGTGCCAATCCACTTGGGGCATGTGTTAGCCTAATTTATTTGGCAATAAAACATGCAAAAAAAGATCGACACGATCTGCATAGGACCTTAAGTGACTAAACTTGCACAACAAATAGGGGTCTTAAATATGTTACTGCTGATGCAATTGATGGGCACCATGGTAGCATTAAAACTTGACATAATGAAAGCATATGCATAAGGTGAGTAGATGGTAGGGATCTACTAGCAATATCTACATATCAATTGGAGTTTTTGACAAGCTAGCAACATCATGAAGAGCTAGAGAGGAGACACACACAGCGAAGTAGTCAGCATAGTCGTATTCATCACTGTCGCAGATGGGAGGAGTAGCACGCAAGGAGGATAGTATGGAGGTATCTATGGTGTGAACACCACACCCAAAACAACTAGAGAGATGGTTGGGGAAATTCATGGATACTCATCGGATTATTAGAGTACAACAAGTGGAGATGGTAGAGTAGATAGGCCAGCTTGAGACCATTGTTAAATAGATGGGATATCTATTGTTCTAATGGCAAGTCATCAGTGTATAATTTGTCAACTTCCATCATCTGGCGTAGGTGCATCATCTTCAACTCCTCCACATTTTGAGGGTCAATGGTTAGATGACCCTCCATCAATGGATAGGCTAAAGTCACAACAAGATGGAGATACTTAAATTTGGTTTTTCTTTTCTTTTTCTCTCTTTATTTGTGTATTTTTTATTTTCTTTCTGTTGTTATTTATTTTGTTTAAACATTAATGCAATGTATTTCCATTCATTTAATTACCATATTTCTTAGTTATCTTAGTTATTTTTATTCACTTTTATCTTTTCATCCTTTTTTATTTATATTTTACAAGGAAGATTGTATCTAGTATTGCATGGATCCTGATAGGCATAGTTTATATTATGTTTTGACAGTGTTTTAATGTGTTTATAAGTGTCTATTAGATGATTATTGCGTTTATGCTTAGAATTAAGTTAATGTGATTGTTTGTCTATGTTTTAAGTGTTATATGGTTTAGAGCATAATTTTGGATCATAATCTTGTGCTTCCTGAGGTGTTTGATATGTTTGTCAATGATGGAAACCAGAAAAGTGAAGAATAAAGGAAACTGGAATGTGCATGGATTATATGGCAAGGTCACGGTTGTGAATCCAAGGTTATAATCATGACACACGATCATGATAGATTCTTGCTAAATGCGAGATTTTTCATTTATTTTGAAGTTTGGATGTATTTTTGGAACCAAATGATGATGGTAGCTAAAAAAACCCAAAGACCCTCAGCTACCATAAAAGAATATAAAACACTCCAAAAAAGGCAACCATTATTTTATCAAATTTGTATCAAGCAAGGAGGATCAAGAAAAGCTTTGGAGAATTTCCAGATTCAGTCAAAATCAAGTTTTTCTTTCTCTTCTTTTGTTATTTTCCTTAAAATTGATGTGTGAACTGGATTTGAAGATGGTGTTTACATTTATGAAATTCTAATTTTCTAGATTATGATTTGTTCTTGAGTTGTTTTGTAACTTGATTTTTATTGATTTCAATATAATATTATGGTGTTATGATATTTGGGTATGTTAATACTTCGAAAATAAACTAAGAAAGTAATTCGAAAGTAATCAGATTAGGTTGGGCAATGAGAATTGACGACTTAATAGGTCATGCAAATATCAAATTGATAATCATATGAAGAGAGATCTTGTATAGAAACTCAGTTAATTCGATAGATCACTTAAGAAATAGTTGAAAACATTAGGAAGTTGTTATGAATTGAGAGATTGTAAGATCTTGAATTTCATAATTTATTAAGGTTAATCAATTAGGTCTGAAGCGAGAGTAATCAAACCTTTCAAAAATCTAGTATGAACACCTAATTAAATCAATAGTGGTTAAGGGAGAAAAATAACGATATAATGAATCCTAAGGTTCATCCTTGATTGTCCTTTCATAATTATGGCAGCTTAATTATTAGTTGGTCACTTAATTTCATTTGATTGCTTTAACTTTTGTTATTTACTTTCATTCAAATCACATTTTAATACCTTAGACAAAGTGATGTTCATTTCGTTTTAACTAGGTCCTCGTGGGATCAACACCTATGATACCACAACTTTACAATTCGTATACTTGCAGATATTAAAGGTTTTATTATAGGTAAAACTTGCTTAACAAGTTTTTTGCATCATTTCCGGGGAATTAGTTTAGGACTAGTTGAATTCCTTCATTCTAAGGAATATTTTTGTCTTTCTTTTGTCTGTGTGACTATATGAACACAAGAATTACTCAGAGTTCAAGGCAGATTGAAGATACTTCAACACTTGATATTGTGAGACAAGAATGAGCAATTCAAAGAGCGAGACGCCAAGAGAAGAATAATTGAAAAATGACGGAAGAATTTCATTAAGGAGACCAGTAGCAAACCCTTATAGATTTCATAAGGCCAGGGGTTCAAAGCTACACAATAAGGCATCACTCGACCACCAATGCAAATCTCATTCGAAATAAACTAGCATTGCTAAATATACTATAAACTAATGTGCAATTCTATGAGTTAGCGAACAAGGATCCTAATGTACATCTAGTGAAATTTTTAAAGATATTAAACACCATCCAATATAATAATATGTCAGAAGAAGCTATTAAGCTGCGACTCTTTCCTTTTACCCTAAAGGATAGAACCAAAGCATGAGATCACTCCTTAAACTGGACAAACATCATTCCATAAGAGTAGTTAGTGTGTGGAGTTTTAGACAAGTACTACCTTTTGAAAAATATGATAAGGTTAATAAGGGATATTACAAATTTCCAACAAAGTGATAAGGAGTCACTTTGTGAAGTGTGGGAACGTTATATGGATTTGTAGAGGAGATTCCATTATTTTGCATATCATTTCATTTATCTAGCACTAAGATTCATATGAATAATCATGAATCAAATAATTTTTTTATGTTGTAATGTGGGCAAAAGTTAAGGCAAGATGTTATTGGGTAGTGTAGCATAAAATTCATTAAAGCTAGTGAAGCAAGAAAAACACCTAATGTAACATCAAATGCAAAAACTAACACTCACTTAAAACTAGGTATCATTAATTATGATGAATGCAAAAACTATTTTTATAGCTTTGATTCAATCCTTCACATCATAAATTATATGAAGCATAACTCACTCATAAAAATTGATGATAAACAATACATTGTAACTATAGGGAGTGACCCTTCAAAAGTAACATCTCTCTTATTTACATCATAATCAAGTCGCCTTTTCCTTACAACTTGAGGAAGAAAGACTAATCATTAATAACTTTGCAACATAAATGCATTTCCTCTTTGATAATTTTATCTAAACATATTTTTCTTCTTTTCTTTCTTTTTCTTCTTTTTCATTTTTATATAAAAATTGAAAGAAGCCATATCAATGCTGGAATTCATTGATAAGAGATAAAATGGCATTCCAACAATTATAACCGACCCGTATATGTGCACAACTCTACACTCATACTCTTATGTTTCCACAAACATCAACAATCATAATGCTCCACTAGTTTTAAGGCTTGTGAAGGAGATTTGGTTAGGTAGCATACAAAGAAAAGGCAAATAAAGCTAAAAGGGGCTTATCAAAAGGAAAAATCATATCGATAGGTAGGTTATTTGGCTAATGTAACTTATGAAACAAAGAATTCCTATATCATTTTCATGTTAATGCATGTGATATAAATATGGTCTCAAATAGAAAATCAAAGCAAAGCCAGGATCTACATGTCTTGAAAGTCACTCATATGAAAAAGACAATAAGACTGATATGGATGTGTCAGTCTATAGAGGTTCAAAATCTCATTGACTTTTGTTTGCCCACTAGTCACTACTCTTTTAAAGATAATGTATATTGACCCATCACAGGAGTAAAAGTATATGCTGAAGTTGCCATGAATTTTTCTAGTCAATTCACTCTCTAATAATGACTATATATTCCTTAAAGCAACTGAAAAAGAGAAAATGTTTGTTTGATTTTTAAAACATCTAAGAAAAATATGCAGCAAATAAGCTTAAAAACTAGGATCCCCACCCCCATAATAAAAACTTATGTTGTCCACATTGTAACATCAAATGTAAGAAATGGAGCATTTAACAAAAAAAATAAATATGAGAAAGTAAATGAAAAGGAACAATTCCCTTATGTTGCCTCCCAAGTAGCACCTTTGTTTCATTTCATTGGCCAGACTCCATGTTATCTTCATCGGGTGATGCCATTTGCATCTTCAAACCTTTATAGTATGACTTTAGGCGATTACCATTCACTTTGAATGTCTTTTATATTTTTAAACCCCATATCTCTACTGCACCAAAAGGAAAGACATGAGATACGACAAATAAACCAACCTAGTAGGAATGCAACTTACCTGGGAATAATTTGAGTCTAAAGTGATAAAGAAGCAACTTTTGACCCATAACGAAGCTTTTCCTTGAGATCATCTTATGATGAAAAGCCTTGGTCTTTTCCTTATATCATTGCATTTTGGTAGGAGTCATTATGCATCTCCTCCAGCTCTTGTAATTGTAATTTTCTATACACTCCTGCGTCATCGAAATTTATGTTGCATCATTTTATGGACCAATATGCCTTATTTTGCTATGATAAAATTAGTGAGATACTTGAAACTGAGTACCCTACTCTGCCAATAAAATAGAATGTGATATTTAAATGTGAATGGTTTGATCCAACTTGTAATATTGGAACAAAAGTGCACAACCCATACAATCTAGTTAAAATCAACCAACAAAGAAGATATAGATAACTTAGATCTTTCGTGTTGGTGATGGAAATGATCTAGGTGTATTATGTTCCTCTTCTCAACTTACGATGAGATAAGCTAGATTGGTTGGCTATTTGCAAAGTAAAATGTAGAGGTGTTTTTGAATTACAAGGAAAAGGAGAAAATAAGAGAATTGAAAGTGAAGTGTTTTAGGAAGATATTTATGAATAAATGCATGTGTAACATATGACGAGAATAACTTTTGAATGATCTAAATAATTAATATGTTGAAATGTCATCTAGAGAGGATGAGGGTGGTGAGAGACCTGAAGAGAAGCCTGAGTTTGATTCTAATTCTTCAGAAAAAGAAGAAGATGGCGATTTTAATTTATAATTAAATAATGATAGCAATAAATTTCAGTTTGTAATAGAATATTATATTAATAAATCTATTATTACATTAACAATATATTGTTATATATTTAATTTATATTGTTTTATTACTGGAATATTTAGCAAAATGTGAATTTCAATTTTCAAATAGGTCTAAGTGAAGGATTACATTCTACAGATGCTACAGAATCAGGTTCTATAAGCTCAACTACTGAATATCCAGAAGAGGCATCACCTTCTTGATCTATAGTCCTTGTACAACCACCTTTTATACTTGCTGCTACACCATCCATCACCCCTATACTAATAGAGATATTAGGGGTAAACGTTGTGGATTATGGGAGAGGCAAACTCGTGCATGTTATAGAGACTTTCTTGGTTCCATACATATGAATGGTGTACGACCTCCTTATATATCTAAAGAAATATGGACTCACTGGTAGTAGTGTTAGGCATTACCTAAGGCAATGACCATTTCAGAGTGCAATTCTATAAACAGACATAAAGGACCAAAGAGAGAGAGTCTACTCATACACACTGGACGATCTATGACCCACCAGGAGCATGTAGAGAAACTTGTAAGTATCTAAACTTTATACTTATATTCTAATTTTTGTACTTTGATGTATAAAATTTGATTTAAATATAATTTGATGGATGAAATTTAGAATGAAAATATATGTGTATTATGGAGAATGATAATGTTATAACTATCTGGTCTCATTAATGACTGTGTTATTAAGTAAACTTTTTTGAACAGTGGGTAAATATCATAAAAATAGAGGAAACTTTGTTGAAATTTTTGTAAATTATAGTTCACTTATAACATTTTATTCTGATGTGGGAAAAGTATATAAGTAGGAAGCCTACACTATGTTAGCTCTTTTTACACACCTACATTAAGAAGTATAATGGTGTGACCTTTATCAATATCCGATACAAAGAACTTAATAATGCATGTAAAATTTAAACTTTAATATTAATTCTTAAAAATTATCACTTACTAATATAAACACTTATAATGATAGGACCAAATAAAAGAAAGCATTCAAGAATAATCTCAACACTCTAAAACTATTGATGATAGTTAGACATATCTTGATGTAGTGGGTGGTAGGGACCGTCGTGGAAGAATCTTCGACTTATGATCATTGGCAAACATATGCTATTTGCAATCCTCTACATCCACTATAATTGGATCTATTAGGAGGTCCGCATAAAAAGAAAAAGTCGTTCAGCTTGAGAGCACAGTAGAGATTCTAGCAACTCAGTTGCAACAGTCAATGGAGTACATAACCTAGTTCCATAATGAGATGGATGAGTTGAAGGGGAGAGGCATCATCTCATCGCAGCAATCAAAGCGTCCGCTTCACCAATTGCATAGCTTAGATGGATAAGTGAATGTAGATGTTTTGTTACTCTTAAGAAATTTTGTATGAATTCTTAATTTACACTCATTTTTAAGATATTTATTATTGTACATTATAATTTTTATTATATATTAACGATTAGGAAAATTTTTACTTTTTATTATCAATCAACCTATTGTTTAGAGAAATTAAATGTACAAAAAAATCAAAAGATTATCAACAAAAAACTCAAGAAGTGAGAAATGATGGTTGAAATTATCATAGGTGAATTTCCTAATAGAATTACGATATTCCGTCAGTAATTTACCGATGGACTATTAATTATGTAGGTGCATTATCAACAGAATGATATATTCCGTACATAAATGACCAACAAAATATTGTAATTCTGTCTACAAATTTACCAACAAAATATTGTAGCTCTATCGAGAAATTTACTGACAGAATAAGAATATCCCTCAGGTAAATTTATCGATGGGAAAGTAACTTACGGTAGCTAAATTTACTGATAGAGTTAGAGTGTTTCATCGTTAAATTTCTCGAGGGAATTACAAAATTCCGTTGCTAAATTTACTGTCAGAATTAAAAGTTTGTAGCTAAATT
This sequence comes from Erythroxylum areolatum, assembly GCA_024520975.1. Classification (NCBI taxonomy): domain Eukaryota; kingdom Viridiplantae; phylum Streptophyta; class Magnoliopsida; order Malpighiales; family Erythroxylaceae; genus Erythroxylum; species Erythroxylum areolatum. The sequence continues at coordinate 39,906,977 of JANIJH010000005.1, read as the reverse complement.
TGGGACGAATTCGAAATATCTTTAGCTAAATTTTACCTACGATTGCTTCTCCAACGACTCTTTCCATCATTAAAAGAATTTGCTGATGAAAAATCTTTATTTTTTGTCACTAAAACCAATTTTTCTTGTAGTGTATGAACTAATCAACTAAGTGAATCTCATAATAAGAATCTTCAAGAGAGAGAAATCTAATAGTATTAGGCAAATTAAACTTTACTCTCTTATCACTAATGCTTAAAAAAAGTTTTTTGTCTTTCGTATTGATAATACATCTAACTTTATCTAGGAAATGTCTTTAAAGGATGATGGGAATTTGAGTATTCTCTTTCATCTCTAAAATGAAAAAAACTGTATGAATGAAAAATTTACCAAATTGTACTGCAAGAAAATAGTAGTGTTGGATCCCACTTCCGGAACCCAACCTTGCCTTGCAAAACATCATTAAACATAAGATCATGATCACATCTTAAGCGTGGTTCCTTGA
>JANIJH010000005.1:39862399-39874240 GCA_024520975.1 Erythroxylum areolatum | reverse complement strand
TCTTAATTTCTCTTTGAGCTCGCATGTACTGCCAGTTCGGGTACTAACCCTTAATATGGGGATGGGATGTTACAATAGAAATCTTAGATGTACCACTCTAGGTATTAGGACTTTCTTATGATTCTATCACAGATTCAGAATCTTTTGCAAGAGGATTAGCAGTAAGAGTAGCAGTGTACACCGTCTGTTTAGCTTTATCCTTCCTAAGAAAAGAGGTGGAAGGTTGTACTGGTGGTGGAGATGATGGAGGAGTATTGGTTATTAATGGCTTTCTCCACTGTTCAGTTGGTTCAAAAGGTGTATAGGAAGATGACACTTCTGGAATCTTTAAAGACTCAAGAACTCGAGGTTTATGCACACGATCTGATACAGACTTTGGTTTTGATCTTTGAGGCTTTTCTTGAGTTATCTAAGGATTTATATGTTGTCTAATCAAAGGGTAGTTGAATTAAATACCTTTAAATTGTCAGCTTCGTTTGGATACCATTTATACGAAGGAGATGGATATGATGGCTGCATGTTTGGAAAATCCGAAGAGGATGAGCCACATATTTATTGAGATTGAGCCGCATGCATATCAGCTTCCATTTGTCTAACAATTCCTTGTATCTCTTGTATCTTACGAACTTTGATGTCAAAATCTGGCCCCATATAATAGGCAAGATGTATTGTTTGAGTTCAGCATCAAGGCGTTGAATCTGAACTTTGTAAGATCGATAATTTGTTTGTATCTGTTCCGAAATAGAATCGATTTTGTTGTGAGTAGCAATATTTTGTTGACTGATTCCATCCAACTTGCAATCAATCCTTCTCAGAACTTTCTTCTTGGCTACTGTATTAGATGTCTGACAGTTAAGAACTTCATTAGTTGGATTTCACATTAGTGTCCCTTGTGAAGTAATTCCTCATGGTCTGATATAAGGGTTGAAGATAACCTACAGCGATTCATCAGTACTCCTGAAAAGTTAAGAAAAGTCATCCTCATATGGACCTGCCATCATATAAAGTTGAGGAGTAGGAGTCACAACAGGAATTTCTGGCTTAGATCTACATAATCCACCAGTAGATCTGCAGGGAACTGACTTAGTAAACATAGATGACTAGAGCATCTCTCTAAAAGACTTTAGTCTGGATTTTTCTATCAAGGATTGACCATTATGATCGTCTAGATCTGGATCACCACTAAAAGGGTGATAGGCACAAAAAGGCAAGCACCGAAATTTGGGCTTTTTCTTCTTCCTTCTTCGTTGATATCTTGGATCATCATCATCAATATCTGACTCAAGATTGAGACAAATCTCACAATTTTGTTCGCACATAGATGGGTCGACATCCCATATAAAATGTCCACAATGATGACTAATATAGATTGGATCTCCATTAGATTTGAAATAATGATTAGGAGGACCATCTTTACCTTCTGTATGAGAAAATACGGGTTGGATCTTAAGGCTTGTTGCTGTAGATGATAGATTTGGTTGTAGACTAGTGGGTTGGATCATCACGATAGACCCTGATGTTGAAGGATCGCTACTGGGTTGTGCATAGATGGATTTGACTGAGCCATCTATCACTGTCTATAGAATTGGAGGAGTTGTAGTATGAAAAGAATGTCTATGAGGCACATGGAATACATTCTGGTAGTTGGTAATCCATTTTGTTGGCATCAACTTTTCAAGCTCCTGCGAAGGTAACTGCTTCAGTATTTGAATGATAATAGTCTGATCATTAGCATGATCAACAATTATGTAAAGAGCATCCAAAGTAGAATTTGGAAAGTTTATGTCCAAGGTACGATTCTGTAGATGGTAGATCATCTGGTAATGTAAGGTAGCCATTATGGCTTCTGGATCTTGTTCTACTCCAGTGATCTGGATCTAAACTTGTACACATTTAGACAAAGTGGGATCATCCAACTTGATGTTGAAATCAGGTGCTATGGTCAAGATGACACTTCTATTAGTGAGCATTGTCAGTAAGGTACCAATAAGAGCATTTTGGTACGTTATGTAGGCTTTGCAAGAAGGGATATCCTGGTTGTTGCAGGAATACCTTTTCTTCCATGTAATAGATGCAAAGGTTGACTATGTTTGCAAGTAAACCACGAGCAGCAGTGGAATACTGAAAATCAATTATTAAAAATCCAAGGGGTACGCAGGTTTCTTTGGCAGAACCGACTATACCTGATCACTAGACAACAAAGATACCACTCAGGATACAGGGAAAACTCTCATAGCTTTGTCTTCTATGGCTTTGATACATGTATTTTCCACTAAAAGGGAAAACAATATTCTTTTTGAAAATTCTTATTCCCAAATTTAGTGTAAACCTCCTGAAATACCAGAATCTGTTGATTCCATAAAGAAAAAGGACTAATTTTTCCAGTTTATTCTTTTTCAAATTCAAGAAAATAACTATTTATATTCAATATAAACTTTTAATCTTTTGAACAATTTATATGAAAAATTTTTAAAAATTTTATTAATAAATATCAAATTTTTTATAAATTTTAAAACATTTATTAATAAATATCAATTTTTTATTAAAATTTATTACAATAATATTTACCAGGTCAAACAATTAAATTTTATTTTTAAAAAGTAAAATTTGTTATTTAAAAATATGAACATTTATAAAACTTTTTTATTTATTAAACAATAAAATTTTCAATTCCTAAATCTTGGAATTTTTAAAAAGAACTTAAAGTTCAATATATATTTATTATTTTAATAACTTTCAATTTTAGAATTTAAATTTTAAATAAATATATAACATTATTTTAATAATTAAATTATAATAATAAAATAAAATAATAATTATATTAATGTGATGAAAAATTAAGAAAATAAAATCACTTTTAAAAGAATTTTATAAATAATGAAAGCTAAAAGAAATAATGAACATGAAATTAAATTGAAAACCTATTTTTATCTAAATTTGAAAACAAAAATTTAAAAATAAAAGTAGAATCAAGTATATTTTAAGTAAATGAAAATATATAAGAGTTAATTATAGTAAAAGCTATATGAATATGAGATCCTTGTTGCAATTTGTGATGTAATCATATAGACAAAAAAGCTCCAGCTTCTCTCTTTGTTTCCCTTTACGAGTCTCTGATTCACTTCCAAGTTGATTCCTTCAATATTCTAAGCAATCTTTGTAGCCATATTCATTGCTCCTCTCTTTTCCCCTAGTTTACTTTCTTCTCCTCCTCTTTGTTGGGTTTCCTCGATGGCTTTTTCCCACTTATAGTCCTTGACTATTCCTTAACTTTGACTTTTCCGTAAAAGTAACAAAATTTCAAATTTTTAACATCCCATTCTCTTGCCATCTTACTTCTTTTAGCTTTGCTATAGTTTCTTACCTCCTTTTCTTCCTCTGCAATTGCTATTGCTCATTCTGCTAAGGTTCCTTCTTCTTCAAACCTCCCTTTTTCAGAAGTTGGCAAGACTATCCTCCATCGCTTTTAAGTAATCTACTTTGATAATGTTCCAAGCCTCCCTCTTTTGGATGCAAGCAAGTCTATAACTTCTAACCCAAACCAAACCTATGGGACTTAAGGTTTCCACCTTCTTTTAAGAATGACAAATAGTACCTACACACTACATGGATACCGGTAGTGGAGATCCCTTCCCTGTAGAAAAGGTAACTTTCCTACCTCCCTCAGTTACCTCCAATCATATATATAACCTCTATAATCTAAAACTATAATCCATTAGCCATTTCCTTTTCAAATGTTCCTATTCTAGTTCCCTTTGATTGAGCATCCAACAGACTTGTAATCACTACTGTTGAGAAATTGATTGGAAAAGGATCAATAGTGAATTTCTCTTTACCAACTTCCTTCAAATGATCACTCTTTTCTTCAAGGTTACTTTTGGTTATACAGTTTGAAGGCAAATAAATAAAAGGATTTTTTAAAAATAAGAAATAGAAAATTCATTTATTCGCTTAAATGAATCTATCATGAATAAGAGAACTAGCTTTAACTAGATGCTACGGATTAAAGATTTCATCAGGACTGTATTGTAGATGGAACAAGGAATTTGAGATTTATTTAAGTATCATGAAATGTCCTTTACTACTGCTTCTAGATCTGGCCTTTGGCTCTAAATACCTAGTTAAGCTCTAGGTGTAGCATATATGACTAATGCTTTTACTTCCTAGTTTAATATAAGAGCTGGTAAATCAATTATTATGATTCCTTGTTTAGATGTTTCTATAAGCCTTTGTTCCTTTCCTTTTAGAATTTAATATATTATTTAATTTCCAAAAAATCCTACATAATTTGAAATTTACTTATTAAAAAATTAGTCTAATAATTGATTAAATTTATCGTTTAGTAAAAAAATTCTAAAAAAAATACTTTTGATTAATATTTAAATTTTATATTAATTTAGATCATTACTATCATGATTTTATAAACTTATATAAGGAAGATTGATAGGTGTAAATTATATTATGTTTTCATAGATTTGTAAGGGTGCTTTTGAGTATTTCTTAGATGACTATCATGTATATAGACTTAGAATTATGCTATGATTAGTTTTTGCTTATATTCTAAGTGTTTGTATAGTTTTGAGCATGATTTGGATCTTAATTTTACATTTCAAGAGGTGTTTGATGTATTTTTGATTGTATAGAAAAAGGAAATTCAAGAAAAGAGAAGAATTAGATGTTCGGAAGCTGGTCATGATCATGATAGAGAGCACAAACAACAATTCCAACGAATTTTGACTTTTCCAACATGCTACTCATTTTGTAATTTTAACATTTTGGGGTTATTTTTGGAACCAAATTAAGTGGGTAAACCCTAGAAAGAATCCTAGAGGCCTCAAGAAATATTTGAGAACATAAAAACACTAAAAAAGAGTAGCCACATTCTTGGATCAGAGAAGGAGCATCAGGAGAGCATTGGATATTTCCAGATTTTGAGTTCAAGTTCCAAATCAAGTTCTCCTTTTTGTCTTCTTGTTATTTTCATTAAACTTGATGTATGAATTGATTGATAATGTTCCTCACATTTATTATGTTCTAAATTTCCAAATTAGTGTTTGTTCTTGAATTATTTTGTGACTTTAATTTCAATTGATTTAATACAATTTCTATATTGTGTTAATGGTGTATACTTTGGTAAAAAATCGAGCTAAACAATGAGAGTTGGTAGATTAATATGTCACACAATTAGCAAATCAAATATAATTTAGAGAGAGATCTTGTGTGATAACTTGATTATTTGATAAATACATTCCAAACTAACTGAAATTGTTAGGGAAAGAGTTGTGAATTGAGAGATTGCAATTATGGAATTTTCATATTCAATTAAGGTTATTTGATTAGCTCCTAAGAAAGAGTAGTCAATCCCTTAGAAAATCTAGAATCAACACATAATTAAATCAATAGAGTTAAAGAATAAAATAATGATAAAATAAATCCAAAGCTTCATCCTTGATTTTCCTTACATATTTGTGATAGTTCATTTGTTATTTGATTATTTGCTTGATTTATTTTTTTTAATTTTCTATTATTATTTTTATTAAAATAATCTTTTATCTCCTTAGGTAAACTTATTTTCATTTAGTTTTAGCAAATTCCTCGTGGGATTGACACTTCAGTTATTATAAGTTTACGATCCATATGTGATGGCCCCCATATTTTTTTCTCTAATTAAACATGATTTAAATGAATTTTGAAGTTTTGATGGATTTAATTTTTTTGGAGTTATTATTATATTAATGTTGGTAAGATTATAAGACATGGATTAATGGAATTAAAGTACTAAAGTAATAAGAATGTTCAAGGGCGTTTTTGGAAGACCATTTAAGGGTAAAAGATACAAGGCATATAAGGAAGGGCAAAATGGATAATTTAGAATCATTAATGACAAAATTGAAAGAAGAAGTGATGGCTTGCTTTTTATGGAAGAAACAAAACGAAATTGGGAGAAAAAGAAACAAAGAGAAGAGAGAAAGAAGAGAGTTCGGTGGAGAAGAGAGGAAAGAAAGAAAGAAAAGATAGGTTTTGATTTTTCTTGGTCCTAAAGAGTGATCTTGAAGTTATTCAAGAAGGGAAAAAGGTAGAAGATGATGAGAGCTTCCATTAGATCCAACAAACTGTTCATTTGGTGAAGATTCAAGGTAAGCGAGATTTTAATCTTTGGATTTTTGAAAGGGTTTTGATTCATATAGCATAAGAAACGTATGAGTTTAAGGATTCTAGGATCAATTTTGAGGAAAGTTTTAAGCAAGGAAATCAAGGTGGGTTACATATTTATAATAGAGTAAATAAGCCATAAATGTGTTCTTTGAATCAAAGAAGTTAAATGTTTTAAATTGCATCTTAAATGTTGCATTTGGTGCTTCTTGAATGAATTTAGAATTTGCTAAATGTTAGATATGTGAATTGGGTTGATGATTTGTGAAAAGACTTTGAAAATGATTCTTTTGAGAAGATACATGTTTATGAAATCATGTTTTCGGAAAAAGGTTTTTGAAATATCTCATGTTCATGAAAATCGAGTTTTAAAAATGTGCCATTTTGGGCAATAAGTTTACAAGTTATGAAATACATGTTATGCGGGTTCGGTTTGGTCCCTTAAGTATGTCAAGTGCACTTTGGCTAAAGGCTTCTCCCGCCTGCCCGTTAGTAGCATGGAGCTCCTTTATGGACTCTCATAAGTTCACGACTACACAAAACCATTTTGTGGGATTGCAATAGTACGTTTTGTTCACGGGTATACAGGGCCCTTATGGGAAATGTGTAGTACATTCTGTTTTGGACTTTCCAAACCATTTTGATGTGCTTATGAGCTCATGATATGTTGATAAGTTTGATGTATACATGATTTAAAAATTGCTAATGAATTATTTGATAAATTGAGAATTTTTGAGAAATAAGTATTTGATGATTTTTACTGTGAAATTACTATGGTTACAAAAATGTACAATGGTATTGAGTTTTGAAAATGGTTTTTGGTTGTTTCTCAATTATAAATCTGTTGCCCACGAGCTCTAAGCTCACCCCCTTTATTCCCATTTCCAGGTGATGAGAAAGAGATCGGATGAAAGAGAGTCAAGGCATTCGTTCGATTATGCATATTTTATATTCTAAGTTAGATTGATGTAAAAGCAAGACTTTATATGCTTTTCGAGAATTATTGTGTTTGGTATCTTTTGTAGTTTGGATTTGATACCCATGATGTAATATGACTTGAAATGCCATTAAAGCTTTGTAAGCTCTTATTTTATGATGTTAATGAGATATGGATTTGTGAATGGATGATTATTAAGTTGAAATGTGAATTTGTGTATGGATGAGGTGGACTTGAAATATGAATTAACTAAGAATGAGTTTAAGTTGGAATTTGGTATATTTAGGAAAGTTATCAATTTAAGATGATAAATTTTGAATATGAATGGTTGTTGCATATCAGTGAGATGCTATGGATAAGAAAATAGGAATGAATGATGAAATGTAGTTGGATGGTTAAGAATGATGTTGCATGAAAGGAAGTGACTTTGGGACAATTTTCAAGTCTTTCATAAAGGTACAAATTACGTACTTAATTTAAGAGAATTATTGTATTGATGTAGGCTGAATTGGATAAAGTTGTCATCTTGGAAGTTGTAGATTATTTTTTCAGTTTTCTAATGATATATAGTATGAAATTTTTGGACATTGGAATTGAAAGATATGATTATTAGAAGTTGGTGATGTTGCATAGGATAGACTTTCGGAACAGCTGTTTTGTTTTGAAATTTTGACCCTTATAGAGGCAGACATGGTTTTAAGTTCTTCATCAAAATTGTAGATCTTTCTCGTAGTCGTGCATGTGCACGATTGCGACTTCCCCATTTTGTCCAAGGAAGGCTATTTTCTGAACATACTTTGATATTTTTGTTATAACTTCTTCTCTAGACCTCCGAATGACCTAATTTTTAAAGCATTGGATTCATAACACATTCCTCTATCTCTTCATAAACATTTATAGCTTTTGGTATTGATTCAAAAAATATAGATTGAATCAAAGTAAGGGTATCAGTTGGAAGAGCATGAATTGGATATTTATACTAAACATGCTTCCGTATTTTGATGATATCTTGATCTGTAGAGCTCCAAATGACATGATTCTTGTTTCTAAATCAACTAGAGACATATAGATACAAATAATCTACAGAAATTGAATTTTAATTTGGACTTTAAGACTTTCAATTTCTGGATAGAAGTTGAGTATAGTGTATAGTTTCAGTTTAATAATAGTCTGAAAATGTGTGGGCCATAACTTTTAGATTTTGCACCAAATTGAATGATTTTGGTGTCATTAGAAACTTAAGACAATGGAGAACAAATGTTCTGAAGAAGTCAAATTGAAATTCCAATTTGAGGTTTCCTAAAATCTGTTCGGAAATAGGAGAAATGAGTTCATTTTTTATGATTGACTTGTGTGGGCGCGCCACCCATGTGAGATGATGGCTAATAAGGGTTCATTGAAATAACCCTACAAGGTAATACGCATGCTCAAGTGTTATGATTTTCAGAGCAAGAGTTGGGCTCCAAAATCGATGCTCAACATGTGGTATCAGAGCAAGCGTTGGGCTCCAAAATCGGTGCCCAACAATATGCTTGCGGAATATTGAGAGATTTATATTAGGTAAAACTTACTTAACAAATTTTTGGCATTGTTACTAGGGAACTAGTTTAAATATTTTTAAATCCCTTTTTTTAAGGAATTATTTCCCTTTCTTTTCATTGTGTTACCCAATCACACGTAATTAAATAAAAGAGAGAAGAGAGCTTGGGCGTAAAGTAGAAGACACATCAATTTGAACATCACAAGGCATCAATGAGGAACCCTATAAGTTAAACGCTAAGAAGAAATACAAAGAACTATGGTGGATGAAATACATCACGGTGAGCAAATGACCTTTATGCCTTTAATCAAGGAATTTCACGACCACTAGTGCAAGCGACACATGATTTGTTTGGACAGATAGTGAATAATAACTATTTTTGTACATCAGAATGAAGGAGAAAGCAGTCAACCTTCTAGGATCCAGAAGGAAGGATTGCTATTGATTCAATGACAACATTGCAGGCTAAGATTGACAACCTCACCAAGCAACTAAATAACATGAAATCCCCTCTTTCTCTCCATTAAAAGCAATTAAGCAAAGATGCGAACTAAGTGAGTGAGAGAGTCATATCACAGCTGATTGCTTCTTATTGGAAAGCAATAATGTGGCATAATTGAACTTCAAGAAAACACAATTTGGTCAAGGAAGTATTCATTCTTATTTAAACACATACAATCTAGGGTGGTAGAATCACCCAAATTTCTGTTGGTCTAATAATGCAAGGACTCCCACAAGACATCAAGATGTATTAAAATTTCAGCAAGATGAGTCCAGTTTATAGGATTCTAAATTGGATAAAATCATGAACAATCTCATGAACATGGAAGAGGCCCAAAAAGAGATTGTAAGGGATGTTTGAGCAAGTAACAGATGATCATATTTCCCTTAAACATAGCTTTTGACTGTCCTAAGGCAAAACGTAAAAATTAAGCTCATAGAACTAAAAACATTTACTCAAATCTCTTATATTCCAAGAATTTATAAATATAAACAAAGATGAACGACTTAAAAAAATCATAGCAAGTACTTAACATTCCAAGCTTTTACTTATGATCAATCAAAATCTAATACCTTTAAACACTAAGGAATCTAATGGTAGACTTGGAAAATGTGTTTAAATAAGAAATATTCATAGGTACACTCAACACCATTCATAATCATGACATTCCGTAACTTTGCATATCATTTCATTTCTCCACCACTAAGGTTCACATGCAAAATCATAGATCAGAAGACTTTTCAAGGTTATAATTTGGGCAAAGGTAAGGTGAGATGTATTTGGTTAAAGTAGAAAACCATCAAAGCTAGTGAAATAAAAGTAACGCTCAATTAGGTTTCAAGTACACAAGTTAAAATTCATACAAAACTGGGTACCATCAGCTATGATGACTGCAATAATTATATTTCACAACTCAATTTAGCTCTCTCTCACAAACCATATGAACTATAATGAATCAAAAGGGATCACTCATTGAGATTGGCAATAACACTACACGAAACTGCAATGAGTGAACCTTCCAAGATAACACCTACCTTATATTCAACATATTTAAGTAACCTCTTCAATACAACTTTAGGAGGAAAGACTAATCATAAACAATTTTTCAACATATATGTTCTTCCTCCTTGCTATATTTATTTAAACATTTTTCTTTTCATTATTTCATTATTTCTCTTTCTTTTTTCTTACTTCTCTGTTTTTTTAATGAAAATTCAAAGAAACTACATTAACATGGGAATTCCAACGATATGAAATAAAATAACATCCCAACAATATAACCAAGCCACACATACGTACAACCCCACACTTATACTTTTGTACATCCACAAACTCAACTATCAACAAATGCTTCACTAGCTTTAAGGCTTAAGTGAGACATTTGGTTAGGTTTAAAGCATGAAATGTGGCTAATACACAAAGAAAAGGCAAAAGAAGCTCAAGGGGGCTTAAGAAAGGAAATCAAGGCAATAGGGTTGGCTATTTGGTTAATGTAGTTCGAACAAACAAAAAATGCCTAATTATTTCCATGTTAATGCATATGATAAAAATGTGGTCTCGAATAGAAAATCAAGGCAAAGATAGGATATACATGTCATGAAGGTAACACATAAACAAAGACAATGAGATTGATATGGATGAGTTATTCTAATAAGATTAAATATTTAAATAGCTTTGTCTACCACTAGCCACGACTCTTTCAAAGATAATGTACATTGACCAATCACAAAAGTAAAAGTATATGCTCAAGTTGCCATGAAATTATCTAGTCAATTCATTCTATAATAATAATTATATAATCCTAAAAGCAATAGAAAAACAAGAAAATGTTTGATTGTTTGTTTTATTCTCTCTCTCATTTTGATTGAAAACTTAATACAAAAAAGAAAAAAACCAACATAGAAACACATTCTCTCTCTCTCATTGTTTGTGATATTTGTCAATCCGATTACTCAGCTATATCACATTCTCAACTGGATATTAGCTCTATTTATAATCCAAAGGCTAGCGGAATAGTTAGTTCATTGAAATTTCCTTTTCTAGTCATTCTCATGAAAATATACTTTTAATGACACTTTTTTAATTGACTTAAAATTATAAATGAATATGGAAACTTCGTAGGGTGAAGAGATTAACATTGTATCCTAATTAACCAACATATTTAGATCTAAGTAACTTAGATAACTAATTTCATGAGCTAATAAGTCTTAGCAACCTAAAAGACCATGTTCACGGCTAAATTAATCTCATTAAGTCCTAGCTATTGACAAATTGACATAATTCACATCATGCACCCTAAACAAACTATTATACAATATGTAAAATTCACACTCAAGGTAAAAACAACCCACATTTAAACACACATTATCCTCAATATGAGAAAGTACATAAACACCAGGGGGACTAAAATAACATTAAGAACATAAAAAGAAAATATTAATAAAAATGAAAAGAGAAAGGTTAGAACGCAAACTCAACAGGGTGACTGAGGCAGCGATGGTGTTAGAGGTGGCAGTTGAACGTCTTGAGCCTCAAAGTATTGATGAATATGGCATATATCCCAGCTCTAGCGTCATTTTCTATGGGCGATCTACTTCATGATCTTGGAGTTATCTATAGGTGTCTATGTGAGTAGTTAAGGGTAATTTTGTGTGTACTGCTTTGAGGCCAATTTCTGTACTGATGTGTTTGAATTGGGTTAAGTGGCCT
>JANIJH010000005.1:39757348-39772727 GCA_024520975.1 Erythroxylum areolatum | reverse complement strand
TGAACGCGGGAGGTTAACTTTTAAATATTAAGTAAATCAACCGCGACGTTTTGTTGAATAAAACGTCGCGATTTTTAATTTGTGATGTTTTAATTAAAAAACATCACAAAAAAATGTTACAAATTTATGACGTTTTTATAAAACGTCATAAAAAATTAGAACTTTTTGTGACATTTTTTAAACGTCACAAAAAGTCTTTACAATCCGCGACGTTTTATCAATAAAACGTCGTGGATTGTATTAATTTCATGTAGTGACTTTTGTAAAGATCATCAAGAAATTTTGAAGTTTTTAGCATAGAAAAGCTCGTTTGAAGATATGGAAAGCAAATAAGGTATTTTCTGCATTTTCTCTGTATATTTACTTTCATGTTTGATCTTGGGAACGTAACTAAGGCTCATATTATGCATTACAGAAAATGCTTCTTATTTTATACCAATATATTTTGTTTATTTAACAAACGTTTGGTTATTATTATTAACTTATGCTTACAGTGTTAAGTAGGAGGTCAATTAGGATATGTCTTCATATTCAACAAAGGAAAAAGGCATTTATAGTTGATTCTGTTAGAAACTATTCGTGATCAAATCACTGTCATAGTAGAAAATAAAATTTTTTTACAGTTTTTGTTCAGATCTCGATAATTGAATAAATTGAGTAAAACATAAATAAGAATCGTTAAGTAATAAATCATACTTGATTCACGTTTCCTGTTGAAATCCTTTGAAAAATTTTCACATGTCAACCACAAGTTGCTCAATCATCCAACCTCTAATGGTATCCACTTATTAGCTAGCTCTCTGAAACTTATTCCTATTTATAGAAAAAGCATTAGGGTTTTGTAATTTTTAAAATTAAATTCCTTAATTATAATTAAATTCATATTGTAATTATAATTAATTTAATTTTAATAAAATTCAATATCTCATGTTTGATCCCTAAAGTTTCATAAACGTTATAAACCCATTAGGTTCCTAATATATTGACAATAATTATAAATTATAATTCTAATTCATAATTAGAATCAGATAAATTAAAATTAATTTATCTAATTCTAATTATCTTTTAATTTATCTTTAATTATCTAATTAAAAAATTTATAATCGCAAATCAAGATTGATGTCTAGCAACATGTCATGATCATCTAAATATTAGAAATGTCAAAGTGGTTTAACTTAACCTGTCTACGCATAGTGATGATGTATAATTTAATCCTTTCATTATCTAATGTTCTAATTAGACAGAGTATAGATACTGTGTTTACTCTTTTTATCCAATAATGGTCATTCATACTAATTAGTAGTTGATTTATAATTGAAATTTAAAAATGCCTTTTAAATGTCAATTCACTCTGGCTAGAGAATTTCATAAATCACTACTAATCAAGAATAGTATAACATTCTCTCTAATTACTTTAGAGTGACAAATACTTTATTTACTTACTTAACTATTTCCATATGGTTCATACTATATGTAAGTACCATTGAGTGAATTATCCTAGAATGGTTCGTAAGTAGCATCAAAACAAAATGATTCCTATACTAGATGCTTGGTAATCTCAAGTTTAAGGATTAATTATACAACCATCATTATGAGAAGATCCACAGCACATAAGTAATATTCCATTTAGGATTCTCATAGTCAAGTCAGTTTAGTGACTTATTCTTTATAATCCCTTATTCATTAGTTTAAGTATCTCCATACTTTAACTTATGAGATCAATTACTTTCTTCATAAGAAAGAAACATAATGTGTCTTAGTTTTACCGTTTCGACAATATCTCGTCTTGATGAAACTATAATTAGGAATATTTAGGAACAATAAGTAAATATAAATTGAATCTCACAGTTATGATCTCATCATAATCTCAGTTATACAGCAATTATTCTAGGGATTTTACCTTTAGTATTAAAACATCAAATGTAATCAATTTAATTCACAAAGATAAAGAATGTCTTCTCATTAATTAAATAATAATTTCATACATTAAATTGAAACCAACTGATTGGCTGTAAGGGTATAAAATAACAATACTAAAGTCAATCGCCTATATATCTAATACCATATCCATCCATATATCGGTCATGTCTCTTTTGAGACAATGGCTTAGTGAGAGGTTCTAAAAGAATCTCTTCAATGGGAACCTACTCCAATACTATATCTTTTCACTATACTATCTCCTTGATTAAATAAACCCTTTTTAGTACATTTTTTAACAGTTGATGAGACCTTTGTTCCTTTGCTACATAATAGCACTATTTTTTTTCATAGTATAATGCTATAGGCTAAATAATGTTAGGAACCCCTCTAAGTTTAGTGATGAACTTCTTGATCCAAACTTCTTCCTTTGCTACCTTTGACACTAAAATGTACTTTGCTCGGTCGTTGAATCTACAAAGAATGCTTGTTTGGAGCCCTTCCAACTTACCACACCACCATTTTGTAAGGTTCTAATCATGCATCACATACATAATACATATTAAATATACGTAGCGGAAAATAAAACGAAAACAAAAAAACAGATCTACTTATACATATAGATATAGAAAACAAAAACATGAAGTGTAAGATGTTTACATACCTTTCCGATGATCTCCTTCGTTTTTTAATCTTCTCTACATTGGGTTGTTGTAAACCACAATGATCAATGTAGACCGCTCTAATGAAAGTCCACATGAAAATAGAGGGATGAAACCTCACTAGGAGATGGCTAAAATTCTATCTTTGTGCTAGCAAAGACAAGAACTCTTGTGAGAGTTAGAGAGAACAAGAGTGTGTGTGTGCAAAAAAAAAACCTTTCTTTCACATGTGTCTTACACAAGATGCACGAAAATTATCTCTATTTTTTGCACCATTGGCCTTCCATAACCCCCATCATTAATAGAGAGTTATAAGAAGTTAATGGTCATGAATAACATACATTAATGGAAGTTATGGGAAGTTAATGACCATGAATAGCATACATTAAAAGAAGTTTGGGAAGTTAATGGCCAAATTGGCAGCCAGTAACACTTGTTTCTGATCCATTCCATGCAACATTTTTTACCACAATTACATCGCAATACAATCTCGAAACACTCTCTCATATCTTGAATCACCATTCAAGACTAACTGATCCTTTGGATCTCCTATTTGTGTGACCCATTAAGTTCCTGATTATGTTGGCCACTTGAACTAACACTTAATTCAAGTAAGTCAAGAGTGGTGTCTAGCAATACGTAATGACCCCCAATTGACCTAAAAGTCTGTGGTTTGACTACAAAGCCTTCCATATGCAATTTTTCCATGTAATTCATCCTTTCACCATTTATACCTCACTTAGTTCAGAGTATGGTCAAATGGTCAACTCCCATTAGAATGACTACGTCACATCTAGTTCAAGTGATATTAGATCTTGTCCTAAGGATCTCATTACTCTATATATCATTGAAGACTCTCTTTATGACACATATCTACTCTTGATAGAGACTCCCAAGTAATGACCCCGATAAGACATTGTGAGTATCATCTCCTTTTATCAGGTATGGTGAATCCTTTATTGGCTACTTAATTACTTCCGAATACCTCAAGTTGTACCCAATCATCACCCTATGAGTAACCCTTAAAAGGCATCGATGAATGGAGTCAAAGCACAGGATCAGTACCTAAGATATCCTCGAGCATCTTAAGTCAAGGATACTTACACCATTTCTATGATGAGACTATCATTGACGCTGGAATAGAATATCCATATGATTGTCTCATAGTAGGTTAATCCAATTTACTTACTATAAGACAATCATCTGGAGTCTCATATGTCATACGCTATGCATCAAATTGTGAGTCGGTAGCCAAGGTAGATATTCTTGACTCTTTGGTGGAGCATTGGTCTTTTCTTTCTACAGGTAACCCTTTGGAGGTAGCCTTGACTACCACACTAGAACAAAAGATGTCTGGTTATTGGCAAAGCAAGTTCGAGTTTGGAAAGGACTTAAAGGAAGCAATTTGGGTACTTGAGACAAGTCATTTTGGCATGTATGTCCCTCATTTTTTAGAATTGCCATTTAGTACTAATCAGTTGTTACCTTCTATTGTGCACGCAATATAAGTGGGGTTGAAGGCCTTACCAACTCACCTTAATTATGCTTATTTAGGCATTAACAACACACTTCCATTTATCATAGAAAATAATCTTACCAAAGTGCAAAAAGAAAAGCTTATTAATATGGTGTGAGATTATAAGACAACATTAGGATGGACAGTTAGGAATTTTAAAGGTATTAGTACTTCCTTATGCATGCATAGGATTTTTCTTAAGGAAGGAGCTACCCTAATTTGTCAAGTGAAAAGACGTCTTAACCCATCGATGATGGAGGTGGTGAAGAAGGAAATGATGAAGTGGTTGGATGTGGGAATCATATACCCCATCTCTGACAGCAAGTGGGTAAGTCCTTTGCAGGTGGTTCCCAAGAACTTAGGTATTACAGTTGTGGAGAATGAGAGAGGTGAGATGGTTCCAACTCGAGTGTAGAATAGATGGTGAGATTGCATGGATTATTGCAAGCTCAACTCGATAAGTAAAAAGGACCACTTTCTCCTACCCTTTATTGATCAAATGTTAGAACATCTTGCTGGTCATGCTTACCATTGTTTTCTTGATGGTTATTTAGGTTGTTATTACTCTGGAGGACTAGGAGAAGATGACTTTTACATATTTGTACGATACCTTTCCCTAAATAATGATGAATTTTAGATTGTGTAAAGCCCTCGCTACCTTTTAATGGTGTATAGTAAGTATGTTTTGAGTATAGTGAGAAAATCATTGAATTTTTCATGGATGCCCTCGCTACCTTTCAAGATGCATATGATTTCTGTAGGACTTGTGATAACTGTCACCGTGCAGGTGCGTTAGTTTCCCGCAGGAAAATGCCTCAAACCCCTATATTAATTTGTGAGATGTTTTATGTTTGGGGTATGAACTTCATGGGTCCCGTACCTTCCTTGTTTAGATTTCAATATATTATTCTTGCAGTTGTTTATATGTCAACATGGGTGAAGCAAAAGCCACCCAAACTGATGACTCTCGAAGGATTGGAGTTTGCACCTCAATGATGCCTTATAGGCATATAGGACTACTTATAAGACTCCAATAGGGATGTCGCCATTCAGGCTTGTTTTTAGGAAGCTATGCCACCTTCTAGTGGAGCTATAGCACAAGGCTTATTGGGCAATCAAGAAGTGTAACATGGAGACAAAAGCTTTTGGTGCCTACAAACGATTATAGTTGCAAGAACTTGAAGAGTTGTGATATGAAGCATTTGAAAATGCTCGAATTTATAAGGAGAAGACTACGACATTCTATGATCGTAACATCTCTAGGAAGACATTTATAATGGGACAAAAGGTACTTTTATATCATTCATGCCTTAAACTCTTTCCAGGTAAGTTACACACTCTCGATAGATAGGCCCCTTTAAGATTACCCTGGTATATCCCCATAGAGCAGTGGAGATTAGAAGTGCCAAGATGGGGAAAGAGTTTAAAGTTAATGGACATCATCTCAAGCCCTACTTTGAGGGATTTCAAATGCACAACATGGAGGTGATAGAACTTGAAGCTCCAATAGACATTGGTTAATATCAGTTGACAAGGGTCGAGCTTGTGACCTTAAATAAGTGTTTATTGGGAGATGCCCCAACCTTATCCTTCCATTTTAGTTCTTTGTTGTTTCAATTTTTTTATTGCTTTCATTTGAGTACCTTATTTGTTTTTCATCTATTTTGTTTTTAGGAATACAAAACATGCGCTATGAATTTTTCTTTCAAGTCATTGAGCCCTCTTTGATCCAGGGGAGTCCTCTTGTTCTTATCCCCTTACTTGTGATTTTATTGATTTTAGGAAAATGGGGACAATGTTACATTTAAGTATGGGGGTGGGGCCAGTTTAAAATTTTTGCATTTTCGCACTTGAATTGTGATTAATGTTGAACCATGCCATTCTGTCATAGTAGTTGGACTACGAATTGAATTGTGTGCTTGAATTTGGATTAGGCAGCTTGAGTGGAAGGTGAATCATATAGATTGATTGAAGTAGTTAGTCGCATAAACTCAGTCAATAATTTGATACTTGAGTGATTAGGCAATGTATGAAATTTTGATGGATTTTCATATAAGTACATGCGAGGTTTTGAGCCTATATGACTGCATTTTATAGTCATTCTGTTTCTTTATTACGTGTATGCTCCCCTAGGAAGATTTCCTTCAGAACTTGCATAACCGGTTTGAAACTACGAGATGTATGCTTTATGGAAATGATTAAGGCCTTCTTTATTTTGAACCTTAGCTCAAATGACCCACCAACTCATTTTTCCCTTGCCAACCCCTTTGAGCCTTTAACCTTGGTTGTTTATCAATTAATCACCTTACATTGGAACCCGAAAACCCATTAGCCTTACCCTGCCACAAGTTTAATGAAGTAATGAGTTGATGTATATGATTTACGAACTTTTGTTTTGTATTCAATTCTGAGATGTTTTAAGAGGCACTTCTACTTATGTTCTATTGATTTATGTTGTTATAGTTTCCTCATTATTTTAGTTTTATCTAAGTACAAAAATAAAAAAGAAAAGCATATTTATTTTTGGCTTTATTGATTAAAAGCATCTTTGTTTCTATTATTGAAAGAAATATAATAGCATTAGTTAGTGATGAGTAGTTGTAGTTCGTGGTATTTATATGCATACCTTAGAATTTGTGTTTAGTTGTCCCTTCTTACTTAGTATTTGGTTAATACTTATGAGTTATCCTTTGACCTTTTTGCCTCACCTTAACCCAAACCCCATTACAACCCTAAGTAAAAGCCCCTTTTGATCCATGATAGCATGTAATCTATGTGGTAGAGAATTGGTGAATTTGCAAGCCTACGATAGTGTATTCTCTTAGAGGGAGTATTGAGTGAAACACTAACCTTAAACACTTGAGTGAAATGAGTGAAAATCGTGAGGAAAATCCATCTTAGTTTTATTTTACCTTTGATCAATGGTGTCTACTTTTGACTTTGTTTATGTGCATTGATGAAAAGATTATGATATATGTAGTAGCTCGATACTTAAGTTTGTCAAAGTTTGAAGGATTGCATAGACTTTATTTTCTTTGAAAACAAATTGGCATAATATCTTGGTTATTTTTAAATTGCTTTAGGACAAGCAATAGTTCAAGTGAGGGGGTATTTGATAGGATTAAATCATCTTATATTTTCTTATGCATTGCAATGTCTTTTCAATCATATCTTTATGTTTAAATACTCAGTTTGTGTTCATTTTGTGTGTAAATACAGATTAAAGGATTGAACACAAATATATGCGAAAAGGAAGAAGCTTGACAAAGTTTAGAGAGCCATCTATGGAGGAGAAAACACTAAGGGCATTTGGAAAAGACCTGGGAAATAACCCAACGCCACGATCATGGAAAATATGCACCATAATTGTGACAGAAGCTTGAGCATAGGACCATGATCGTAGGGAGTTAGCCATGATCATGACAGAGAGCAAATAAACTGGCCACCATCATGCACTAAGGGCCATGATCGTCGTCTGCGCATAGACAAACGAGAGGTCGCTTCTAGATTCGAGTTTTTGAGGGACTTTTTGGACTATTTAGGCATAGGAAAACCCTAAGGTTTACCCTAAATGGAAAATAATATATAGAGAAAGAGAAATGACCTAAAAAGCTAGTCTCCAATCTGCCACTTTTAGGAAAACTCTAAGGAGAGAGAAATGCTCTCAAAATCTGCCATTCTTGGAAAACTCCAAGAAGAGAGGAGGAACCAACAGAGAAGTTTTTGTTACTTTCCATAAGCTTAGCTATTCGCTTTCAGTTTCAATGCTTTATTTTCATATTAATTCCATTAGTTTAAAACTTTCTTAGTGCTAATCATATTTTTACATGTTCAAGAATGTTAGAATGAATGTTTGATGGATTTTATAGATGAACTTTATGAATTTTGTAAGGAGCCTTTATGTTATTTCAATGGATGTTTATTCCCTCAATTTCCCAGCTTTAATCTTGGTTGTTTGAGCTTATTTATATGCTTTTCAGATCTAAATTTGTTGGGTATTTAAATGTTTAATGGTTTATGCTATGGGTTTTTGCTTATTTGTGATGCTTTGGGTTAATTTGTGCTTAATAGTTAGGATTTATGCATGTTCTTAGATTCATGATCAATCAATTTGGGTTTTTGTGCAAGTTATGAGTTTTGGAATATTTATTGTAATGCAATTATTTTAGATTTTGTAATTTGGGTTATGATTAGTTATTTGCTACCATAAAGAGTTTTTATTTCTATTTAGTGTTTAATTTTAGTTTTTATTACTTCTTTTATAAGTTCCAGCCCTAGTTTTATTTAATTAGGTATAGGTTTTGTTTATGTAATGTTTATTATGCTTAATATGTACTTATATGGCTAGATTAATTAGGGATTTCGAGATATTATAAGGATGAAGGGATGGAAATTGTGAGAATGGAGTTGAATTTGTCTTAAATGATGCTTATAGATCTAGGTTGGTTTAGGATTTAGTATAAACGTCATGAATTGGTAATTGCTTATAGTCTTAATCACCCTTTAGGTAACTTTCTGATCTAAAGGCTAGGGATGAGCATGTGATATGTAATAGTCCATAGTGAGTCCTGGAAGTAGCAATAGGCTAGTTACATTTGTCAAGATACTTAATCAACTAATCTAGGATCCCATACCTTTAGGTTACACCTTCCGAGCTTATGAGTAGGTGGCCCAAGTTAGCTATTTCTTAGTACCTAATGTGTCTTCGCTATTGAGCTTAAAGAGTTTATTCTAGGTTATAGTGGAGAATTTGGAAAATTTTGCTAAATAGTTCCCCTATTTTTCAAAGTTTTTGGTACCAGCTAGTATTTGGTCGATCTTTTAAATATCGACCAGTACCATATAAAATTGCTAATACTGACTAGCACCGACGACTGATACTTATAAACATGGTTTCGTACCATTTTTTGGCTATACAATATGAAATTCATAAAGTAATCATGGCCTTGCTCTTCCTCCAAATTTTCTCCAACTTCCTTTGGTCTTCTTCATCTGATTTCGAACACTAACAAACACATGAAAATACCTCTAGTGCACAAAATACAAGTCCAATAACATGCTCTAAATCACATAATACTCAAAAATCATAAACACATAATCACATTATGCAATTATAATCCTAAACATGCATAATTAATCTAATCAACACCTAAAAACACACTAAAACACCTACTAAAACATTATATAAACTACAACTATGAATATTCTGAGCCATATTTTGAGCAAAAAAGGAGACAGTTGGAGATTATCAAGAACATGGATGTTCATTACCTCTAGATCATGAGCGAGTTGGCATCTATTCTCCTAGAACAAGCACTTGTACAATTTATCCAATGTTAGAATGAAGACAAAAAGGTCAGCACCATTTGTGTTGGACCTTATGTGACCTGACTAGCATAATGGATAGGGGTTATTTGATCAACAACCACCAATGCTATAGATGATGACCACTAAAGCACTTACTCTTGTAGTAATGCAACATATGCGTATGGTACGTCGACGTGGGGGTCCCACCAGAGAGATTTACAAATTTATTAAGAAACTCAAGGAGCCAGTAGTAGAGTATGGAGACAGAGCAAATCAACCTGCAGTACAACAAGCAACAACCACAATCACAATCACCACTACCAAAGATGGAGAAGGAAATACCAAATGAGGAGGTTCTAAGAGCTCCCCAAGCTAGGTTACGTAACCTGATTCAGTTGAAGATAGCCTTACTAGAGAAAGGCATGGGCAGACTTGTGGGAACTCAACGAACACTCAGACTTCAATAGGCTAAGTTTATAGAGAAGGTAGGACTATTGGATGTGTCAGTTGCATGGATAGATGAGTTGTAATCTATAGTTGCATGGTTGGGAGAGTTGATGATAATGATAGCGAGCCATTTGAGCGTTGATATCTAGCGTCCATCATCTAATGAAGGCACTTCCTCTGCAGCTCCTCCACCTAGTTAGGATCACCACTAAAAGGACCCTCTTTCATCGAACCAGCCAAGATCACACGACATAGGAGATGCTTAGTTTGTATATTCTTTCTTTTTCTTTATGTTTTGTATTTATTTCTTATTTTCTTTCAGTTAATTATTTTGTTCTCTCTAACATTATAATTAATGATATTCTTACTTCTTATTTTCAATTGTGTTATTTTTATTTCTTTTGTTTATTTTTATCCCTTTTTCTTATATTTTGCAAAGACGTAATATAAAATTGGATGGATCATAAATTAAAAAATCATCACAATTAGGAAAGAACCACTATCCCTTCTCTCTTATTATATATACTCCCATTGTATACATGTGGGGAAGGGATCGTAATTTTTAACGAATTCTTTAAGCTTATTATAATCCTAATTACAATATTCTATGAACTAATATTTTGACTTAATTGAAATTTGTCCATCAATACTCTATTTCATTGTTGAATATTGAGTTGAATTGGTATGTAAAAGGATGATAAAATACAATTACTTTTCTAAGTCATATTTTTAGTATTCATTGAAATAATCAAATTGAATGAAATTGCATATTATTCATACACATATATAACCATCTTTTTTCGTGAGCTTTTGAGCCTAAGAGTAAAATTTTCAAAATTTTTAAGCTCTTTTATTCCTTTTTTGTGATTTATCATGTATAGTGAAATGATTCTAGAACTTGCTTTTATTATACATATTGAGATCATATTTGTTAAATTAGAAGCAATGATATGATGAAGGCATTTAAATTCAAGAATTTGTTTAAGCATATTTATTTGATAATTACCGTACTTATAAAATTATCTTTTAGTAATAACCAAGTTAAGTTTTACCCTTTTTTATTGATATAAGCCATACTTTAACCTTTACCTTTTTTTTTTTGAAGACCTTTTTATTGTTTTGAGCCTTGAAGGTTATTTCCATTATATACTTATTTGAGAATTGAAATTATTGAAAGGTCCATTATTTCTTTAATTGTGGTACTGAATGCTTGAATTATTGTGTTTTGATTGATCAAAAAAAGAAAAAAGAAAATATTTATGAATAATTATTAATAAGTATAAGGTACCAATAGAGTTGTAATGAAAGGACCTGTGTGTTTTGTAGACAAGTCCTGTAATTTTCCTTTGGTAAATTTCCTTCGATTTAACCGTTTTTATATTCCAACCATGCCATACCTAAGCCCCATTACAACCTTATAAAGACCTTTTGATTTTTGTTTCTAATTTATACATAAATGGTGGAGATGTGATATTATTGCAAGCTTACGGTAAGAGTTCTACTGTGCATTGATTAAGATTTTTGATATTTTTTACCCTAAACACTTGAGTGCATTGAGTGAAATCTTAGTGAGGGTGTAAAGATTAATGCTTTTGATTTCAATGAGATTATGATGTGATTATTGTTAATATTGCTTAGGAAGTTAATTTTAGGATGATTTGATTCTAATTGTATGTTAATTTGATTCAATAGGATATGATGATTTATATTATAAATGGACAGATTGAGATTAATGAAGGATTGATGTTGTAAGATTTATAATTTTGATTATAGTTTACTTGAGGACAAGAAAAAGTTTTAAATTTGGAGATGTTTGATATATGCATAATTAATCATATTTATACCTCATATTTGACGTGTTTTTTGCTTGATATTTTATACTTTTATTGTATATTTGGTACTTAATTTGCTCCAAGTGTGTTTATAGGTTATAATTACCTTCAGGAACCTAAGGTAGAAGAAATTGGATGAAATAAGGCATAAAAAGAAGATTTGAAGCATAGAAGGGATATGGTCGTGCATCAACCCATATACTTCTCTAAGGCCATGTAGATTCGCACATTCAGGAGATTTTGAGTTATGCATAGTTTGATGCACGACTATGTATCAGCCCGTGCATCTCCTAGAACCCTAAAATTTACTATAAAAAGATGTGTTCAGAGGCAAAAAGGAAAAGCAGACATTAGGAGGCGATTATTCATAATTATGAACCCATGTCTTCAATTTATATGTTTAATTTCATTTTTTATCATGTGTAACTAAATTCTTTTAGTGTCCTAGATTTTTGAAATAACATGTTTTGATTCTTTTATTAATGCAATTGGTTAGATCGATATATTATGATTCAATTACATGTTTAGTTGATTCCAACCTTAGAAATAGGATGACCTAATCCTCTGAATTAGGGTTAAACCTAATAATAGGATTCATAATTGGTAAAGCAATCCTATAAACTTTAACCTGAGTAATTCTGTTTAAAACCTTAGGAATAGTTGTTATTAGACTCAAGAGAGTTATTAGCTATAGGAATCTTCACGGTCCAATAAATTAATAAGACAATTGCATAATAAAAGATCAATCAATTAAAGGTAATTAGGGATTTGGAACCTAGACACTAATTCTAAATACTGATAGTTTTTAAGTAATTTCTTAATTCTCTGTTCAATTTTGCTGCTTGTTTTATTTTATTTGTTTAAGTTTTCTTTTCTTTAATTAAAATTCCAAATCAAATTCATAGACTAGATAATAGGATACTAGTAACTATTAGTATTCATCATTTTCATGGGATCGACTTGTACTTTTCGGTACTAGTTACAACTACACCGTACACTTGGGTAATTCATAATTGACATACATAGAAAAAGTCAACCATAGCTACACCTATGTTGTGCACTTGTGGTAAAATTAATATTGACCTTAACTCTAGGTCAACCAAGACCACAATAAAATATACATATAAGAGTCACCACTTTCATACTTTCTCTCTTTCCTAAAATGGTATAGAAAATTGACAAATGCTAATTAGACTATCAAACATGATTTGAGAGTGTTTTATATGTTGATGGTTTTATAGGATGTAGTACTCAATTTAGTTTATACTTTGTTTTTTAGTCTTATTTAAGCTCCATACTGAAGAAGAAACAAATAAAGGCAAATTTGAGTCAAGTTAAAGCAAGTATTACCATGATTTTAAAAGAAAGATTTAAGACATGGTCTAAAATAGAATACTATATCCAATGTTTGTTTGTGTTAAGTAACAAAGGAATAACATAGATCTATATTAAAGATCTATGTTGGTAGTAGTTTTTATGAAGTTCAAGGATTTTCTATATAATAAAGGCAATATAGGTCCAACTCAAGCTCATGTTAGACCCGTATTAGTCATGGTGTCTCAAATTTCTAGGATTTTATGAGCTAAAAGAGAGACAAACATGAGTTGGGTAGTCTTTAAAGAGATAAGATAGATTATATTGAGATAGAAAGGAGAAACTTTAGGGCAAAATAAATAAATTTCTATCAAAATTCAAGCGAAGAATTTCAAGAGTTCAAGATTGATGAGAATAAGTTCTTTTATTTAGTCTTCTTTCTTATTTTTTCCTAGCTTTCTTTATCTTATTATGTACTAAATTGAGATCAATCTAGATGGGATAAATCATATAAATATTCTTATTAATTCTTTTATTCAAGAAAAGAAGTAATTTTTATGAATTATTTATATTTATTCCTAGTGGTTGATTTAAAAATAATTATCATTTTAATTCAATTTCAGATTTGATACATAAAATTTGAGAAATCATTTGTATGAATACATCATGGTATGAATAATAAGAGTTTTATGGAATCCTAGAGATATGACTAGAAAAATCTTCTAGGTTAAAGTCAAATCTAATAAAGAAAGTACATAATAATTTAATGCATTCTTAAGGGTTTTGATTAGAAAGAGATTTCAATCTATTAACTTAAGGGTTGGAGCTGTATTTCTTAACAAAGAATATAATTAACTATGTAAGTTCACCGACTGTTCTTATAGTGTAGTCTAGTGAATATGATAATTGTTCTTATGAGGCCTATATGTGTTAATAATAACCAACTTTCTATATCTAATCTAACAAAATTAATGATTAAATTAAAAGGAAGAATTAACTAAAATAAAATCACCAATCTAAAATGACAGACCAAAGCAATAAATAAGATGAATCAATCAATTAATAAATAAGATCTAGATGTAAAATCCCTTTAAACCTTTCTATAGGATATCCATCTTTTTACAATTATCATAGGCAATATGTCAACTATGATGCCTATATATTGTGACAACCTCATACCCCCTAGGAGGATATGTAGGTGTCACTCATATAACATAGAACAAAGGAACTATAGTGTTTAACGACAAGCTTGAATGAGATTCAGACAAACAGATATTATTTTTCATTCCAAACTGAGTTGCAAATAAAATACATTATTCACACTGAAGTTATTATAAAACGTCTCAAATTCAAAACCATCCTATATTATAGGTGTTACAAACTTTGTACAAAAGATCAACAGACTCAGTTGTCAAATACAAACCAAAAACAAACTCAAAATACATTTTTATCAAAACAAGACTCAAACTTCATTGGCTATTGCGGTTGACTCATCTCAATCTTTATAATCCTCGCTCTAAACCTACATAGGACAAATCCATCGTTCTAAGCATATAGCTTAGTGAGTAATAACTAATCTATGTTTAACCACCATAGATACAAAATCATGTGATAGGATAATCATCTCAATATAATGAATTTCATAAACATGGTATGATTTATTACAGAAAACACTTCGCATGCTAAAGTCAATCACTTCAATAGCGGAATAGAACATACAAAATACAGAACTAATTTTCAGAATAGGGTGTTAACCCATCAGATCAATTATGGTTTGTTTTGTATCAAAACTTTTCAGAGATCATAATACAAAATCATATGAATGTTAATCCATTTATAGAAGCAGGTAAAGAGACTTATATAGGAAACACTGAAGTTTCAACACCGAAATGTCCAGGAGAGACCAAAGTCTTGAAACCAAAGTGTCCAGAAGAGACTAAAGTCTTGACACCGAAGTGTCACAGGAGAGACAAAAGTCTCGGCATTGAAGTGCCACAAGAGCAACTACAAGGCATGCGTATTTACCCATAACTCTGGCTTAACAGATTCAAAAATAAAAATGTCTAAAATTCAATACATATATCATTCATTGGTTTCATGTCAAATATTCAAATATATCAATCTGATAGCTTTGTAAATCATTCAATGGATCAAAATCAGTAGCAAACAAAACAGTCAAAGCAAAACCATCAAAAATTTCTTACTGACTTACTTACAAATATTCATCAAGATTTACTTACAAATAAGGCCATCTAGAAGTTGGAGTTATGTAAATATAGTTCCCTAGAAAGCAAGTGTATTTACGTG
Organism: Erythroxylum areolatum; assembly: GCA_024520975.1. Classification (NCBI taxonomy): domain Eukaryota; kingdom Viridiplantae; phylum Streptophyta; class Magnoliopsida; order Malpighiales; family Erythroxylaceae; genus Erythroxylum; species Erythroxylum areolatum. The sequence continues at coordinate 39,757,425 of JANIJH010000005.1, read as the reverse complement.
TAACTTTATCTTCTTCAGTTACAGTTTTGTAATGAAAATATTTATTATTAATAAAACAAAAAAGTTTGGTTTTATTT
>JANIJH010000005.1:39671494-39700876 GCA_024520975.1 Erythroxylum areolatum | reverse complement strand
TGTTCATTTAGAAATGGGCTAGACTTTGGTTTAATGTAATTGATTAGATTAATTATATTAAAACAAATTTTTTAAAAGAAATGAAGGAGCAATTTCGGTTATTAGGGTTGAATGTGCAGCTGCACATTTGACATTAAAATGCTAAATACATATGATCTTTATTATGGTTTATTATCATTAAATGAAGTTATGAATTTACCATTAAATGGTTTAATCGTTATCTTTTAATGTTAGCATATAACCTATTAGCATTGATTAGATTAAAGCATTAGAGATAACCCCCTAAACCTTCCTCCAAATTTTAGGTTATTAATATCAGTTAGTAGAGTCCCTAACCTCTATTTGTTATCAGCAAAAAGTGACATGAACCTTGCAAGTGATTGTTAGTAAGTAGCTATTAAGGCTGAAATTAAGGTTTGGAACCATCATTATGTCATGCCTATCTAGAAGAGATTACTTTACATTTTATGGGATCAGATTCTCCATAAAATTTCAAAAGTTCCCTATAATGATGCACATAGTCAATAGAGTCATGCATGCCATTATAGGTATCAAGGTTGACTTAAATCTGATTAGTAGTTGTTTTAGTAAGATGTTCGGTACCGGGGGGCTATCAGCTATCATGGTTTCTCCCCATACATCATACTCGATTAAAAAGAAAGTAATGTTGTAGGGTGTGGATGGAGCTTCTATTGATGGTGGTTATGCAGAGTGAGTTCAATTCTTTGATTTATCTATTGCCTCATTTATAATAATTATCTCACTTATTCTTACAACATCATAATTTTGATTTTTGGTCCTTAGTCTACTTAAGGATGCTAGGGGATTCTATGATGATAGTTGCTTCAATGATATTTACATAAAGGTTGATTTCATTGGTGTCCATTGTTATGTCTAAGTACTGTGATGAATTAACTATTTTGAGATATTCTTGAGTGGGAAGATTAAAATTTTTAATCATATTCTCACATACAATGTCAAATGATGTATATGAAATTAGTTATAGACCTATTGAACTAAAGTCAACTTGGAAGACCTATAAAAATTAACTAATAATAGGCTTGAGTGTTCTCAATGGAGACACTCTAACATTTAAGTTACTAAAACTAAAGGTTCATAAGTATGCAAGAAGGTAACTAATTGTACTTAATGTGGTTATAAGAACTTACATTGATTTATCTTGTTTTTATAAGCAAACTTCTTTCGATGTATAGTTGGACTCTAACTAGCCTCAAGAAAATTAATCTAACTTCTACTAGTTAACTTAGTTGGTACTTGATCAAAATTTTACCTTATCCTATGGTTGAATTATCTTGATTGAACTTATTCTTTTTGGATAATTTGACCTTTAATATGAGTATGAAACATACAAGGCTGAAAAAGATTGATGGGACATGTTCAATGAACTTTAACTCAATCTATACATGCCATTAAAGGTTTTCAACTTTGTATTATAAAACTATTATAAATCAAAATTCAATAAATCAATAACTTAATAATAGTTTTTATAGTCCAAACTTAATCTAATATACTAAATTAAGTTTAGATTAATTAATGCTTATTATAATTAATAAATATTATTAATCTGTAAAATATTACCAGTTCCTTCTCTTTACTTACTTAAAATCGTCATATAAAAAACAATTTAAATTTATAAAATTATCTAACAATGAATGTGGCAGTGAATGTACAACTTTTTTAACTGTTTAAAAAGAATACTTATTTTTCGAAATAGAGGTTCAAGTTTAGAAAATCTATCATTATTGTTTTGATTAATTTTGTATTAAAACATATTTGTATTCTTAGTAGTTAATGATTTTTCAATGAAAGGAAAACACAAATTTTTATTATTAATTTTAGCAAAAATACTATTGTGATTTACTATATAAGGAGTAGCTAATTTTATAAAAGGTGTTCTTAGAATGACCATATGTTGTATAACTTCTACTATTACAAAAGATGTTTTTATAGAAAATTCATTTTTACATATATAAGCACATGTTTTGTAATTAATCTTTATTTTTTAATTGTTAGCAACTTAGAGTCTTTCTTGGCTTTTTGTAATAATTTCATCATAATTATACCTTGGTTAATATAGTTTAAATATGCTTATATATCAAATAGTGCAATAATATCACTATGAAAGTCGTTACTAATCTTAATAGTCATTTAATTAAATATTTTTGGAATGTTATTTGGTTTAATATAAGCAGAAAGTCACAAGTGACAAGCATATTCAATATGTTGTATTCTAACATTCTATTTACATTCCATTCAATACTGAAGATGCATTATACCTAGTATAATATAAAACATTAGGTTTGCCATCAATATATATATAAGGGGCAATAGGTTTTGACTGATATAATTTGGTGTTACTTTGCCAATATAGTTTATTTAATATCGGGGAAGGAGGTTAAAAATTATCAAATTTGATGTTACTAACTTAATTAATCATGTTTAGTTCCTCGAAACTATTAGTTTTAATCCTAATCTAAATATTGCTTAGAGTTTGAGATGTCAATGATTTAGGAGAATTAGGAACAATATTTTGATTTGTCATATTTAATTGGTTTTAATTAAATCTAGATCTTGATGATTTTGTATTAAAGGATAACTTTACTTTAATATTATTACTTTATTTCTTTGATTTTTGTATTAGCGCTTAAAGGTATAAGTGAAGATGGATCTGCTGCACATTCAAATACCCACTCATCAAGAAGGATAATCTCTTTCCATTTTATTGACTTTGACATCACAATATTGGACTTTATCAAATAAGTTTGTAAAAATGGTATTTCACCTTTTTGACTATGTATTAAGGCTTTAGAAGTAAAGGGTGTATTCACAACTTTGTATATATTTTACATATTAATACTAAAGAGATTGATCATGTGTTAATTCTGTGAGTCTTTATTTTCAATACTAAAGCATCTAAAATAATTTTATCTCTTAAGAAGATTGATCATGTGTTGATTCTGTGAGTCTTTATTTTCAATAGTAAAGCATCTAAAATACCTTTATCTCTAAGAGATATTGTTAGATTTGGATCAAGGATTTAAAAACTAGACCGGACCGACCAGTTTAACCTGATAAAGTATAAACCGGGTAACTTTCCGGCCCAGTTCCAATTGATAATCGTTATAACAAAAACCGATCGGTTTATTACTTAACCCTCTAGTTGTTCCTGAGCCGTAAGAAAGAAAGAAACATTAGCCTATTCTCATCTTCTTCACTCTTCTTTTTGATTTTCAGACTCTAAGTGTGACCAAACTTCAATCTCTTTCAAAGTTTTGTTCTATCTTGAAAGCATATTCAATCTCTATCTTCGATCTAACTCAACCTCTTTGTATACCTCTTTAGTTTTGTACCTTTTGCTTAACTTATTCAATAACAAACAGAGAAGACGTAAGATTAGGGGTTTTTTGCTTTCACTTTTCAGACTTCCATCAATGTAACGAATAGGGTATTTTTATTTTCATATTTTAATCTTCTTTTTTATTGTTTCACCTTTCTTCCTTGAGTCTTTGATTAATTATTTACTGGTTTATTATTCATGATTTACGAATATGTTTTAATGGTGGCGTCTACAAGTGTGGCAAGTGGCTGTAGTCAGATAATATTTGGTCTAATTGACTCCATGTGGTCCCTTGCAAGGATCATTGCGAGATACATCTAGATGATGCCAACACCGATGGTCTCAAATTATTCATGAAAGATTTGTAAAGGTGAAATATTTGATTATAAATTCCAATCTGCTTACCATGGACATAATAACTTCAAGCTTCTCTTAAATATTTGATTATGAGTTCCAACCTGCTTATCATGGATAGAATAGCTTCAAGCTTCTCTTTATCTTTTGATGATTTGAAAATGCCAATGATGAAAAAAAGTGTTTTTTCATTGCATAAAACATCAAATTTAACTTTGTTAGAAGCAAGATATGCTCATGAACAGAGCCATCCTATGGTTTACTAACCTAACTTAATGCCACCTTCTTGTTTTTCTTCCCAAATCCATCATGTAAGACATTTAAATCACTAATAGCTAATTTTAGGTCTTAGACATAAATCCCTATTGCTAAGACATGTTTCTTGTCATTAGATGACCAACCCACCATAGCTAGAAGAGCATTAACACCTAACTTCTTTACCATTGGATCACCAACATCATAGACCTACATAAACATTTCTAATGGTTATCTCATCCGTGATGAGATTTCTGTAAATTTTCCTTTTTCAATAAGTTCTAATTGTTTCCTAATGAAGATAAAACTATAGATCATATCATGATTTGAAGTTCTGAATTCAAAAATGTTGTTTTTGAAGCAGAAGTGATTCTACACTATTAACATTAACAATGTTAATTAGTTCACAGATCTAGTCAAATGTCAAAGATCTATCAAAAACAACAAATTCATAAAAGAATAGTTACATATCTCAGCATCAAACAACTTGAATCATTTTATGATATGAGCCACTAAGGACACGCCATATTATTGGTGTGTTTTTTTTTTTTTTTGATAGAAGCAAAACTCTGGGTTATTTTCCTAAGTATGATTCATGATTTATGAATACATACCAAAAGATATTTATTTTGTTGAGTTTAGGTTGTGATTGAAATTGGATTGTTGGATAATTACGGGGTTGAGATATTGATTATCTTTTATTCTTTTTAGTTTCAAATTGATTTTGCTAGGTCTGGGTTGCGATTGAAATAGGTTTGCTAAAGAAGAATTGAAGATTATGAGGTTGTGACATTATTATCTTTGATTCTTTTCAAGTTTAGTTTGTTAACCTTATTCATCCCGTATATATTTCGTTGATGTTAGCCACTTAGCTTCTGCAAAACTATAGTTAATTTGTATAGAATTTTTTGGCTTTTAGCTCATGCAAAACTCTAATTTGGTTTAGGACTTGAAGAAGGCACATGTTTTGATTTTGCTTTGATTTTAGACCTTCAATGAAGTTTTTGGAGCCAGTTGAAGTTGAAGATAGTGGAATGGGACTTGCAAATGAAAGGGTTAAATGTAAATATGAAATTTCTAGTAGTGAAAGAAACCATATTACCCGACAATAATTAATTTTTTTAATTTTTCTTATAAGATTCATGAGAAGCTGTATTTCAAGGACATATAATGTATGTAAGCTAGTATTCTTTAATCTTGTCTTAACTCGCAATAAATTGATAATTGCAAAATTATAAGTAGAAATATGTAAAGTGTAAAGTGTGAAACTAAAGATTTGTATTTATCATTTAGTGGTTACGGCTTATTAAGTATTTGATAGATGGTAATAAACTAATAGATCAATATTTACAAATTACAATAACAAATTGCTATTTCTTTAAAGTCAACATAAAACAAAATTATTGAAGTAATCATTTATTTAAATGCTTTTAGTTACTATCTTGATTTTCTAAAATAGCTATACCATATCCTTTTAACTATGCTAGATTTAGGAATACTTATCAAGTGTATTAACTAAAAAACTAATGCATTTTTTACTCGTTAAAAAATAAGATATATAGTAAATATTTCATGTCAAATATAATGTATTTAGTAGGAGAAGTATTTTTTTAATTTGTTACTTTCTTAAATGTCTAGATCTTATAATTGCACACAAAACTTGCAAAATTATTTTCTCATATTTTTTGTTAAATTATAATGAAAAATATGGAATCATTAGAAAAAGATTCGACAGTTAGTTGATATCTAATTTTGATCTTATTTAATATTAAAAGTTTAATATATTACAAATTTATAATAAAGAATAATTTAGTACATTACTAATTTATAATTTATTTGAACGCAATAAAATAAATAATGTTGGAGAATTTAAAACTTTTGACGATAATGAGACAAAACTTTTCTCATAAATACTATTTTGATTATTTTAGTTTTATGTTAGATTCATATTTAGTTTGAATTATTAGATTTGATTTATTATTAGTTTATTATATAACATTAAATATTGGTGTATTCTTTTTAATTCAATAATACTTATTATTTTTACTTATTATTTTAAGTTTTACTTATTGTTTACTTACTATTTTAAAAAGAAAAGAATTTATTTTAATAGTATAATCTATTTCTTAAAATTATTGATAAATTTAATCTTTTTCATTTTTAAAATTTTCAAATATCAATAAAATTTTTAATTATTATTTCAAAAGAATACATCATTCGCAAGACTACCATCCTAGACCAAAATTAAAAAGGACGTGAGCCCTCACACCATTACATTTGTTGCATTGCAGGATATTTCGTTTGTATTTCCAGCCGGTACCACAAGCCCTAAATCACCGAAAGCGAAACAAAACCCTCCTCCAACTTCATGGATCTTATCTGCAACGCGTACTCTAACTCTTCAGATGACGAACCCGATTCTCAACCCAAAAGCCGACCCGGATACCGGACCACTATTTTCCCTCCGTCCAAGCGATCCAAACCTGACAAGCCACCCATCTTTCAAAGTGAGGCTCCGATTCCGGGTAGATACATATCAAAGCGAGAACGCGCTCTTCATTCTCAACCCACTCCAGGCCCGAGTCCACCCATCGCCACTTCACCCGGTAATAATTTGTTTTCTTTCCCTGAAATAATGATCGTAATGATAGAACGGAGCTCCATCTAGAAATGATTCTTGTGAAAGTTACATCCCCCAGAAGTCTACTTATGCAATCAAAGCTCAGAGCTCCATTTTGGTAGATTTTTTACATCGTTGACGAACATGGCAGTTACTCCAAGGGAATTCTCTATTCACGAGAACTAAAGTTAGTAAGATAAAAATTATTTTTTCTATATTGTCGAACGGTCGATATTTTCAGTTCACTGGAGAATGGCCGTTTGCGCGAGTCTATGGATCTCTCTCTCTATGAGTGTAAACAAATTGTATTAGTTTTGGGTTAATCTTCTTCTTACATTGCAGGAATTTTATTTATTGTTGGGTCTCTTGTTCTTTAGCATTTATAATGCATACCGATACCTTCGTGATCGTCTTCTTTTTTTTTTTTTTTTTGTCATTCCTTTCCTTTTTGACAAGTAAAAGGATTCTACTTCAGAAGCTAAGTTTTTCTTGTTGTGCAGTTCTGGGAAGCATTACAGACACAAAGCTACCCCATGAAGTCATGGCATCTTTAAGGCAAGCAAAGAGTCGCTCATTGCTAAGTGAAATACCTAAAAGGCTATCAATAGCCTTGTCTGGCCATACCAAAGCTGTCAATGCCCTAAATTGGTCTTGTACTCATGGTATCCTCGCTTTCTTGACATATTATATCTTCTTAGTTCCTTACTGAACATCATTTGTAACATGATCTAGAGTGACTGAAGGTCTAACTAGTGCTTCAAAATTCTGACTTATCTTTATATCTTTGGGATTTAAGGGAACTTTTCTGATGCACTTCAATAAATTGCTGATCTTTTATTTGAGCTTAGTAATCTTTACAATTCTGTTAGCTTACAGCTCATCTTCTTGCTTCTGCTGGAATGGATCAAACTGTGTGCATATGGAATGTCTGGAACAGAGATCAGAAATTAGCACGTGTATTTAAATTTCATAATGCAGCAGTGAAAGATGTAAAATGGTCACATCAAGGACTATCCATAATTTCTTGCGGGTATGACTACTCGTCAAGGTTGATTGATGTTGAAAAAGGGACAGAAATTCGGACTTTTAAGGAAGATCAGGTAGTCGGAGTTCTCAAGTTCCACCCAGACAACTCTAATATCTTCCTTTCTGGAGGATCAAAGGGCAGCCTCAGGCTATGGGATGCTAGAACTGGGAATGTGGTCCATGAATACATTCGAGGACTAGGCTCAATACTTGACGTTGAATTTTATGCTGATGGCAAACAGTTTATTTCATCTAGCGATGTCTCAGGAGCTAATACTAGTGAAAATTCCATTATCATTTGGGATGTGTCACGACAGATACCACTTTCCAACCAGGTAAATTTTCTGTTGTTTTATCAATTTTTGGTTCTTGGGCTTTACCATGTGTGAGTTGTGTGTATACATGTCAGCACTTAACACATTCTTCTATTGACTAATATGTCTTGGTTGCATGTTTGCATATGATCTCTTTGCTTACTTTTGTAGATTTTTAGGAATCCTAGCAGTCCCCTGCCTAAATAGAATTTCTTTAATTTACAGAGGTTTTATACTTCAGATTAACTCATCATTCCAAAGAAATAATGAACGTGATATAGAATACTTTGTGGTTCATTTACATGATGTCTTCCTCTACCCTTTATATGACTTAGGGTACAAGTTTAAATTGTCTATTTAGATGGAAAGAATACATTTTAGCATCCGTGTTAGGGGATTGAATTTCTTGACCAATTGATGTAGGACTACTGAAGATTTCAATATGTGACATAAACAAACAGGTAAAATTTTGGGGTGTAGGGCGCTTGGAAAATTAAGAACAAAAGACATGTCTAGAAATCACTATTAGGGTTTGTAACAAGGACTAAGAAGCAAATCATAAGATTTGAAACAAATAAAACTATTGTTATCATATCAATAGGTTCCTAAAATTCACTTATAGGATCTAGGAATCATTCCTAAGTTCATGAGTCACTCCTATGAAGAAAACATTGCACCTCCTAAAGCTGAAATTTGGGATTTTGAAAAATAAAATTCACTCCGATGCTTTTTTAATCTTTAGACTGAACTTACAAATCTGTAGGCTTGCCTGTTTAATTTAGATATGGTAGTTCTTAACCCTAGAAGTACCCTAGAAAGGAGATTAAAGATAGATAGATATATATATATATAGACGTGTATATATATATATATATATATATATATAGGCGTAGATATCTTAACATACACTCCGTATAAGATTTATATCTTAACCTACAGTCCATATAAGATTTAAGCATTTTCTCAATTTTGTTACTCTTGTTGAATCTGATGCAAATGAGATGCTGGATGCATTGTATGTGGTAAAACTTGAAAGTTCAGATAATTTAACTGTAGCAAGCATTATAGTATTTAGCTATGCAAATAATGGTATATATGTTGGTCAATACGTAATGGATCTCATGTCAAAACATAGTTTAAAAGATGCATCTATGGCTGCCTTGTATCCATGAATGTAATCAATTCAATGAATGGTTAACATGTACGTTTTCACTTATTTTTTGGATAGTTCTAAAGTCGTGAATCAACAATTCAACATCTTCATAAGCTTTAACCCAGGCCTTTTTCAATTAATTTAGTCTGACAGGTTTTGAGCATCTGAGCTTTATAAATATCATATTTTGATGTCTGCAAGCTGATTATCTGGATAAAGAAAGATCATAAGGGAATATTATGCAGTTCTGCCTGCCTTTTGTGAAGGTATATAATAGTTTGTTTTTCAAGTTCTTAGCCTAGTGAAGTGAATGAAATGCTAAATGCTACTTCACTCTGAAGTTATTAGGTGTCCTCATGATACTTGGTTAATGATTGTAAGCTTCTCTGAACAAAGTGAACCTGAGAACAAAACCTTATCATTGGTTTTCGCATGCTTGGTGAGAGGCCATAACCTTCAATATTTGATGCATCCTTTGAGACAACCTGACATCTAGCCCTATTATTTATTTTTGCTTCCCTATTTCAGTCCTACTTTAATTTAATGGAATGATCTTTATTAATCTTCCTATGATATGATATTTTCCTAATACTTTGATATTTTCCCTGTTGGAGTTGTGTATTGAGTTTAACCCTTAACTTCACTGATCCGAAGATGTAAATAGAATATTTTAATGAAGTTAAGTGCAATTATTGCCATGAGAACTTCAATAACAAATTAAATTTCAATATAAAAAAGTTGTAGGAGACGCAATATCATTGTCCTGACATTCTTTTCTTAGGTAGATGCCTAAGAATTTCTGGTGAATAATTCTAAGCAAAGAAGTATGAAGAAAAGGTGAGAACTCAGTTTTAATCAACCCATAAAAAGAGAAAAGAGAGATGAGACTCCCGTTGTGTTTCTGTGCCTAAAGATTTATGAGTCCTAGTCGTGATGTGCGGTCTGTTCCATATCCTTTATCAGGTTTATGTGGAAGCCTATACATGTCCCTGTATTAGGTGCCATCAATCTGACGCGGCATTCGTAGCCCAGTCCAATGGAAACTATATTGCAATCTTCTCCACGAGTCCACCTTTCAAGCTAGACAAGTATAAAAGATATACAGGACATGGGGTGTCCGGATTCCCCATCAAGTGCAATTTCAGCTTGGATGGCAATACGCTTGTCTCTGGCTCCTCTGATGGTTCCATCTACTTTTACAGCTACCAATCATCAGAAATAATCAGGAAAATAAAGGCGTATGACGAGGCTTGCATAGATGTCGTTTTCCATCCTCTTTTGCCTAATGTAATGGCATCATGCAATTGGAGTGGTTCAGTTTCTGTATTTGAGTGATAATTGCATTTGTAGCTTGACTAGTCATGAAAGTTAGAATTTAGGACCAAAAAGATGAAAACGCCACTCTGTATATGAATCTCCATGGAAGGTATAGAAATGGAGGGCAATTCCTTAGTCATAACAGATATTATCTTGGTGCATGTATTTCGTTTTCTGAGTATTCTTCTTGATTCTATTACAATTGTTTGCCGACAAAGGTGCGGATTCTTTTTCAATTGGACTGTCTTTATGGCAGGCGTAATTGCTTCTTGACATTGATGTATGGGGCTCTAGGTATTCCTTGTTGGAAAATGCTAGTACTCGCCTGATAAGGTGGACATGAGCAATCTGGTTTCTGGTGTATTTGGTACATTTGATTCATGCTCATGTAACTGCAGACGATGAATAATTTGAAAAGATTTCTCTGAGAGAGTGTGTAGGCTGGAGAGACAGTGACACAAAGTCAATGTCAAGAAGTTGTTGCATGGTTGCAGGCTGTACGATGGGGAACAAGCATATCGGTACCCGAGGGAAATGTGGCATGCGTCGTTCTCATAAGATCTCGAGAGTCAAATTACTTGCACAACTTTGAATAGAGATACCAACCCGACCACACCAGGACTGGTCCTAATGTGTAGATTTGTTAGTACGATAAGAGCTCTGAGCAGCTCTACGAATCTTTTATGTCAACTGGTTTTGTACAGAGCATTATTTGGAACCGGGTGCTATGGTCTTGTTCTAAATATAGCTTGAGAAATGCAATGGCAAATAAAAAGGGATTATAAGCTGGCTGCGTCATAGCTACACACCATACCCTTTGTGTCTAGAATCTAGATACCTAACATCATATGATATACATATAATTGATTGAATGAGGGTAGGGGGTGGGGGGCATACATGCAAAACCCTGCTTATGTTAAGTGCATTTTCCTTTGGTGAGAAAAGAGAGAGGTGTGTGGGGGTGGGGGTGGGGGCCCAAAATCACATAGTTAAACAAGACATAATTGTGCACTTCCCTCTCAATTCATGGGGGTCAATTTTAGGGGGACACTACACACCATCTACCTTTTTAGATGCATTTCCTATTTTCTGGGACCCAACATTCTCAAAGCCCTGTATTCCAACACCACCTCACCTCATGAACACCTGTGTCAAGAAAATTGAGAAGCTATTCTATACAACATGCTTCTATTTCCATATTCCTTAGCACTATCTAGACAAACCAGCGATTCCGAAAATAAGGATGGTCCACAACACCTCTCAAAACCGTGCCTATTGGACAATCTGGTAATCCCCTAATCTCATCTACTTGAGGAACATATTTATGCACTCCAGTTGCCTATACACATACAGTTTTTTGTATTTTCTTTCAACTTCCATATGAATATGTTCCCCACCTTAGTTCCTCTCAAGCATCCAATTCTCTATACACACCCGCCCCCTTTCCTGTCTATCTCCAGAGCCTATCTCTTAATCACATCAAATCTTTCAAAAGACAATGAGGAACATATTTATACATTAAAAAAGAGAACAAAAAAACACACACACACCAATGTCACAACACAAAAGGCAAAGCTCAAAAATGACTAAGCCCCACATCCATACGACTGCAATCACAATACCTCAAAGAGAGAAGGTGGATATACTTTTCTCCAATGTACTTGTGGTCAACCGGGTGTTCGCATTTGGTGGGTCACCCTCGGTTGCCTTAACTGGGGACAAGAAATGATGGGCTCAAAGGTCTAACTTAAGCAATAAAAGATTGAAGGCTAAGATTGAAGATGAACTCAATACCGTCCAATTCTTCACTTTGATGCATATGAATAGGCTTATCTTCTTGCTTCTCTTTTTTAATTCCTAGTGATTAGAGAGCATCAATCAACAATTCAAAGGAATCTGTCTGAGACTACACTTGGCGATAGACCTTTGAATCATAATTAAACCCCATTAAAAGTAAAACTTCTCACTTATTAACTTTTTCCAAACACTCTCTAGTTGTCTCGTAGCACTTTTGGTCCGTCTTGTCACGTCCTCTCCTATTTGTACATTTAATTCCTTTTCTGTCAACTTTAGATTAATGTTTATCCTCCCCTATATGCTAGAGCTAGACCATAATCGAAATGTTTATGCCTCAACACAAACTGTAACGTATCACTACTCCCATTCAAATCCTGGCCTTAAAAAGTGAGCCGACAAACTCATTTTATTGCTATTACCATGTGATTCTTGGCCATTGACAAGTCATGAGTCATTTGGTTGGGTTTCCTTTTTTTTTTCTCTCTCTCTCTTTTAAGGAGAAAATTTTTTATTATGAAGAATAAATTATAGAATTGACGATCATGATTTTGTTTACAGCTCCTTTCGTTTACCTATTTAGGAAATATTCCCTGTAACCTCTTCCCATTATAGGTCATGTTGGCATTGCACAACTTGCTGGCACTCTCCTGTTACCTTTTGTTATAAATATATTAAATAGTGTTGATCATGTTGTAGAATGCTTCACAAACTTGTAACAAACATGATTACAATCTAAGCCCCAATCAAACTAAGAAGTTTTCACAAGTAATCATATCCCAAAAAGCTTTGTAGAACTGTGTCACACCAGTTCATGCCACAAGATCTAGAAACTGATTCCAGCTATAATCCACAGCTGCTATTCAATATTCATCCTCTTAATTTTATTAGTTGGACCCTTTTCGACTTAAAGCAATATATCATTACAGCTTTTCTTGAATGACTTTTGCTTTCTCAAAATAGTGTTTTAATAGTAATCTTTGTTATGCATTGCAAGAACATCTGGTCCAACTAAGTTCTAGCCTAGGTACTGTTGTAATTTTTATCCATGCCAAGTATTGTTTTGCCCCCAACTATGTTTTCTATTTGGATGTTATTATTTAGGGTCTGGTATTGGTACAGATTTACGTCTTGCGGGCAGATCTTTACTCAGTTCAGTTCCCTTCCTACATATTTAATTTAAGTTTGGATCTATGTAATTAAGTAAATGGATATCCTCCTCTTCTCCCATCTTCGTGCAGATCACATGATCTAACGATCATTTATGAATTTGAGTTGCTGCATTATCGTTAAAGTTTATGGTGAACACCAACCATCTTTTTATGTTACAACAAATTAAGACTTTGATCTTAATAATTGGTATTGAAACGAGTTTGTACGTTCATAACAGCCATTAAGATGCAATTGATAGTTACCATGACGATGATCAAAAATACCAAACAGATGATGGATTGTAATTCACCAGAAGCACTAATTAAGAGTATTAGAACATAGTAAAATGACTATGGGGAACAAATTTTCTTCATTTACATTCGTGTGTCTTCCGAAATTAAACTTACGAAAAAAATTTAGCTTTCAGCTACCCCGTTAAGTTAAAACAATTGAATCAGTAAGCAGTAAGGTTTAAAGCAATGGAATGGCCGCCTAATTTTAACAATCATTAGCCCACAACATATGAAAATCCCACAATGCTGTTTTGGGATAGCATTTTGGAGTAGGACCAATGGGTTTGCTTGCTTCAAGGACAAACTACTTATCAATGTCCAACAAAAACTAATTAACATTGTCTATGGCGATAATGTAATTATATACCTTTGGTCCTACTCTCACTTTCATAATCTATAATCCACGCATAATCTTTAAAAGGAGGACTGAAGAATTTAGAGGTTTTAAATCACAAACTTTCCCTTCTACTTTAGTTTAGTTACTTAATTAGAAAGAGTCTATGTACCAATACCCTACGCAGAAAAAGAAGTTGATGGTGACTTTTGAAATGAGTTTTAACACAATCATCGGAGACTTACCTTTGTTAGTCAGTGGCTGGGAGCAGTGAACTCAATAATTGTAGATACTTTGTTACTCACAGGTGGGCAACTGGGGGAGTTGCAGAGAAGAGCATGTACGTTGAATAGTGTCCCCTGACAATGGGGGCGCTTGACCGACAAGAGTGCTTCAATAGTAAGTGGATGGATCTGTACCAGAAAAGCCCCATAATATACCTGCAAATATAGGAAATTTAATTTACTCGCCAGAACGAAAAAGGGAAAATAAAATTAACGGCCAACATTTTCAAGAGATAAAAAGTCGATCATATGCAGATAAGGACTTACATCGATATGACACTTGAGAGAGTGGTGTGTGATAATATTGGATCGAACTTTGTGCAACATAATGAATTTCGTAGAAAAAAGGATATCAAGTTTTATAAGATGATAGCAAGTGGGGTTTCTATCTCGCCGTGAAAATAATTGATAGCCGTTGCACTTTTTGTAGTAATAATAGTCGTAGGAGAGGAGTAACGGCGTACTGTATGTTTGTTTCCTATATGTATGTAGTGGTGCACGAAGTGGCGAACACACACCATCATTTTGCTCAATATACAAAGTGCGTATCACCCCAAAAGTCAATTGCATTTATATTTTTAAACCCAACTCATTAAGAAGCTGGTTGATTCAACTCTGGCTTCTTTAATAAGTTTACTTCCTCGTGTAAAATATTTTTCACGTTTGCCTTCCGACTCTGTGTGTGCATCATCTCCTGAGATTGGTGATGAATCTAACACAAAAGTGCTATGGCCCAGCATTAAGCAAAGGGTATAATTTACAAAGGCTTTTTCCCTTGCTGCATTTTTTCTTCTTCTTACCAAGTGTGCAAAGGACATCCTTCTGCATCGTGGGTACGAACCAAGTACCAGCAGGCAGCCTCTTTTCGTAGCCTTGCAGTTTCTTGTTATTTTATTTTCCATCCTTTTCAGACCGTGATCATGATATTGGTGTCGGCAAATCACAGTCTTTCTGTGTAGGTGAGAAAGACTGATGTGTAGTTAACCCAAGATTAATGCTAAGCATATCAAACTAGAGCGATCGTGGAGTGCAAGTAATCTTAGCCTTGCGCCCCTGTACTTCACGTGCATGAACGTTTGGTTGGAAAATTAAGATCCCGATCATACGAAACGTTTTCGTGTTTTGATTTCTAAAAAATTATGTTCATTTTAATTATATCAAATACTAACAATTAAATCATAATAAAAACACAAATTTTTATTCATAACTTATTCGGAAGTTTGATTATATTCTTGTCGATCTTTTGAATTGTTTTTAAAACCGATTCATCTCAACCACTGTAACCGCATAAGTAAGTAGTATCAAAACATAACAATTCTTATACAAGATAACTTTGAAGACGTTAAGTTAAAGAATTACTCATACAATCATCACAATAAGAATTTCCATATAAATACTAGTAATGTTCTAAATCGATTTCTCATATCAGGTCATTTCACTGAACTTATCTCTAACAAGCACTTCAAATGTATATTTGAGTATCTCCATACTTTAGCTTATGAGATAGACTATTTCTTTAATAAGAAAAAACACAACGTGCACTAGTCTTTTTACATTCTATTAATGTCTAATCTTAATAGAATAATGATTAAGAATAATTTAAAAATAATGCATAGATGCAATATGAATATCATAATTATAATTTCATTTACAATGTTTAATTATTTCATAGATTTTATCATATACATCCAAACATGTACATGATAAAAAATATTTTAAAATTATTTTATCACTAAACTACAACCAATCGATTGGTTGTAGAGCATAAAATAACACGTTTACCTTCAAATGAAAATGAAGTGTAATTAATTAGAAAAAGAATATTATGTCTGAAGAAAATTAAATTCTTTTAGTCATTTTTAGAGGAGACTAATCCTATTTATTAACTTTCAATTTCTAAAAAATTTTATACGATTTCCAATATAACTAATAAATTATTAGAAAAATGTCAATCAACTTGAAGTAATCTATTTATAAGGACTGACGTGGATACTTATCCCACTAGAAAAAGGGATCGAACATTTTCATTTTTTAACACCATTAATGCACCTATAATTATTTTTATCATACTTCCATTTGTTTTCTGATAACAATTTGAATTTGCCACACTAAATTAATATTTTAGATCTGCTCATCCTTATTACGTGATATGGAAATGCTAAAATGTTAAGTTCATAGAGTAGAAACTATTAGAATAATGTAACCTCATAATTTGAGTCATCAATATATAATTGATGTTCATATCTAATGGAAGTGCAAGGCAACAAACCGAAATGATTTTTAAAGACAAATATTTCATCATATTTACGAGTTATAGGAAATGTTTGTTAAAAATTATTAGCTTGACTTTTATATGAAACCTTTTAAATTCGGAATGATGCATGATTGTGACATTAAGAGTTTGTTATGATAAAATTTTACTAAAGAAGGTACGAATTTTTTCACTAAACAGTTAAATACTCCTTATATAATTATATCTTTCATGCTCTGAAAAAAATATTATTTTTAGTTTACTGTTCTTTAATTAAGTTGGTTTTAGCTACAGTTTCAAAAAAATTAGTTGATATAGGTTATGTATAACGTTTACTCAAAGTTGAAGTACTTTATTATTCATATAAATTAAATTTTCCTCTATAAAGTAAAGTTGAAAATATGAAGAAAATGACTGTACTTTTGACCTATCAAGAAAGCTCAAATTCATATTGTTTAATGTGGAGTCTCCTTAAATAGAAAAAAATTAAATTATGTTAGGAGACACATTTATAGTTTTACTAATGCAAATTTATTTAAGAATATTTCCCAAAAGAAATTATTTAAGAATAAATTTTTTAAAAAAATACGCATAAGTTTGAATTAATATTTTTATCAAACATTTAAAATATTCTCTATATAATTATACTCTATTATGCATTGAAGAAAAATAAAAATTATTCATTTTTTAAGTTTATTTATTCTTTAATTAAGTTCTATCTAGTTAAGGTTTTAAAAAATTCAGATGATATAAGTTATATATAAAGTTTACTCTAAGTTAAAGTACTTTAATATCGGTATAAAGTATAGCATGCTCTGTAAATTAGAATTGAAAATATTAAGAGATTGATAGTACTTTTGACCTATGAAGAAGGATAAATTTATACTATTTGATGTAAAGGCCTTCTTAAATAGAAAAGAAAATAAATTACGTTAGGAGATATATTTACATTGTTCAGTAATGTAAATCTGTTTAGGAACAAATGTTAAAAAATTATGAATAAGTTTGAATTAAAAATATGAGGAAAGTTAAAAAACAAATATATAGAAAAATTGATTATGTAATTATAAAGAATTAAGAATTAAATTTATTAAGTGATTGAATACTTAAAAAAAGAATTATTACTAAGTTTGAAATTTGATGTAGAATAAAAAAAAGAAACATTCATACCTCTAAATAGGCAAAGATATAATGATATATACAATTGCGTCTAGTAAAGATGGATCTTTTGCCAATAGTTCTTCTCTAATTTTAGTTCTTGTAATAGTCCAATAATCTCCATATTAACTATTCATGCTCACATTTTCGAGTCCTCACTTACGTCAAAAGCAAAACAAACCTCTTTGTAGAAAGTTACAATTATGGGCTGGCTAGTATAAAAAAAGCTTATGATGTTACTTATTTTTTTCATTCTAAGTTTTCTTTTCTTTACTCTCTCTTTTCAATCTTAATTGATTTTCATACATTTTCTTAGGTATTAAAGGCATAAGAGTAATGAGTTTATCGTCCTTTATAAAGATGTACCTATTCTTGAAGCCTATATGTACAATCTTCTTATCATATTATTATAGCCTTTACAATAAGATGTGACTAGCTTGCATAAATATAGTCACACAATACCTTATTTTGATACGTTCCAATAGAAATAGAAATCAATACTTGTTCACCTTAATTTCTCTACTTACATTAAGCTAATGAAGCTTGTATGGCTTCAAATTCTTCACAGTAACAAACTTAGCTTTTTTATAAGAATGATATTAGCTATTTTATTATAACCTCCTCCATCCATAATTATACTGCATACCTTGTTATGAATATAACATCAAGTATAAAATATGTTCTACCTTTATTACCCTAATTCACCCTCCTTTATTTGAAGACTGAATGCTCTTCAAGCAACAAGACTTAATTTTCTTCAAGTGACAAGTGCATCACCCTAAATATCATAGTCAATGCCTTCTCTCTATAAACTTCAAGTGTTAGCTTAGTTTTTTTTCATAATCACTAGCACTTTCTACCTTTCTATCATCTTTCATGATTATAACCCTTTTATTTAGGCATTGGCATACAATATGTCATGTTGCTAAACAATGAAAATATTTAATTTCTCTATTTTGAGAGTGGTTATCATTATTTTTACTTATGCCCTAATTGTAGACATCATCTTTGGCTTCAAGTGACTCAGTCTTTCATCATAAATATTTTGACATTCCTTTGTGTCGTAATCACCTATTCACTTTCATTACCATATGCATAATCTGTTTTAACTCTACATATTGCTATAATTCTATTACATAACTATATCTATATCTAATCCATTTAAAAATCTTATTATAGTCGCTTCTCTATCTTCCTATATATTGGCTTGGATTATGACTACTTCCATCTGTTTATAATAATCATCCATACTTTTAATTGTTATGTAAGACTTTGTAACCTATGATGCATATCCATAAAGTAGTCTCCTTCATATGAGAACTTTCAATTCATCCAATATCTTAATGGATCACTCACAATTTCTCTTCCTATTATTCACCAACTGATTCCACTAAACAAAGGAATAATTAGTAGTTGGCTGATGACTACTTCCATTTCTTTATGATAATCATCCATACTTTTAGTTGTTATGTAAGACTTTGTAACCTATGATATATATACATAAAGTAGTCTACTTCGTATGAGAATTTTCTAGTCATCCAATATCTAAATGGATCACTCAAAATTTCTCTTCCTATTATTCACCAACTGATCCCACTAAACAAGGGAATAATTAGTAAACTTTACTACTTTTAGCTTTACTTTTTTCTCTACAGAGTAATTATAATAATAATAAATCAACTATATCTTTTCCTCCCTCTCCAAATAAGTTTTAGGATTATTTATACTCTTAAAGCTAGATAGGATCATCTTAATGCTATCAAGATTTCTATCCACATCTTCTCAAGCCCTAGGATCACTTTGCTCCTCAAGCATGTCCAAATCCTCTCCTAGTCCTAAACATATTCCCTTTAGTCTTTAGGTTAACATTATCAACACTAACATAATCATTCTCCTTATCAACTTACTATAGTTATTGGATCATGCCTAATGTACCTTCCTTTATTAGGAGTTTAGAGATGTCATCTTCCTTGCAATTCAACAATATATTTTCTAACCTATACATCATATTTCATCTTCTCAATTAAAAGTTGTATCTCTCCTCTTTTGGTGTTGAAAAGCCTTTATAAGGCATATTTGGAAGTTACAAGAAATGTTAGTAAAGCAGTTTTCTCAGCACTCTCTCATGTATTTATTCTCAAATATAACAAATCACTCATCTCACTCTTTATTTGACTTTTTTCTTATGCTAATCTAATACTCTCTTGCCCTTTTTTATTCTTTATTTTTTTACAAGTTCTGTAAAGAGGTAGGCAAATTCAAACAGTGAATTTAACCTAGTAGAGCCTAAGAAACCTAATAAACTAATGGATAAAGAAAAGGAATAACATACAAGTTAAACATGATGTAAGAAATTTAAATAAAACAAGAAAAATAGTAAGAATGTCAAGTTGACTTAGAAAATTTCTTCATTGTACCCACATAAATTTCCTTTTATTTTTTCTTTTTTTGATGCAAATAATAGAGTTTGAAACAAGTGATTATGAAAGGCACAAAATTAAGTGATTGGTCAAAATCCCTAATACAATAAATAGAGATAGATAAATCCTAAGGCGATGAAGGAATATTTAATTTTTAGTTGAAACTTCAAAGTCGAGAATATGCAAAAGAATAAACAAGAAGTAACCGAAAAAACTAAATTTTAGATATTAGATTCAAATAAAATTATATGAAGAACAAAAGGATAACCACAGTTGATTTAGATCGAAAATATGATACTAAGTTATGTGAATCTACCTAAGAATAAACCATAGAGAATTAAAGAACAAGTTTGAACCAAACCTAAGAAACTAAATCAAATATAAAAAGAGAATTGACTTGTTAATTATAAAGAATCAATTTCCATAAGCAATTGAAAATCATATAAAAAAGAATTCTTTGATAAATTTGAAATTCAATGAAGATCAAGATAAAGAAGTACTCACGGCTCTCAATAAATAAATATGTCAAAAATTTTCTAAAACCAAAGAGAAATATTCCTTTGTTATAAAACAGAAGATTAGGGTTTTAAGTAACGGACATGTCTTAGGAAACGAACGTGTTTATTGTTATGTTCATTACTAAAATTTTAGGAACTGTGGGAACAGCCTAGGATATAGTTGTATTGAAGATTGCACAAGTTGGTACATCACTATATTAGAAGTAATGTAACTTTTTGTAACTTTAGTTTTGCATAAACATACATGAACGGATTGTAATTTGATCTTGCATGAGACCATATCCAGTAAAAGTAAACCTTTTAACACTAATTCTTCTTGAATGCTAACTCTTATCTCCAATAAACACATGCAATTAGTCTCCTTGATTAATTAATTTTTCTCTAATTTTAACTTTTGGTTCCAGTAAATATATACAATTAATCTCCTACTTATCTAGTCATACTTGCATCACCAACGTCTAGTTGGTATACATATAGCATTTTTCCTACTCTTCAATGTCTCTTATAAGTGTAATAATTTTTTTTGTTAAATGGATATAAGAAATAATTGAGGACTAACGCCTCAAGAAAGCCACTGATCTCTGATCAGTTTGAAGTAACAATCGAAGCCCGAAAGCTGAGTCTCCCTAAGAAATCATCGAGTCATAGCTGAGGAATCTTACTTAGCTAGGAAATCTGCACATTAATTAGCCTACGAAAAATATGTTGGAGAGAGCAACACCAATCTCTTGCAATCAACGTGTTGATGTCCCCAACAAGAATAAACATAGGATGTGAACTGGGTTAAGAAGTCATCATAAGATTAACTACATCTTGAGAATCAGACTCAACAATAACTTTTCGGTAGCCATGATTCCAAACCAAAATTAAACCATGCCAATGTGCTTGCAACTCGACTGCAACATTAGAAGCATGACCAACATATCCCAAAAAGCCAATAATCTAGCGTCCACACTTATCACAAATCAGACCTTCAAATCTAGCATCATTGGGATTACCGAGAGCACTTCCATTCACATTTAATTTAGCAAAACCCACCGGAGGACTATGTCAAGAGATCCACACACTGGTATTGTTTATAGGATCTGAACTAGTATGATAAAAGGCCATTCAACATTCATTGATCAACGTGGTATGTCAATGACATTGACCAACGATGGTAATAACTTCATTTTGAATAACATCCTTACTTCTAGTGCACCACACAACCCAAGCACCAGTAACAATAATCAAGACATAGTCATAAGGCAGACTAGTATTAAGGACATGTAAGTTAATCGATTCATCAACAGAAGATGAGAAAAAACACCATGAAATATTTCCAAGAATTTGGTGCCAAAAGTGCTTTGCCCACAGACAATCTCTAATGGCATGAAGAGTTGTTTCATTACTTTTACCATATCGAGAACATAACGAAGATTGTGCAAAACCGATCATAACAAAGGGAATTTGTTGGTAAACGCTGCCACCTTATCTTTCAGAGAAAAAATTGAAATTTCTAAGGTAAGTTTAGTTTCCAAATTCGACGCCATTATTTATGAGAGTCAAGAGGATATGGTAAACAAGTAAGGAACTCATGACTAGACTTAATCATGTAAGACCCTATAGAAGTTTCTTCCCATATCAAAACATCAATTCAAGTACTATAAGAGCCACATGAATTGCTAAGATTCACTTTTGAACTTTGAGGTCCAAGGTGGTACTGATAATAGAGAACTCCCATTCACCATCCGATGAGAGTGAATCATGAATTGTAAGATCTCGATCTTATATGCTAATAGTATGAGTAAGACATTGGAGAGGCGCTTCACCAACCCGTCTATCAAACCAAAAGGAAATAGTACGACCATATCCCACACACATGCAAAACCATCTTTCAAAAAAGGGATAGCACTTTGAATAACTTTTCAGGAAATAGTACGGCCATATCCCACACGCATGCAAAACCATCTTTCAAAAAAAGGATAGCACTTTGAATAACTTTTCAACAAGATGAAGCATTAGAGGGCATATTAGCCTTCAAAATTGGTTTGTAGTGAATATATTTGCCCTGCAAAACTTTAACCCACAGTTTATTATCATCATGCACTAACGACCAAATAAGCTTACCAAGCATGGCAATATTATTGTCTCGAGCCATCCGAAGACCTAAACCTCCTATATTCTTGGGGCTACAAACTGATTCCCAATTAAGAAGATCGATCCCATTGCCATTTCTTAAAGAACTCCATAGGAAGGATTTGCATGCCTTATCAATAGAATGGCAAACACCTGAAGGCATCCAACATGTCTGCCTCGAGTAGAAAGGGATGATTGAAAGAGTGGATTGAACTAGAGCATGCCTAGTAGCTCTATTAAGCAACTTACTTTTCCAACCTTGAAGATGACCCTGGATTTTATCAAGAACATGTTGAAAGTCACGGTTTGTCTTACCACCATGCAAAGGAACTCCAAGTTACATCCCCAAATCCATAGTGAATTTAAAATTAAACTGTCAATGAAGAGATTCCTTATACCTGCGAGGGACGTCGGGCGATTAGAATGTCCTGGACTTTTGTGCATTAATGACCATACTAGAACAAGAACAAAATTGTCGCATAATAATTAGAACAACCATATAATTGTTTGTGGTAGCATGAGAAAATAAAAGAACATCATTGGCAAAAAAATAAGTGGGATATAGGGGGACTCATTCCTGAAATCTTGATAGGCCTCCATTAAGATTTCAAGAATGAGTGTAATAATTAACGCGGGCCAATCAAGGAATTATATAGCTAATACTAATTCAACAAGTTTTGGTGTGCTTCAAAGTTTTCTTCATTCATAATGGCACCATTTGAAAAATGGCTTCACGTTCCTTTTGTAACGTGATTATATGTAACACTAGTAGTATGTACAAGAAACTTTTGAATAAACTAGTCAACATTTGAGTTGCTACATAATCTGATTATTCGTTATGAATCATGAAGAATACGTATTTACAAAATTTAATTAGTTAGAAATAAATAAATATGACCTTGTCTTTGAATGAAAAAAATAAAGGGAATTCAACAATATAAATTAGCATCTCATAATCTATTAGTTGAAAATGGAACACGACCTCCAAAGATCCGTTGAATTGTTAAAGAAAAACAACTTAGAACTTCATTGCATGTGTTGTCATGAAAATATAATGTACAAGGGTTGAATGAGTTGGCATGTGATTATCCAGTTAACTATATATATACATATAGATATTAAAAATGATATATGAATCTTTATCAACCAATTAACTTCAATCAGTGTCCACATACCATAATATTACTTAATTATTGTAATTAGCAAATACAGATAAGTAGGATCATGCCTTAACGATCCCGTGATCATTCCATAGATTTGATGAAACTATCTCCAAGTCAGTACAATCACTCACGTTTTTATCTAGCAACATGTCATTATGGACCACATTATTGATCTCTTAATTAAAAAAATTAATTAATTGGGCTAATAATATAATTAGGGGTGTTGGTCAGGACAAGAAAGCAATGTCTGGTGTAATTTTGGGTGTAAATTAAGTAAAATTTTCATCACTTGCTTGCTTCAAGATCTCCTCCAAAATATATATTTAGTACACCACACATCGCGCTTACTACGGCCAAATCTGAATCACATCCGAATCAATGTGGACGAGACCTGATTTCATTTTCAACTTTCTGTCACGTGCCTGCTTTCTGTGTATACTATCTGTGCATAATCCTTCTTTGCATGGAGAGCTTGACCCTTTTTTTCCTTCTTTTTATTCAGTATAAAATACTCTTCTGATATAATCAATTAAAGGCAAGGATCCATAATGAAATGTTATGCACGTATAGATAAGAACACTTAGGCAAGTCTCTTATTAGAACTTAGAAGATCAAACTTTTAGATCCCTTGATGGGAATATTTTGATTGATTTCTCCAATCCCAAGTTAGCGAGTATGTATAGTATATATATGTAGGATTATTTTGGTCGTCTTCTCCAATCCCAAGTTACTTTATATATCGATCCCAAGTTAGATAAATTAATTCAAGTCCTCAAGAACAAGAAACGTTACAAATGATTGTTTATATGTTGTATATTGTGATTAGAGCATAGGCGATACGAAAAGTTAATTAAAGTGCACCATAACAAATTTCTAGACTGTTTAAATATATCTGTATCTGATAGGCAGGCAAGCCACAACAGTAGGAAGGTGGGGTCGCACTTTTAAGAGACCCATTATCTTGACCGCTCAGTTCGGATTAAGCATTAAAATATTATCTTACGGTAAAGTCAAGGGGCAAATATTTGCATTACTGTCTGTGTCTCCCATGTATATCTCACAGTCGTAACATTCTCCAAAAACTCCTCTTCCCTGCACCAAGCACTATGCTATGCTCCCTCAGTGCACCTGCCTCCACCCTTTGCTGCCCTACATTTTTCTCATATTTTTTCTTTTGTTTTAGAATTGAAAGAATAAAATTACCATATATTTGATCAAACATATGGCTGCACTCTTACTTGTTAATGTTCATACTGGATAATGTATGATTTATTACAAACATAGGAAAAAGTGGACCTGCTTTTCTTCTATTTGTTTTGTCAAATTGTTTCTTCTAGCATCGAAGATGAGATCAGTTGGGCGAGATGACTCTTAATTGCTTTACTTTTTACATTCCAATTTTTTATCAGTTCCGAGACACCTGATTGCATGACCAGTTGCTCCATTCGCTTCATTTTCTGCCAATATAATAAATCTGTTTATACATTATTTCTTCTCTCTGTTGGGTTCCTAACCATCAGATCATATGATATGCTTGGTCCGTTGACCTATTGTATTTTTAATCATTGAGTGTTTACATTCGATGTGTTTTTTTAATTGGCATTTTGCAGTTCAGATGAGAGCATATTTTGAGCTACAATAACTTCTGTTGGGTTCTCAGCCATCCGACTGGTCGGTTGGTTGGCTGGTCAAAGTGGTCCACTGTTCTGACACGTGACATTTCTCAGGGTGGAAGCAAAGGGGTACTGCACAAGTGTCAAAACGGGAGACGTCCTGAGTAGAGAACATTGTGATGAAGTGTCAATACGTCAGCTAGACAACTCTTTCTTTTACCCAACAATTTTTCTTGATTTGGGCCCCCGATTGGTTTGTCTCGGTATGAACTTTCGCCGATTTGCTGGCATGGCTATCCTTTTATTTTTCTGATGGAAAAGGGTCAGTTTTAAATTTTCTCTTTATTGTAAAATTTTAAACAAATTAATTATTTTGTATAAATGTGACAAAATAAGCTTTGACCACAATAGAACTTAATTTTGTTGAGTTAGTGATGGGCAGACTTGGAAATTTGTATAAAAGTTTGGACTCACAATAAGACTTAAGGCTGGTGGCTCCTGCTTGAACATGAGTCTAATCAGGTTTGGGCAGTTGGCTGCTTAATCGAGTTTGAATTAATTCTAATTATTTTTATCTTAATTTATATTTTAAAATAATTTTTTACATTTAATATATTTGAGCTTTAAGTTAAATTAGAACTCGAATTTGATTTAAAATTTGTAAATGAAAAAATTGATTTTAATCCAAAATTCAATCAAATTAAACTGTATCCATTGACTTCAAATCAGATTAAGTCCTTGATTAAGTTTAAGTTAAAAGGCAATGCTTGTGTTTTTGCAACAATTCCCTGGACTATCACAGATTTGTTGAAAATTGAAGGGAAAGTCACGACTTATTCAAAATTTGAAACGTAATTAAGGTTGGAAGAGTGTACCTATCTTTTCCTTAATCTAACAAGTGCCTACAATTGAAGGGACAATATCATTTTAACTTTTTCAGGTTTAGCTATTTTGCATCTCATAGTTCAAATATATTATATATTGGTTTATGCCCTACAACCAATCGCTTTAGTTATAGTTCAGTGATAAAATAATTTAAAGGCATTCTTTATCTTATACATGTTTAAATGTATATGATAAAGTTTATGAGATAATTGTACATTACAAATGAAATTATAATGACATTATAATTATGAGATTCATATTGTATTTATGTATCATCCCTAAATTGTTCCTACTCATTATTCTATTGAGATTGGATGTTAATATAACTTAAAAGATATTAGCATACGTTATGTTTTTCTTTATAAAGGAAGTAGTTGATCTTACAAGCTGAAATATGAAAATATTTAAGCAAACATGTAAGCACTTGTTAGATAATAAGTTCACTGAACAGATTCGATATGAAAAATCCATTTGAAACATTACGTGTATGCCTATAGAATTCTCATTGTGATGATTGTATAAATTATTATTTGACTTCAGGTCACTAAAGTTATTTTGTATAGGAATTATTATGTTTTGATACTACTTATGACCTATTTAATTATGCGTCAGTCAATCCATAGTCATTGGATATAACATGAATTATATAGAGGTAGTTGTGTGATTAAGATAGATTTATCACCCTTATTGAGTGTAACATGAACTATATAGAGATAGTTGTACGATTAAGATAGAATTTATCACTCTAAAATAATTAGGAAGAATGTTTTGTTGTTCTCGATTAATACTGATTCGGGAAATCTTTACCCAAAGTGGAATGACACTTTGTAAATAATTAACAAATGTTATTATTTGAATCGATAGCTAATAGCGGAGAACTAATATAATTGGACTCAAAAAGAGTAAATATTAGTTCCATGCTTTGTCTAATCAGAACATTATATAATGAAAGAATTGAATTATATAAAAAAAATCACGCACATAAAGGTTAATCAAAATCACTTTGACATTCCTAAATATTCAGGTAATCATGATGTGTTGCTAGATATTAATCTTAATCTATGATTATAAATTATTTAATTAAAGAATTAAAGATAAATTAAAAGGAGTTTTAATTTATCTAATTCGAATTATGCATTATAATTATAATTTATAAATATTGTCAGCATTTTTTGGAACCTAATGGGTCTCACATAAAGAATGAGATGAAAAGAGCAAAGATATTTTAATCAAGTTGAATTTGATTGTAAAGTTTGAGAAACTTTATGATTAAATCTGAGATATTTAATAAATAAGGATTAATATGAGATATTGATCTAATTTGGGCAGTATTTAATTAGAATTATATTCTAATTAAAGTTTAATAGAAATTAAAATTTAATTTTAATTAAATAACTAAAACGTCCAAAACTTATAGTAAATAGGCTTAAATTCTAATAGAGCTTGCACTTCTTGCTTAAACCTCTCTGTAAAAGTTATAGAGTTCTCTCAACCTATTCTATGGATATCGTTAGAGATTGAACATTTGTGTGGCTACGATAGTTGAGACATATCGATTTTGAAAATAGTTTGAGAGATACAACAAGAAAATAATCAAGCTTCAGAATAAGGTACGAATTAAGTTTTCACTTTATTATAATTCATGTTAATCATTTTATAAAATTAAATTGATATTGGATTTCGGGAAACTAATTTGTGAAAAAGTTTTATAATTATTTTGCTAAAATTCCAACACTATAAGTAGAACTTCACTATATTAGTGTTTAAACAAGAAAGGAAGAAAAATATAACATAATTGATATTTAATTAGCAATTCCTAATCTTATATATTTTTAGCACTGAGACTGAAGCTACCGACGCTAGTTCTTATAAAAACTTCACCAAGTTTGCTTGTTAAACAAGCGTTGCATTAAAAGCTTCATTTCCTTTTATGAAAATAATTGCAAACGTGAATTGTAGGGAGAGTTTCTATTCTGGCGCTTACGTACTTTCAGAGTTAACGTTGACGTAGGGTTCTTGTTTCCGCTATTTGCCTTACGATGATTTTTTTTTTGAATTGCCAAGGGGCGGGAGGGTCGGAGTTTCAGACCATCCTGCGACATCATCTTCGGACCTATAAGCTGGGTATTTTGGCTCTGCTGGAACCTCGCATTAGTGGTGATCGGGCCCGCAACGTTATTCTTTCCCTCGGATTTGACTTCTCTGTTCGAGTGGACGCTGCAGGGTTTTCAGGTGGCATTTGGCTTCTTTGGCAGGAAGCTTATGACATCTCGGTGGTCCTTGCCCATAAACAATTCCTGCACACTTCCGTCAAGCATGGTGCTCTCTCTTTTGACTTGACTGTTGTTTATGCTAGCCCTCACGAAACTTCGAGGGCCCTCCTCTGGCCTCTCTTGTCTTGGATTGGGGACTCTACTCCTCAGCCTTGGGTGGTGGGAGGCGATTTCAATGCTAAGCTTGACCTTTCTGATAGACGGGGGGGTGCCATCTCTTCCCGCGTAGTGAACAGGCCCTTTCAGGACTGGGTCCATGGGTGTGGTCTCCATGATTTAGGGTTCATCGATTCGCGGTTTACTTGGGATCGTGGCATGGTCCAGGCCCGGCTCGACAGGGTGTTTAGTTCGACGGAATGACTGCAGTCCTTTCCTCACACCGAGAACCTCCACCTCCCGTTCCTAGGCTCTGATCATCGTCCGATGCTTCTCAATTTCCTTCATCCCCAGCAGCGGGCTACCGGTCCGCTACCTTTTCGCTTCCTTAACGCCTGGCTCACTCACCCTGAGTTTCCTACTGTGGTTGCCGAGCACTAGGCTCCCGGGGAGGGGCCTCTCAGTGGCCGGTTAGCCCAACTCTCTACTCATCTTTCGCGTTGGAATAAGCAACGATTTGGTAACATTTTCTTTTGGAAGAAGAGGCTTACTGCTCTCCTGGCGGGCATCCAACGGGCCATGGCCGCCGCCCCTCGGGATTTGTTGCTTGCCTTAGAAGACGAGCTGAGCCGT
>JANIJH010000005.1:39586743-39601472 GCA_024520975.1 Erythroxylum areolatum | reverse complement strand
ATTTATATTTCTTACTTTGCTTGATAACCTTCTTAGAAGCCAAATGGGGAATCTAATTGGACTTATATAATTCAAGCCCTAATAAGCCTGGAATTAATTTAATCTCATTAGAATTAATTCCAGCTTATTAACTAAATGTCATTCCACTAAAAACAATTAGTTGAACTTTTAAATTACTAAATATTATGAGAACACATGTTTCAAATAGGATGTCCAATTGTAGACTCTAATATGAACCATATTATAGCCATCTGCACAATAAAGGGTAAAATTACCGTTTTGCCCTTATGTTCGTTTTTCCTTCTAAATATCCCGTTTTATTCTATATGGTGATTAACACACAAGATCTTATCTTGGAGTTAAGAATTGATGGTTAGCTAGTTCATCAAATTACTTGCGCTAGTTTAATCACCAATCTCCTTAAAACATCTAGAAGTGATGATATCATTATAAATTCTTTATTTGAATGATTGTTCCTTGATACATGTTTCAATTAATAATTCCAACATGCAGATATTGGATTGATACTTTGTAAAAATCCATTATGACCATATCAAAAATTATAATGAAACACATATGAGTTCACCACTCTTCAAGATTATGGTTTATAATAAATGAATGCTTAAGTTGTACGTTTTAAGATTAAAGTAACGACCCACTTTATTCTTTAAAAAATACTTAATTCTAGATTCATTTAATAGTGCCATTATCGATAGTCAAATACTATTGTGATATGAAACTCATCATTCCTTTGAAGTAAAATCCTTTACTTGCACGGAGATAAATCGCAATACTACAGTCTAAACCATAATCAAGCGACCAACTTGATTATTCAAATATGAATCAATTAGATTTAGATTCTAATAATATACATGTTTCCTATACATCTGTATGTATAAGTATATTACTTACAAAAGAATCTCAGTACCTTATAACTAGATATATAATGCTCATACAAGTAAAACCAAACTCTTTTGTTTTATTAATAATAAATATTTTCATTACAAAAGTAACTGGAAGAAAATTAAGTTATAACTAAATACACTTGCTTTCCAGGGCACTATATTTACATAACTCCAATAACACAATCACATTCACATAATAATTCAAAATAGAATTTAAAACAAATAATTAATTGAGTAAGACCATATAAGTTAATCACAGTTTGCTCCAAATAGCAATACCTCGAAGTCCCGACAATGTCTAGATGTTGTCGCTTTAAATGCTCTTCTATATCATGCAACATACACTTACATATATCACAACTTTGCACAATTATATAAGTATTCATTTATGCTCATATGTATGTATGGATTATGTACAATGCATGCTTAATGACAATCCCGGGTATTTTTCCTTTATTCACATCTCATGATCATTCAAACTTTATCATTTGTATGAGTCTAGCTTATTCTTAGGATTACACCTCAAGAGCACTTGGTTAATCTAATATCATAATTCAATTACTCGTCATTTCTTTTCTAGCAGTATACGCTCTCATAATACCCAATTCCAATTCACCTTTACTTAATACATATTACTCAAGTATTTCGAATGGCAACTACTATCATATTAATATCATCATTCCTATTATATTCATGCCTTTGGTACTTTGATATCAACAGTTCATTCACTAAGTTATAACATCATCAGTTGGTCATTCTAGCTTATATCAAAACAGATTTTTGGGTCAATTTTGGCATGGTCATTATGACAAGGGAAATGAAGTATTTAGGCAACACCTTCTTCTAAACAAATGTTACTATATTTCTTAAGTTTCTAATGAACTAAAGTTCATATAATCGGTTCAGGATTCTACAAGTTATATAAAAAATACTTCAAACTGTTCTCACACCATAATAGTAAACAATACTTAACTTCAAGGCAGAATTTGAAACTCTTAAAGACAAAATTAAATTTTGATTCCTTTATGAAATTAGTATCCATATGTCTCTAGTTTAATATAAACTTAAAATAATTCCATTTGGATATCTACAGATCAATATGTGGCCAAGATACCGATGCCTATTTAGTGAAAACACTCCATTTGACATATTCCAGCACACTTCATCATTTTCATCCTAAAGTCATCAATCAATCATTATCAATCTTTTCCTAATGAATTCAGATGACTATGAAATTTGGTGGAGAGGAAAGAAAATGTATGAGGAGCATGTGTTTCAACTTTCAAGTCAATCGGAGGTTCAAAGAAGGGTATTTAAAACTGTCAAACAACATTGCACTCAAACACAATCGTGCACTGCCTGATTGCTCCCTTCTGTCACGATCGTGCTTATGCATGATCGTGCAACTCCTCTAAGGTTTCCTCTCCATCATGGTTGTGATTATCTTCCCCAAATTTTACAAAACAACATATTTTCATCACTAGTTCATCTCTTTTGCCTAGTCTGTCATCTCTAACTTATGTCCTCATTATTTCCTCTTCATTCGTACTTCCATTTTAGCTCAATTCATTCACACACAAATCAAAATCTATGATTGATTGTAAACATGAAAAATAAAACATATTATATACATACATTCATCATATTTTCTACGCATGTTCACCTTCACTAACACTCTCATTTCATCTCTAACTTATCATTTTAATTCTTCCCATTTTGACTAGATTTTTTGTTAACTCCAACTCACTTTTATTAATCTCTATAACACCCGATCCACGTAAATACACCAAGAAATAAAACATAAGCATATCATCTTTTCATGAAATTTCTACACTCTTTTTACATCATCGTAATACAAAAAACAGAATATCCAAGTTCTTCTCATTTCAAGAACTCTATACTAGTCTTTTCTTTAACTTCAACTCACTCTAATTCATCTCTATATATCAACTTATAATTCACATTTTTCATATACCCAAAATATAACATACTTAAATCATTCTTTCGTTCACATTTTTGCACTCCTTCTATACACAAAAGATTAAGTCATAAACTCATTTCCATATTCATCAACTTTCAATTCTCATTAAAACATCAATTTCATAACTAACCTATCTCAAAAACATTTTTAACACAACTCATGATCTATTGCTCATCATATATTCAAAAAATATGACATAATCCTACTTACTACCTCATCCATGTATCATCACTATTCAGCTCCTTTTCACTATCATTTAATCTCAAGATATCATCACAAATTCTTTTTATTAACTAACCCATTCATAACATTAATATACTAAAAACAGAGCATAAACTCATTTATTTTTTTCACCCACGTACAACATATATAAAACATCATTTTATGAACATTTAACCTCTAACTATCATTATGCATGTTTCATTCAACACATCATAAAGAAGCTTACGATACTTACTTGGTAAAACTCCCAACTCTTCAAAATCACGTGAACCCTAGCTTTCTATGATACACGATCATTAATAGTTAAGGG
Source organism: Erythroxylum areolatum (assembly GCA_024520975.1). Taxonomy (NCBI): domain Eukaryota; kingdom Viridiplantae; phylum Streptophyta; class Magnoliopsida; order Malpighiales; family Erythroxylaceae; genus Erythroxylum; species Erythroxylum areolatum. Next base: position 39,598,054 of record JANIJH010000005.1, on the reverse strand, counting down.
TGTTAGGGTTGGGTCTTTTTGTAGCAAATGAAGAAGACAATAAAATGATAGTAGTAAGAAAGGTGAGAGCAAGGCTTACTTTGATAGGGGAAAGAGAGATGTTCATAGGTGAAGAAGATGAAGAGTGAAATGAAAAGAAATTAACAAGAGGTGAGAACAAATGAACACAAAAAAAGGGCAAATAAAAATGAAGATGGTCTTTCACCTGGGAGAGAGTGTCATAGGGGTTGATGCATGTCTCACTTGCCATATGTCCATTTCTTATGATCTCACTTGGTTCTCTTAAATAACTAGTCTATTTGTCTCCAATTTTTACTCCAATTGTCACCTAATTTTTAATATCATACTCTCAACAAATCCTAATCCCATTAACCAATTATTTCAACTGCCATATGACAATTATTTCTACTACCATAAATCAATTGTCTTGCCACTTGACATTTTTTCTAGTCCAAAAATACTCATAATTTTTGAAATTTCCTAAATTTTACAAAAAATCTAGATCAACAATTATTATCATCAAATCATTCAAGACAGGAAATCCACAATTCTCAATATAATCACATTTATAAAATAATTATACCCAAAAAATGTCAACGAATGCATGTACAATCATTTAACGTATGCAATAATTAATATTCACATGTGTGTGTACGTTATATTATGCATGAGCATGAAATGCACTTTCTAACTTCTCAATAATCTCTCATGTACACTATTCTAGGGTTCTAACCCTTAACATAGGATAACGGGATGTTACAGTGTTCCTATATAAGTCAGGTTATTAAAGAAGCATAATGCATCAGTAAGCTAGACGAGGTTGAAGTGGCATCATGTAGATTTTGTGTTAGTAATTATCATTTATCATGAAATATACAACAGGCACTTTAGTTAATGCTCTTAAAAAAAAGAAATTAAAAAAGGTCCAAAAGTGGAAATGGTCTTACTAGAAAAGTCCTCTTCTCTTTACTTATGGTAAACTTTAGTGCACCTCTCATTTCATCCCTCTACTTAGTAATTTGTGTTAAGGTATAAGAGGCATTAGGATTTAACTTTTCTTTATAAAAAATTCTACCTTTTAGAAATCAGAAAGAACTTATTTCATTGATAATGATTGTTCATTGAGAATAATTCTAAATTTTTTTATATAACAGAAATCTGTTGGTTTTCATTAAGAAGGCTAAAAAAATTTAAAATGAAACGAGTTTCATCATCAGCAGCAACATCTTGTTGAAGTCCCATTGAGGTGGGGGGTCTGGGGAGATATGATAGTATGCAGCCTTACCCCTACCTCGTAGAGATACTGTTTTTGATAGACCCACGTGCAATGTGTCATGAAGATCTTAGACATTATAAATGGATGAGCATACATTTCTAAGAAATAAAAGTAAAATAAATAATAAATCAAACGAACATAAACGGTTAGAAAAACAACTAAATACAAAAATATAACACAATACAAGTAAATAGTAAAGAGAAACAATAATCATAATATTAAAAAAACAACGAGCAAGAGTAATAAATATAACACAAAATAGCGTGTATGTAGAACATGTCTAAGGTTAGTAATAAACGTTAAGAGAATTAAGTGCTAGAAGAGACTTGTATCGACTACGAAACACCCGTATAGGAGTAACTCTAACAGGCCTGTCAAAACCTTAATTAAACTACATAGGAACCAAACTAAGTTATACACCCTAGAAGGTACATACTAAACAATAAATGCAAAGGGCACAGGTTATTATAACCTACAAGAAAGTGAATGTCCTCTTTTAAGATAGACCCCTAACCCTATCCTAGTACGCCAAAGTTTCTCATTGTGAGCTAAGCCCTCAATAAGATCCAACCTATCCATATCATTCTTGATCACTTCCTCCTAGTTATTTTAGGCCTTCCTTTTTTTCTCTTACAGTCTCTATGTATTATTTTCTCACTGGAGCATCAATGTGTCTACTTTTAACATATCCGAACCATCTAAGTCATGCCTCTATTAATTTGCCATTTATACCAGCCCCCTTTAATTTGTCTCCTCTTAAAATGAAACGATTTTATAGTAAACAAAAGAATTCAATTGGATTTAGAAATATTTTTTGAATAGAAGATGAACTTTATTTATTAAAATAAATAATTATGATCTTGGATGAAAGAGAGACTCTCAATTTTCACAACTAAAAAGACTAATACGAACAAATTAGGTTGAATTTCAAAATTTTGATACACTATAATTAATAAAAAAAGCACGATTGAAAAATTAAATACATCTAAAATATAGAAATTTTAAACCAATGATATGTAATAAAGCTCAAATGAGTTTTAAAAAATATAATAGGTTAAACTAGGTGGCTTAAATTGAACTCACAATTTTAAAACGATAAGCCTTAATTGATTGAAGACTTTTTTTTAAAAATATTTTTATTCTATCTAGCTTTTATACCTAGAGAAATTATGCTCTTAACCCATTATTGGGCTAAATAAAAAATAGTTATCAAAACTTGTGCATTTGAAGAGTTATGGCAATTGGATTTTTTATTCCTTTTCAATCACTACTTTTATTTAAGCGGTTATTTTATTTGTGTGATCTATTGTTCCTCTCACTGTTATCCTAAATTAGCCCAAGTATTAATCATATAAGACCATTTGCAAGCAGAAATATATTTATACAATGAATTTTTTAAAAAAATTTAACTTAAGGATTTGAATTGGATTATTAGAGATTTGGGTCCAACCTGAGGTTCTTTCACAAAATTTGAAGGCCTAAAGTAAGGTTTTTGAGAACGTAGGACTTAGGTCCAATTTTATTAAGAGTATTTGTTTTTAAAACAATGAGCCTAAAGATAAATACGAAATTAAAAAACATTTAATATTTTTTAGCTATGATAATAATAGATTATAAGAAGGATGTGTTAGGCCCAATTTGACATATTTAATTCTTTGGGATTCTTTATTAAACTTTGATATAATAATGATTGAATATAGTAATAATAAGCTTGACTTAACCTCGTATTTTAAGGCAACAATTACCAAGTTATAGTCCTTAAAAAGAAATGATTTGATGTAATATATTTAATACAAACTTAGCCATCTCTATACTTAACATAATTTAAACCGATTTAAAAACAAAAATAAATTAACTAAAAGAGATGACTTGATGCAAATTTAATACAAACTTAGCCCATATCTCTATACTTGACATAATTGAACCTAACCTAAAAAAAAAATTAATTAACATTTGCCTTGAATGGATAAAAATAACTTGTAAAAAAAATGTTTATGAAAATCAAGAATGAGTGAATCTTAATTTCTAAACAATAATTTTCATTAAGATAACAAATTGCATTGATGTAAATATAAACTCAAAAATATTGAGTAGATAATGAAGGAATTACTAGGTCTCCAGGAAGAGGAAATTCATTGATAGAGGTGTAATTATAGATTGGGGAGAGTATTCTTAAATGAAAGCAGTCTATAGATTCCCTAGTTCAATCCTCATAAGTTAGCCTCTCAAAGAATCCTACTCTAATGATTGCTTTCAAAACTACTTTGGAAACCCCTATTGTTATATTGAATAAAGAATCTTCATGTGCCATTAAGAAGAAACCTAACTGTAAATATAAGAGGAATGGGCATAATAGCTCCTTTTCTTAATGATGAACATTGTTACTTAAAACATTTGGGGTTTAAATAACCTAAATAGACTATGTAATCTCACAATAATGGCCACATCATTGTCTATTTTGACCTTAATCTTTTATACCAACATCATTAGAGCTGTTTTGATTAATACATCTATTGCCAAGTTATACTAATCCATTCTCATTTGTTCTTAAATATTACTATGGTATATCCTACTAATATAGAGTTTTAAAGAAAGTATCTTTAGGATGATCTAACTTCTCTGTAGGTTAGATTCTCTTTGGTTTTAGAAAGTGTTTTTAGCTGTACTTTACTTGCTTAAGAGGTGAATGGAAGATCTAAGTTGAAGAGTTGTAACAATGATTTTTTTAAATTTATTAGCATTGGAGCTATAATAGAACCAATGTTCACTAACAACTACTTTACTTAGAATAATAAGCAAAGTGATACCTAATTTCTTTAAAAAAACCTTGATAAGTGCTTGATAAACTATCCTTTACATGCCTAACTTTCCACATAACTTTGCTCACTTTTACACTCCCCTAAACTTTTATCATACTCCAACCAAAGTTTACTTGAATATGAGAGAGATTAAAAGGAATTCACCTTTTAAAGTTTATTAGCTCTTTTTTGGAAGATCCAGGATTTAGAGAGACCACAATGAGAGGTTTGAGTGCCCAAACAGTATACTGTAAGGCTATAGGTGTGTGTAGAAGTTATAAGCTATCAAAAGAGAACAAATAAAAATAAATAAAAGGAGATGTAACTCCTTAATATATGATAAACATACATCTTTGGAGTCCCTCAATATGATCTAGGAAAAATTGAGAACTAAACCAAAAGATGAGACATTTAAAATTCTTGAAGGCTCAACTCTAAATAGTTATGTGGAATCTCTTGAAATGTGATATTCCTTGCCAAAATAGAATTCTATGATTAACTGGTTTAGTAACATATCAAGTAACACCAAATTCTTCCACAATGTGATTTTGGTCACTAGAAAAATAAAGAAATAATGTCTATGAAAAAATTAGATGGAATTGTTTTATTGATCATTAAAAGTTGAAAGAACTGGCTTTTGATTACTTTAATATATTATTAGGTACTAATGATGTTGTAAGTCCCTTATGAATAGAGGATATAAGTTATTTAGTATAAGCCATCTCAAGGAATCAAATTGACTTCCTCGATAAAGAGGTTACTATAAATGAAATAAAGAAGCCCTCTTTAACATGAAACTTGAAAACAATCCTAGACCTAGTCGATTTAATGCAAGATTCTTCTAGACTACTTAGGATAAATAAAATGAAATGCTTTTTATCACCATCCATGAATTCTTTGGAAGAGGAAAATTATTAAAGGAACTTAACAAAATCTTTATGTGTTTAATCCCTAAGATCCCAAACCTAATTTCCCTGTTTAACTATAGACCCTTCTCATGCCATAATATGATTTATAAGCTCATCTCCGAGTTATTGGCTTATGAATTAAAGGTTAATTTTAAGAAAATCTTATCCTTTATTATGGGCCTTATATTCAATGAACAGAATTGGTGGAAATAATAAGTTGTGATTTGAAGATTGACTTCATTAAGGCTTTTGATTCCTTAAAATGGAATTTCTTGTTTAGTTTAATTTAGTTTTATTTTTCCTTAAAAAGTTCACTAATAAGGTTAAGCAATGTATCACTCTTAGCCTCATGCTCTATCTTGGTTAGTTTTGAACTAACAAACTTATTTAAAGTGACTAAGGGACTTAAGCAGGGATACCCTTTATTCCCTTACCTATTTTCCAGCAGTACGAAGGTCCTTAGTAGACTCATTGGTTCCAAGGAATCCAATTTTAAATATCATTATAGATGTAACAAAATTGGCATTTTAAACCTTTTTTTGGTATATGATCTTCTATTACTATATGGGGCTAGAAAGGAATCGGTGGAGGTTTTTACCAAATCCTTGGATCATTTCAAAGACATTTCAATGTTAAGATACAATCTTTCTAAAAGTAACTTTTATATATCAACAGGAACTAGAGCAACAAAGAAGCTCTTAGAAATTACTAAAGGTTTTAAGCACAAACATCTTCCTTTTAAATAATTAGGGATTACTATCATCACTATCAGGAGATTGTCATTCTCCGATTGCATACCTCTCATAAATCTATTCACAAAAGCCGAGGAAGTTGATGCAATAGGGCCTTTTCCTATAGGGAAAACTAAAACTGATTACCTCCATTTTGAGTAATCTTCATATTTATTGGTTCCTCACATTGGCACCCTAGAGGAGAAAATTAGGTCTATTAAAAAGCTAATCAGGAAATTCCCATGGTTAGGGCTCTAGGAGAAAGGTAAGGTGACTATAGTTAAATGGATTGAACTTTTGTGAACAAAGAGGGTCAGGGTCTTAAGATTAACTCTATTAGAACCTTGACATATGTATTTCTAATGAAAAGCCTACGAAAGATTTTCATAGATAAGGAGTCACCTTGGGTTGAATGGATTCATACACAGTTCTTAAAAGGTGAGAGATGTATATAGTAAAAAAAGCAAAGACCTCATAAACCCTTAGATAGATTGTACTGATAAAGGACCTAGAGAGCTACAATTCAAATATAAAACTTGGAATGGTAATGGTACTTCCCATTGGTTTTTCAATTGGAACAATTTAGGTCTTTTATATAAACTTTATGATATTGATTCACTCAAAGGATGTACTCTTATTGGCACTAATGTTAAGGCAATCATGTAAGAGGATATATGGAGCTAGCTAATTCATGTTTCAAGGGGTTTTGGACTAGTACTTATTGGAGTTATGTAAATATAGTGCCTTAGAAAGCAAGTATATTTACATATAACTTAATTTTCTTCCAGTTACTTTTGTAATGAAAATATTTATTATTAATAAATCAAAAGAGTTTGGTTTTATTTGTATGAGTATTATATATCTAGTCATAACGTACCAAGATTCTTTTGTAAATAATATACATATACATGGAGATGTATGGGAAACATGTGTATTATTAGAATCTAAATTGGTTGATTCATAGTTGAATAATCAAGTTAGTCGCTTGATTATGGTTTAGACTATAGTGTTGTGATTTTTCTCCGTGTAAGTAAAAGAGTTTACTTCAAGGGAATGATGAGTTTTATATCATGATAGTAATTGACTATCGATAATGGCACTATTAAATGAATTTGGAATCAAGTATGTTTTTAAAGAATAAAGTAGGCCGTTACTTTAATCTTAAAATATACACCTTAGCATTCATTTTTTACGAACCACAATTTTGATGAGTGGTGAACTCATATATGTTTCATTATAATTCTTAACATGATTGGAATGGATTTTTACATAGTATAAATCTAGTGTCTACATGTTGGAACTATTAACTGAAGCATGTGTTAGGGAATATTCACTCAAATAAAGAGTTTATAGTGATATCATCACTTCTAGATGTTTTAAGGAGATTGTTGATTAAATTGGTGCCAGTAGTTTGATGGACTAGCTATCTATCAAGTCTTAACACTAATGTGAGATCTTGTGTGTTAATCATCTTATAGAGCCAAACGAGAGATCTAGAAGGAAAAACCAACATAAGGGCAAATCGGTAATTTTACCCTTTATTGTGCGGATGGCTATAATATGGTTCATAATAAATTTTGCAATCAGACATCTTATTTGAAACATGTGTTCTCATAATTTTTAGTAATTTAAGAGTTCAACTAATTGTCTTTAATGGAATGACATTTGGTTAATAAGCTAGAATTAATTATAATAAGATTAAATTATTTTCGAGCTTATTAGAGCTCGAATTATATAAGTCCAATTAGATTCTCTACTTGACTTCTAGGCAGGTTATCAAGCAAAGTAAGAAATATAAATAGAGATTTTTAAGCCTATGATTGAATGTTGGGCTTACACTAATTAATTGTTAGTTAGAAGGCCAAATGAACATTTAATATTGGGCTAGACTTTGATTTGATTTGATTAATTAGATTAATTAAATTGAAACAAAGTTGTTAAAAATGGGAGGGCATATTTTGGTTTTTTTATTGCTAAATGTGCAGCTGCACATTTAGCATTGAATTGCCAAATTAAAGATGGTTTTTATCATGCTTTATCATCATTAAATGGAGTAATGATCTTATCATTAAATAGTTTAATGGTTATCTTTTAATGATGGAATGTAACCTTTTAGCATTCATGTGATTAAAGAAAGGAAGAGGTGCAGTTGATGTACTCTCTTTTCCTTCTTTCATCCATAACCGAAAATGAGAGGGTCTCATTTAAGTTATTGGTCTTTTCATATAGCCATCTTTAACAAATGAGAAGAGTCTCATTTATTGGCTTCTTTATGATTGATTAAAGAATGAAGTGATGCATTGGATGCATATCATTTCCTTCTTTCATGTTAACCAAAATTGAGAGAGAGTGAGAAGATTTTGTTCTTGCATTTTCTGACTCACTCTCCCCTCTCTTCCATACATAGTCGAAACTTGAATGAGAAGAGTCTCATTTTTGGCTTCTTTCATGTAAGAAAAATCTCCTCAAAATATTTATTCTCCTTTCCCATCAAAGGATCCTGTTAACCAAGTTGTCCAAGCAGAACAAATAGTAGATCGGATTGATTGAGGATACAACAACAAGGAAAGGATACATTGACAAAGGAAAGGATACAAAATTAAGGAGTCAAAGCTATAGCAAGGATTCGAAGAGGATACAAAAGCAAGGAGTCAAAGTTGTAGCAAGGAGTCAGTATAAATTTCTACCATCTTGTTTTTATGTTAATTATTTTCCTTATACCGTATCATATATGGCTAAAACATGTTCATTTGGTTATGTTGATTTTGCTGCGTTTTGATTTCGAATTTTTTTTAAAATCTACTATTTTAGCCAAATCTTGGATGCTTTTATTTTCGATCCAACAATTGGTATCAGAGCCATTTTATTATGCATGATTTCAATTCCTATATGTGATGCATGGGTTGGAAATTAAATTTTGTATGCTGCATATTTTTAGGTGATAGAAAATATGTGGTGTACGTTTCGCTCTTTTGGTTGTCCATAGAATATAGTTTTATCTTGTAAGTTTTCTTCGTTTGGTTTGTAACAAAGGGGTGGCCTATCATCGTTATGTTTCCTGCTTGGTTTCATTTTTTTTGTTTTCTTTGGTTTTGTAATGTACAAAATTCTATAATATTGACAATGGAGCAGCCATGGATCGAAGAAAAGACAAGGTAATGGTTTCGGTGTATTCTTTAGTGTATTGGAAATTTTTCAATTTTATGAAAACCAAAGTGTTGGAATTTTGTTTTAACAAATTTTCAATTTTATGAAAACCAAAGTGTTGGAACTTTTCTTTTGATAAAGTTTCGATTTTATGAAACACAAGTTCTAGAATTTGTGAGTGTCAGATTTATTAGAAACAAGTGCTGAAATTTTTAGTTTCATATTGCCAAAGTTTCGGTTTTGATGAAAAACAAGTGTTAGAATTTTTGTTTCAAAGTGAAAAAATTCCTTTTTATGAAAATGCCATTACAAACTTTTTATCGAATGGGCCAGGTCATGTGGATGAAGAGTTCGAAGCAGAAGATCCAAGTTCAAGAAGACATTTTTGGGCCTAAAAACCTTGTAATTTTATTTATGTTCTAGGATGGACAATCAAAAGTGGCATATTAGTTAATGAGATGAATGTATAAATGGATCCGAATAGTATGTGATATTATGTGATTGTATGCCATTTAGAAAATTGCTAACCCTAGGCTTTGCCATGCATTCATTAGATATAAGATATATATTGAAACAATATAGGATGGATAATAAATTGCATCTAGACAAAATGGTATTTATTCCAAAATGATTGAGTGGGAGAGGGTGCTTTTGTGAGAGTCCACGGTCTTTATGTGATGGTCCATTTGTATGTGGTGAAGTGTTACTCCTTACAAGAAGGGATGAATCCTAGATCTTGCATGGTTTGGGTCTCCTTAAGGATAAGTCCACTCATTGGTAGCAAATGTGACCTCCTACCGAGATATGGTTTGCAAGTACCTTTAGTGGATGAGTCAAATGGTTACAAACTCAACATATTTTATTAATAACCTTCCCATCGTAGCTTTGTCGGTAAAAGCATGGGCCAAATGATGACTCTTCTAAAAAAGTTTGGTATGAAGATGCTTGGCTGTTTTTAAGTGGGAAGGTCCCAGTTTTTCTTTTAATAGATAAGGTGATCTACCGTCACTTAGTCCATTATAAATAAGAAAAATCACCGTCTCCTAAAGTTTTTTGAAGTTTTGTTAAATCTATCATTATGCATACACGCATCATGATTTTATATAAAGTTCTAATATTGGTGACTAATATGCTCATGCTTTAATAATTTATATTTTTAGACATAATCAATCACAATATGAATCCACTCACCTTGCCCTTAACTAATAACAAATTGGAAAATGAAAAGAATTTTAATGAATGAAAACGTAACCTTGACTAGTAAGTGCTATATTCTAGCTTCTGTCAGCAAAATATTGCAAAATAAAATTGCTTGCATGAAAATTGCTGGTGTAATGGTCCATCACCTACATGAGATGTTTGACGTGAGGATTAGGTCTGCAAGAAGTCAAAGTTATAGCAAGGATTCAGAGAGGACACGAAAGCGAGGAGTCAAAGCTGTAGCTAGGAGTCGGTATAAATTTCTACCATCTTGTACTTATGTTAATTATTTTCTTTATACCGTATCATGTATGGCTGAAACATGTTGATTTGGTTATGCTGATTTCACTACGTTTTGATTTCGAAAAAAGTTTTGAAATCTACCGTTTTAGCCTAATCTTGCATGCTTTTGTTTTCGATCCAACAATACTAGAAAACCTCCTACATATTTCCTTAGCCGCTTTAAAGAGGACACTATTCTCAAACTACTCTCTTAAGGAGTTACTAATGGGATAATAAGGAAAGGTCTTATAGAACAAGTAGGTTTAGCAAAAGTAATCCCTAGCACATCATTCATCCTTTAGTTTGCAATAAATTATAGATTATGTACAAAAGAAGCTCTAGAATTCCCTTAGGTAGACCTTGTGTGATATGTAAAGACAAGGATGAAGCTACATACGATTTATTTTTCAAATTTAGTTTCTCCTATAAAATTTAGAATCAGATATTAGCCCTTTACACCCTACAATGTGACTTCTATCTATGGGAAAATATCATTGGTTAGGCTATAAGATCAAATGTTCTATAAAAGGAGACCTTAAGCTTTTAGGGACGAAATGAAACTAGGAGATCTTCAGGGATGCCTAAACCAATAAATAGGTCATTAGTCAAAGGCTTATTGATAAGATGTTGGGACCCGATCCGGGAACCAGATCCCAACCGAAATATTGCGAATCGGAAAACAAAGCAATTGATCAAGCAAAACGAATATGAGAAATCGGAATACTAATAACAAATTGGATAACAAAGCGAAAGCAAATCGGAATCGGATGCAAAACATACAAACGGAGTAATTGAACTGAAATCAAGCGAATCAATTCAATTGACAGAACGAATCGAAAGCGAATCGAAACAAAGAAAGCGAAGGATCGCGTAGCGGAAATGCAAATTGAATCGAATCGAAAAAACGAATGTCCGAACTGAAACACATTCCGACATCCCGGAGAAACACAAAGTATAGAAAACTCATCG
>JANIJH010000005.1:39573417-39585128 GCA_024520975.1 Erythroxylum areolatum | reverse complement strand
TTCGATTTGATCCGATGTTTGTTTCGCGTATCCGATTTCGCTTCCGCCTTGTGTTCCTTTCTTTCGATTTCGCTTTCATTCTTTCCGTTTTTCGGTTGGGGTCCGGTCTCGGGATCGGGTCCCAACATTCCATCATAACATAAGGTCATTATATCTTAAGCAAAATGATCTAAGATTGGGTTAAAGAAATTGACACGAAGATTTATAATTTTCCATCAACCCTTAATAGCCAGCAAATTCATAATTCTCCCAAACTTCTCGTTAAAGCAATTTTGATCCTTTTATGATAATTTTGTATAGTATGATGTCAATTTTTGTACATTAATTTACTTTCTTTTTACCACGTATGCTCTAGTAATGTAAAATCTGCTTATCCAAAATTGAGCTCATTTAATAGATTCTCAACATTTTAGAAAGGAATATCATCTTTTGCTCCCTTGTTTTCTCTCCTCTCAAGACTTTAATGAATAATGATTCCATCTTATTTTATATAATGACTGATTTATATTTCTATAACCAAAAATTAAAAGAAATTAGACTATATATGTACATATAAAAAATAATGAAATGAAATTTAAATTCCTAAAATATAAGATTTAAAAAAAAAAGAATTTTGAAAGTAAAAATGAATAAAAAGATTTTTTTGAAATGATACATTTTGCTTAAAAGCCAATTTTAAAAAGCAATAATCATTTGAAGCCAATAAGGTTGCATGAATTAATAGAAAATCCAAAAGAAAATTCTCTCTCAATTTATTCAAATCATGCATGACATAAAAAAGGAGTAAAGTTTAAGAAAGATAAGTTGACTCCCTTTGATGTTCATACTAAATCTTGACGTCTCATAAAGATTGATATATGGGTTAGCCCTAAGCTAACTAATATATTGAGTTTGAGGGTTTCTAAAGATTAGGTGAGCCTCCTAAAGAAGTGGTGAGTGTGAAATAAATGATTTGGTTTAGATTATTTCTCCCATCTTCTCAAAGTTTTGATCCTAAAAGGGATAATGAATCGTTTTAGACGGGCAAATTTATTAGGCGCCATCCTAAGCACAGTGCTACCAAGGCAATCATTTGTGGGATTTTAATGCCAGAACAACATAGGGAAAACATATAGATATAAATATATGATGTGAGTGCTCACCTATGTCCAAAAGGTTGTTATATAACCTTTCATGGACTTTGCCCTTTTTTAATTACCTCGTTTATTGATAATTGTAGATTAAATCGTGTTTTTGTAGGTATTTTAGTTTGTATTTAGTTGTTAATTTGATTTTTTAGTGCGTGTTTAGGTTATAATTGTGTTAGTTAGTAGATATTTGTGTTTTAAGCATTTTGTGGGTTAAAATATGCTTTTGAGCTACAATTTTATATATTTTAGGTGTCTTGATGAGATTGCTAGTATTTCAGGGCAAGTATTGAAGAACAAAGAAGATTCGGAGGAGGGCCAGACCTAAAACCAGGGCCACGATCATGACAAAATCAGATGCAAGGGGTCATGATCATGGTACGTTATGCATGTTGTGCCATGATTATGACAGAGAGCCAAGCAAGGGGGACATGATTATGACACTATGCGCCATGATCATGACCTACGTGACAGAACATGCGCATAACCTTACCGAATTGAGTTTTTGAGGGACTTTTTGGACCTTTCAGATCTTAAAAAAAGCCCTAGAGTTGCCAAAATTAGAAAAGCCTATAAAAGGCATTATGATGAAACCCTATGGAGAGCATCCATTTTGCTACATTTGAAAACCTTTAAGAAAGAAGAGAGAAGAGGAAGAAGAGGAGAGAGAGGAGTGTGCTGTTGCAGCTACTACATTCCTAGGCCATCCTGATCCTTTCCAAGAGTCATTTCCATTTCGTCTTATTATTCTTTTCTTTGAATGAATACGATGATGATGATGGATTTGGATTGGATGATGTTCTAAACTCTTTAGCGATTTTGAGTTGACTTAATGTTAATCTAGTTATCTTTTATGTTGATTGATTAGGTGTTGTGATTAATTGCGATGCTTACGTGTTTTGATAATAAATTGAGTGGGTGAGTCGAATAAAAATTATTAGGTTGGATTAATGAGAATTAAGTGACTTGATAGGCTACGGAATTAATCAAATCGGTAATTTATATGGAGAGAGATCCCGTGTGAGGACCAATTGTTCATTAGAACACTTAAGAACTTATTACGTTATGAGCTAATCATTAATTGAGAGATTATATTTTTAGATACTTGATATAATTAGGGATTGTCAATTAAGGCTTCGTGATTATAACTCGAGAGATAGTAATCCACCTCTTAATAGTCTAGAATCGACATTATATTAATATTTAAGTGACTAGATTAGCATTGATGATAAGATAAATCCCCTTCCTTCATAATCTGTCAATTCTTTTTGATTGATTTTCAATTGTCAAATTGGGGATGCTCATTTTAATTTCCTTGCTTAATATAGAATTCTTGTTTCTATCATTCCATATTCTTGCTTTTACTTCCATATTCTCGTATTTACTTTTCTGATTAGTTTTTCTTTTCATTTTAATTATCATTTAGGCCTTAGACAACTTAGAATTCGATTAGTTCACCAAGTCCTCAAGGGATCGACACCTCTTATATTACACTCATGATTTAAAGAGAGAGAAAGAAGAGAGAGAGAAGAAGAAGAGGAAGAAGAAATGGGACTTTTGACGCTGCTGCCTTCCCGGAGAAGTGGGTCTCCTGACATTGTTGCCTTCCTGGATTATCGGATCAAAGTTCTTTCTCCTTTCCATTTTCATTTTTATTCATTCAATGTATATGATTGAAATGGATTGTATGATGATGGATTTTGGATTGTTGATGATGTTGTAACTCTTCCTTTGGGATTTACCTTGATTTAATGCTAATATAGTCATTTTTGTGTTTTATTGAATGGGTGTTGTGATTAATTGTGGTATTTGCATATTTCGATAATAAAGTGAGAGGGTGAACTAGATAAAAATGATTAGATTGGATTAACGAGAGTTAGGCGATTTAACAAATCACGTGATTAATCTTATTGAGTTTAGTCTAGAGAGAGATCCCATGTGAGTCCTGGTAGTTTAATAGAGGGCTTAAGATCTAATTAGAATTTTTGGGTATTTTGTTAATTGAGAGAGTGCGAACTCTATCATTCAATTAAGGTTTATGAATTAGGGTTTAACGATTGTAACTTGAGAAAGAGTAATTGACCCTTTGATAGTCTAGAACCGACATTACAATAATGCATAAATAGCTATATTAGCATTAATGATAAGAAAATTCCCTCTCTCACAACTTGGTAATTTCCCTTAAGTGATTTTCATTGTGACATGTGTTGCTTAATTTCCCTTATTTGTGTCTTAATTTCCCAAATTAAATTCCTGCTAATCAAATTCCCATATTTACTTTTCTGTGCATTTTTATTTTCTATTTCATTTCATTTTATTAATTTTCTAGCCTTAGATAACCTAGGATTAGATTAGTTCACCCTCCTCATGGGATCAACCCTTTATATATTACAATTCATGGCCCGTGCTCTTACGGTAATTGAAGGCTATAAATTGTAAAACTCGACACCTTTGAACAAGTTTTTGGCTCCATTGCTGGAGAGTTGTAGGATTAGTTTAATTCTTTTAGTATAAGGAGTTATTACCCTTTCTTGTGATTTTGGTACCTAATCACAAGAAATATGTGTTAAAAAAAAGACGAAAGTTTGGGCGCAAGGTAGATGACACATCAATTTGGACATTACTAGGCAATTCTGAGGAGTGTAAAAGGATGAATGATAGAGGAAATAGATTATAGGAATCAAAGGATCACCCTTGCAGACTTCAATGAGGAAAAATTTGGTTGGTAAAGTCATCATTGTTATTAGAACATATACAATCCGGGGTGACAAAACCACCCAAATTTCTATTGGTCTAATAATTTAAAGACTCATTTTGGACATCCTATCAGGATTTCAACTAGATGAGTCTAGTTCATGGGATTCTAAATTGGACAAGATCATGGAAAAGCTCATGAACATAGAAGAGGCCCAGAAGAGATTGGAAGAGGAGTTTGACCAAGTAACGGAAGATCATGCCTCTTCTATTCACAACCTACAGGTTCTAATGGGCCAACTTTCTAGGGAATTTTGTAAACAAAGTGTAGAAAATTATCTCTACAACATGAAAGTAAATTCAAAAGAGCAATGTAAGACTAACACACTTAGGAGTGGGAAAGAGTTAGGATAACCAATGGATAGACCAGCTGAAACCCACTCTGTAGAAGATTAAGAGAAGTAAAAAAAAGATGAAGAAAGGAATGAGGACCCTCCCTATGTTCCTCCCTCACCTTACCTATTAAACATACCATTTGTAAAAATTGACGTGTTCGAATCTTTAAAAGAACAAGACGCAGAAGAACATAAAGGTTGAAGAAGACACGGAAGTCTCTATTCATAAAGTGCAAGAAGAAGAGGAGAAGGGGGTGACTAAGGAAGGATACGAATAACTCACCCTCTTATACAAAAAATTTCTGGATTCAATGGAAGATTCAGGGAGTTTTGTTTTTCCCTATTTTTGTTGACAATTTGTCATCGAAAAGGACATTACTAAACTTATTAAGTTTCCTTAATTTGATAGATTATTTATTTTCCATTATCTTACAATTTGTAGCTTATTTTTAGGCTTCAAAATTGATGTTGAATGAGAAGGTTGGAAGCAAGTCCCTCATAATTGATCCAGGCTGAGCTTTCAAGGATGCAAGATCAAGCTAATGACCCTAAATTAGCACGTTTAGTTGTTAGATTTAAATTGGTGCATTGTTAGAATTGTTTTAAATTCCAAAAATAAGTTCTTAATGATTTGGATTGCTAACTCTCTTATTCTTTTTAAAGCAATTATAAAATAGGGCAACAGTCTTAAGCATCAAGTGCAATTGTTCTCCGACATCCATCACTACCTTAATCACCATGATGGGTTCTTATGCTCTAACCCTTGTTCTTTTATTTTGTTTTTATGTTTTTCTTATCATGTTGTTTTATTCCTACCTTATGTGTTGACTCTTCTTATATGTTCTCCTCATATTGAGGACAGTGTGTTGTTCAAGTGTGGGGAGGTGCGTGCATTGTTATATTTATGTTAACTGTGAATAGGTTGTGTGCTTGTATGTTTTTTTTTATGTGAATTTTTCATATTGTATGATAGTTTGTTTAGGGTGTATGAAGTGAATTGTGTGAATGTGTCAATGGATAAGACTTAATGGGATAGATTTAGCTTTGAGCATTGTCTTTTAGGATGTGAAGATTTATTAGCTTCAAATTAGTGACCTAGGCTACTTTAACTAAATATGCAGTTTAATTAGGATATGGTACTAGTTTATTTACCCTAGGAATTTGTTACATTCATTTATAATTTTAGGCCAATGGAATAAGAAGCATTGCTAATATATTTTTATGAGAATGACTAGCAAAAACAATAAGGTAGGTAATGTGTTAAAAATGTGTTTTAAAAAAGTATAAATTTTAACTAAATAATTATTCCATTGGCCTTCGGGCTATGAATAGAGCTAGTAGTCAGTTGAGACTGTGATGTAGTTGACTAACCGGATAGAAATTTATCAAAAATGTTTGCTTCTAAGTCAAAAGGCTATAATGACTGTTGGACCCCTTTCCGGAGCCCAACATCGGACATGGGATCATGAAGCTTGAGCGTGGAGGAGGCTTAGAAGTTGACAATTTAAAAGAAAATCTTTTGGAAGTAAAGGCGGGCTTCGCCGTGACAAACTTTGATTTCGCCGCGGTGAACATATTGCAAAAATACCATAGACCCCTTGGGAATTTTATGCCACGGTGAATTATTTAACTTTCGCCGTGGCGACCATTTGGTCTCGCTGAGGTCATCGCGGTGAACTCACCACATCAACGAAAATAAAATTTTTTGGGATAATTACATCGCGGTGAACTCTTAGCTTTACCGCTACGAAAACCCCTGATGTAGAGCCCACAACCCAAAACAAAATGAACCTGAAGTAGAACCCAACTTATACATGAACACATGCAATTTCCAAAATCCAAATACTTTGCAAAAATATGAAAAATCATAGACAAATCCAAAAACATATTTCATTAATATCAAAAGTGAGAGTTTTACAAAGATTTAATGGGCATTTCAAGCCACATTACAACATAAACCAAAGATACATAATTTGCAAAAGTAGAATTTCTTGAAATTTAACTAAAGCCTTGTTATACAAAAACTAATTTTGAAAGCAAAATAAGCCTAGTAGGAGTGATGCCTTGACTCTTGACTACTCAATCTCTTGCTGCTCACCTGAAGATGGGACAGAATAGGAGGGGTGAGCTTAAAGCTCGTGGGTAACAGATTTATAATCGATAAACAAGCAAAAACTATTTTCAAAACTCATTGCCATTATACATTTTCGAAACCAAAGTAATTTTTCATGTAATTATCATCAAACACTTATTCCTCAGAATTTTCAATTTATCAATCAATTCATGATCAATTTTAAATCATGTATGCATCAAACTTATCAACATATCATAAGCACATCATAATGGTTTGGGTAGATTCATAAATATGACGCACTACACATTTTCACATAATGGTCCTGTGTAGTCGTAAACTTGAGGGAGTCCATGAAGGAGCTCCGTGCCACTAGCGGACAGGCGGGAGAAGCCTTTAACTTGGTTAACATGCATGTGACATTCTTGAGGGACTACCACCAACCCACATAACACATATTTCATAACTTGTGAACTTGTTGCCTAAAATGACACTTGTTTTTTGAAAACTTGCTTTTCATATGCTTGATATATTTTGGAAACCATTTTTGGAAACATGATTTCATAAACATGTATCTTTTAAAAGAGAAATCCTTTTCAAAGTATTTTCATCATTCATCAACACAATTCATGTAGCAAACATATAACAATTTCATAATTCATTCAAGAAACAATAAAGGCAACATTGATGATGCAATTTAAATAATTAAACTTTCTTGATTTGAAGAAAACAATGAGTGGCTTATTTACTCTATTATAAAGGTATACCCACCTTGATTTTCTTGCTTAGAGATGTCTTTCCTCTTTCTCCTCTTGCCTCTCTTGCCTCATTTGATTTCCTTAAACAATAACCAAAATTCCATTCAATTTAGTTTATAAATCGAAAAGTTATGCCTAAACAATTTCGGACTGTTCTTATGCTGAAACAAAATTCTATGCTCAACTTCCCTCCAAAAATTGAAATTCTTAGAAACTAAATTTAGACTTGATTCCTTATAAACTTTATCCCTATGTATCTAGTTTACACCAAATAAAAAATCAGTCCGTTTGGACATCTACAGAAAAAGTTACGCCCAAAATACCAAAACATGTTATGTGCAGGAAAATTAAAGCGAACTTGTCCAGAAACACATTCCGAGAACGTGTTTTGCTACATTTTCAACCCATCTCAAACCTAAACCTTCTCTTATACTTCATTTTCAACTTCCTTTCAACCCAATATCACTCAAAACAAATTCATAAACTACATTTGATTATTAACCCTAAAAGAGAACACTTGTTTATATCATTCATCAACAACTTTCTACCCATATTCAACTTCCTTTGAGTTTCATTTAACCAAACCTATGAAATTTAAAGAATAACTTACTTGTTGAAGCTTTAAAATCTTTAATCTCTTCAAGATTTCCCTAGTTTTTCTCTTTTTCTCCTCTTCTTCCTTTGCCTCCAACGATACTCTCGCTCTTTATCTTCTTACTCACAATTCTCTTCTTCTAAATTATACTCTTAATAATCATAAAATGACCCCTTTGCCCTCCAGTATAAGCTTTATATCTTTTAACCTTAAGTGACTTGCCAATTTTGCCTTTGATACATTCTTACAACATTAATACTTTAATTCCATCAATCCAAGCAATAAATCTCATTGATATGCTAATTACTCCAAAAAAATAATCTATCAAGACCTCAAAATTAATTTAAATCATGCTTATTCAATAAGAAAAGAATTCGAGGGCCAACAATGACATTCTAACTAAGTTGTCTAATAAAAACATGACTTAGTTGAGTAACCAGATCGACATTCATCACAAATATTTGCCTCCGCTAAAAAAACTAGGTTCAAGTCCATAAAAAGTAACAAAAAGAATATTTTTCAAATAAAACCTACCAAACTTGTGAATAGCTTGACTTTTAATGAAATCTTACTTCGGAATAGTTACAAGTTTGATTGACCAAATAATTATCAATGTGTGTGTACAAATGATAGGGTAAGTAAACTTTACATCTAGGTCTTGATTAATATGTATGTTTAGTTTAGAGTACCTAGACATGGATTTTTCAGGTTAATAAGTTAGAATAACTTGAAGGAATGTGTTTAGAGTTAAATTCCTTTCGTGAAGTTTGATGTCATTGCCTCATTATTGCATTTGTGTGTGTGTGTGTTTATTTGTTTTGCTTGGCTTTCTAAGTGACATTTTTATTTCATCTCATTATTCTTTTCTTTGAATGTATCCAATGAATGTGATGATGATGATGAGTTTGGATTGGATGATGTTCTAAACTCTTTAGGGATTTTGAATTGATTCAATGTTAATATAGTTATCTTTTGTGTTGATTGATTGGGTGTTATGATTAATTATGGTGCTTGCATGTTTTGGTAATAAATTGATAGGGTGAACTGAATAAAAATGATTAGGTTAGATTAATGAGAGTTAAATGATTTAATAGACCACACGATTAATCAAATTAGTTATTTGTAAGGAGAGAGATCCCGTGTGAGGACCCAATTGTTCATTAGGGCACTTAAAAACTAATTAGGTTGTCGGCTGATCGTTAATTGAGAGATTACATTTTTAGTTACTCCACTTAATTAGGGATTATTAATTACGGCTTAGTGATTATAACTCAAGAGAGCGTAATCCACCTCTCGATAGTCTAAAACTGACACCATAATTAAAACATTGACATTGATGATAGGATAAATCCCCCTCCTTTATAATCAGTCAATTCTTCTTGGTTGATTTTCAATTGTCAAATTGGTGGTGCTCAATTTCATTTCCTTGCCTAATATAGAATTCTTGTTTTTGTCATTTCATATTCTCGTATTTTCTTTTTTGTGTAGTTTTTCATTTCATTTTAATTATCTTTTAGGCCTTAGACAATATAGAATTCGATTAGTTCACTGACTTCTTAAAGGATCATCATCTCTTATACTACACTCTCAACTCGAGCAATTGCGGTATTTTGAGGGTTTTAAATTGATTAAAACTTGCTCAATATCTACCTACAAAATTGGAAAAGTAATAAGAAATAAAAAATATTAGAGTAACCACCTATTAATTTAAAGGAAGATAGAAAAAAAGAGGAGAAAACTAATCCTAAGTAGAAGATTGATTTTCAAGATATATTGTAAAAAATGGAAAGTATTAAAATTCTTTTTCAAAAATTAGGGAATTTAAGAAAATGAGGAGGTGGGGTTAAAAATGTTGAATAAATAAATATAAAAGGTGATCAAATGCCTAGGATTAAGGGATTTCACCTAAGGCTTAAAAGTAATAGAGATGCTTATAGTTGTGTCATATGGCTTCAAAAGAAAATTTAGTTTTCGATAAAGTTTTATAAGGAAAGATAAAAATTTTAAAATGAAATGAGTTTGGTATAAACAAAAGAGTTTCCTTGGGTTTAGACATACTTGTTGAATTAGAATTTATTTATTAGACTAAAGAAAGAGACTTTATGAAGGGACATTGTATGTTTGGGGGAATGTATCAAGGAACCATGGATTGTTTTAGAGGCTTTAACTATATATTGAACTCTTTTGAAGCAAAAAGACTTATAAGTATGGCAGGGAAAAGAAATCAAGAATTGCCTAAACTCATTAGGACTGGTTGACTTCACACATAAAGGTAGCTTATTTACTTGATCCAACAAACAAGAGAGATTGTATCAAATAAGAAAGAAAATAGATAGAGGGCTGGTAAGCTCAAAGTGGTTGGATAAGTTCCCTAACTCCTTAAGCTGGTTCAACAACCTAAGATTTTCATACCACTCATCGTTAGTAACTAAAATGGATGAACATATAAGGAAATTGAGAAGTCTAGTCAAGTTCTTTAATTTCCTAAAAGAAGTAAAAGGCTATGAAGAAATAAAAAAAAGAGGGTTGAATACAAAAGTTAATAGGTATGAAGCTTACAAACTAGTATCAAAAAAGGTAATCAATAAAGAAGACTTAAAGAAGCTACACAAGTATCATTTCAAGAATTACATAAAAAAATTGTTAGAGGAAAGTAGAAATGAACTAGATATGATCTTGAAACCAAGACCTAAGAAAAAGGGAGAGAAACAAACTAAACACCTACTCATCAGCACCAACTAAACACCTACTTATCAGCACCAAATGCTCTTAACTTCCCCTTAAAACAAAAGAGGAGAATCAATTGGCTGAAAGAGGGTGACATAAATGCTTCCATTTTCTACAAAAGCATTCAATGCGAAAGGAATTCTAATAATATTTAAAGAATCATGGATTCTTCTGGAAACCCTTGCCTTGATTAAAAAAAAGCTAAAAGAGTTGACTTTCTTGATTTTAAGATCTCCTAGGCTCAAACTTCCGTTCCATTAGCTCCTCTACATCCACTATCTCAATTTATTCACATTTTATAACTCAAACCCAACAAGAAAACCTAATCCTAACTTGGAGATCAAAAATGTCCTTTTCAAGATCGAAAATGCCCTTTTTAGCATCAACCCTAATAAGTATCGAGGATCAAATGAATTTAATGCACAATTATATTAAAATTATATTGAGTAAGTTTTAATCTTATAAAACCCTTAATATTCTACAAATGCATAGATCTTAGCGTAGTATATGAGGTGTTGATCCCATGAGAAATTAGTGAACTAATTGAATCCTAATTTTTCTAAGGCTTAAAAGTGTAATTAAAATGAAAGTAAAAACTAAATAGAAAAGTAAACAATCAAAATGGAGTCATTGAAATAAGAATTCTAAATTAAAGCAAGAGATCAAATTTGAGCACCACCAATTGAAAATTGAAACTCAAACAAAGATGATTAAAAAATTATGAGAAAGTGATTTTATCCTATCATCATTGCTAACATAGTCACTTTTGTGTTAATGCGGTGTCGGTTCTAGACTTTTGAAGGGTGGATTAGTTTCTCTAGAGTGTAATCACTAAACCCTAAATCATAAACCTAATTAAATTGAGTTATCGAACATATAATCTCTCGATTAACAAAATACCCCACAACCTAATTAGTTCTTAAGCATTCCAATAAACAACCCAGCCCTTACACGAGATCTCTCTCCATATAATTACCAATTTGATTGTTTGTGTGGTCTATTAGATCGCTTAATTCTCAGTAAACAACCTAATAATTTTGCATTCGGTTCACTCTCTCGATTTATTGCTGAAGCAAGTCATTACAACAAATAATCACAACACTTGGCATCATTAATAACAAATATTCACAACACTCGACATCATTAACAACAAAAGCAACTAGATTGACATTAAATCAAGTATAGATCCCTAAAAGAAGTTAGAACATCCTTAAACCTAGGTTCATCATCATCAATTCCATCTCATACATCAAATGAACAAAATAAAAGATGAAAAGAAAAAAGACAACTTGGAGGATTAGAGGTTGAAGCTCCACCTACTTTCTCTTTTTATCTCTCTTCCTT
>JANIJH010000005.1:39562892-39573317 GCA_024520975.1 Erythroxylum areolatum | reverse complement strand
AAAAGACAACTTGGAGGATTAGAGGTTGAAGCTCCACCTACTTTCTCTTTTTATCTCTCTTCCTTCTTCCTCTTCCCTTGCTTTTCCCCTAAAGTGGCAAATGATGGCTCTCCCTTTTTATTTCATTTCTATTGTATTATGTAGTCCTTTACTAATTGGGGTAAAAACTAGGTTTGACCGAGACCCAAAAGCAGATAACCTACAAAAGAGCATCTGTCATGATTTGTGGCCCTGGGTCTTCTGTCGGGCTTCCTCTAGATGTTCTTTGTTCTTCGATATCTGATCTTAAACACTAAGAAACACATCAAAGCACCTCAAATACATAAGTTAAAGCTCAATAGCATGCTCTAACCCATATAACAATCGAAACACAATTATCTAACCAACTAACATAATTCTAAACCTAAACATGTATGAATCAATTAATTAACAACTAAAATCATACTAAAATGCCTATTAAAACATCATGCAACCTACAACTATCACATCCCCACACTTGAACTTTTGCTTTTCCTAAAAAAACAACAAAAAACAACAAAAAAAACACACATATGCAATAATGGTACAATGGAATTGAACTTTATGAAACAAATTTAACTACTAATAAAATCCTTTAACTTGTTCTAACTTATTAACTTATGAAATCTATTTCTAAGTACCTCGGACTAAATATAAATTGTAATCAAGAATTAATGTCAAATTCATTCACTACTATCACACACACACACACATTGATAATTAGTTAGTCAATCAAAATTGTAACTATCCTTAAGTAGGTTTCATGAGAAATTATGGTATTCACTAAGATGAGTAGGATTTATTAAACAACACATTATTTTTGTTACTTTTCATTAACATGAACCTATCCTTTTGAGACAAAGGAAAAAATTTGTGATGAATGTCCCCTGATTACTCAACTAGGTCGTGTTTTTATTAAGCGACTTGGTTGGAATGTCATTATAGCCTTTTGTCACGAAAGAAAACATTTGTGATGAATGTCCCCCAATTAATCAACTATATCACATTCTCAACTAGCTACTAGCTCCATTCATAACCCGATTTGTTTCAAAAAGAGCTAGCAAAATAATTATTTATTAAACAAAAACACACTTTTAAAAATATATTTTCTTTCCTACCTCATTTCTTTAGCTAATCATTCTCATAAAAAGATATTAATGATGTTACTTATTTGATTAATCTAAAATTATAAATGAATATGTCAAATTCCTAGGGTTAATGAACTAACATCATATCCTAATTAATATGCATATTTAACCAAAATAACCTAGGGCACTAATTTCACAAACTAATAAATCTTAGCAACCTAAAAAAACCCATGTTCAAAGCCAAACCAATTGCATTAAGTACTAGCCATTGATACATTCACACAATTCACATAATGAAATCCTAAGTAAAACGAGCATATGGTATGTGAAATTCATGCTCAAAATAAAAACATTTAATGCACACAACTCTCCCCACACTTGGACAACACATTGTCCTCAAAACGAGAAGAAAAAATAACACATAAGGTGAGAATAAAACCAAATGATAAAAAATAAAAGTAAAATAAAATATAAATATAAAAGTTAGAGCATAAGAACCCGTCATGGTGATTGAGATGGTGATGACATTTGAGTCTGAAATCAACTACGCTTGATGCCCAAGATTGCTGCCCTATCTTAAAATTGCTTTTAAAGGAATAAGAGAGTTAGAAATCCAAACCATTCCATATCATCAAAAACTTATTTTTAGAATTCGAAACAAATCTATTCACATAACAATTTCAATCTAACTATTAAACATGCTAAGTTATGGTCATTAGCTTGACCTTTCATCTTAGGAAGTGTTTTTAGTTCTCCAAAAGGAAAGAAATTATTTCCTTTTCCTTTGAGATCACTCCATTAAGATACAGTTTGCAGCGATGTTCATTCACCTTAAAGGTTTCTTTGTTTGCATTTTCCAATTTGAGGGCTCTATGGGCGAAGACTTGGGTGAACCTAAATGGTCCACTCCATTGTGATTTAAGTTTTCCTGGGAACAGCCTCAACTTCGAATTGTACAGCAAAACTGTATTCCCATTTTAAATTCATTCTGCTTAAGATGAGAGTTGTGCCATGTCTTCACCTTCTTCTTATAAAGTTTGGCATTTTCATATGCATTGCAATGAAACTCTTCAAGTTCATTTAGTTACAGAAGTCGTTTCTCACCGACTTGCTTCCAATAAAAATTTAAAACCTTAATTGCCCAATATGCTCGATGTTCTAGTTCCACAGGAAAATGAAAAGCTTTATCATATACGAGTCAGAAGGGCATCGCTCTGATAGATGTTTTAAAAGTGGTTTGCCTATAAGGCATCATTTAGCTTTAACGCCCAATCCTTCTTAAAACTATTCACCATCTTTTCTAGAATTTGTTTGAGTTCTCAGTCACTACTTCCACTTGTCAACTCATTTGCGGATGATAAGGAGTGGCAACTCAATGGTGGACTCCATATCTTTTTAGGAGAGTATCAAAAGATCTGTTACAAAAATGTGTTCCCATATCGCTTATTATTGTTCGTGGCACTCTAGTGAATATCCATTTAATAAATTTCTATACAACTTTCCCATCATTAGTTAGAGATGCCACAACTTTGGCCCAGGGATATACGTAGTCCACTCCCACTAAAATGTATGTGCTTCTCGTGGAGGATGGGAAAGGACCTATAAAGTCGATGCCGCGCACAGAGAAGACCTTAACTTCCAAGATATTGGATAAAGGCATATCTTCTCTTTTGGAGATGCTACCCACTCTCTAATAGTGATCACATTGTGCAACGAAAGCTTAAGTGTCCTTAAACAAATGTGTCCAACAAAATCTACACTCTAGTACTCGAGTTGTTGTTTTATTTGTTCTATAATGGCTAACATATTGTGCTTCATTAATATATACAACATCTTTTCCTTCGGCACACATCGCCTTATGAACCCATAAGTACAAGTTTTATATAGGATTGGCTCGTCTTATAAATATTGAGTGCACTCATGCAAGAACCATTTTCTTTGATGATATGACAATTCAGAAGGGATCTTACAACTGACAACAAAGTTTGCGATATCTGTGAAACATAGTGTTGTAAGCTATCGAAAAGCATTAGGGTTTCATTAGGGAAATTTTCATTGATATCATCAGTTATCTCACATTCCCCTCCTTTTAGACGTGATAAATGGCCTGTGAACACATTCTCCTCTCCTTTTTATCTCTTATTTCTGTATCAAACTCTTGAAAGGGTAACATCTATCGAATAAGTGTCGGCTTTGCATCCTTTTTTGAACATACCACTCCTATAGAGCATATACCGACATACCAAAGGATATTTAAGAACATACTTTATGAGAATGACACGTTAAGATGGTTAAATCAATTAATTACACATTTTAGACCATTGAATATATCATAAAACATTCTAATAATCATTTTGTTCCATCTTTATTCAAAAACATATAGAGTTTCAAATGTCAGTACACTTCTAAAATTCACATGTACATTGCGCAACAGTTAAGAGATACAATTATTTGATACAAAATAATTGATGATAATTGCAGGTACAATTGATCCTGACACTGACCTAAGTCCAAATGCAGAAGCTACTTCAACTAGACTAGTTACGCCTCCTCTGAACATGAAAATCAACGTTGCAATTTTGATGAGTTTTGCAAATTCAATGAGTGAACCATCATTGTTGTTTTCACTCAAGTAAAAAACATATAGGCAAATCATATCTCATTTCAACAAGTATTTCATATCATTTAGCATTAAATATTACTTCACATTTCATAATACTTTATCAAGTACATCCAGATTGTCATACTTTCATAAGTATATTAGATAAGCTAGCATTTCATATCTCAACGCATCCTCATTTATGCTTTAACTGTAGCTTAAAAAATTCAGTAATCATCTCAAATCAATTATATGATACATGTCAATTTATATATGCAAATGCACATGTGACTCTCTTTCATTTTTACTTTCTTTTGATCGAATGGTTATTTAACTGTCTTGTATCCCTTGTGGGTACTGGGCTCATTTTATAATTGTCTGTACCCATTGTGGATACCGGGCTCATTGATAACTGAGCCTATGGATCTTTGTGCACATTTATGAGCTTTAAGCTCTTTTTCGCAATGGTCACTCTAGTCACAACTCCTTTATCTAATTATGCATTTCACTGCAATGCATTATACCATATGCCATATTTCATTACCTTTCATTCTTATGTACTTCTGGCACGTGTATCAGATTCATCATATGTAAGTCTGACAAATTCACATTCAATTGTTTCCATATTTCATATTCATTCCGCCATTTGACATTCAATTATTATCACATTTCATATTCAACATACAAATCATATAGAAGCTCATATAATTGAGTTACATATCTAGGTTAACTCCTATAATTCAAACATAAACATATATGTATAACTGAGACCATACATCTAGGTCAGCTCACAGTATACTTCAAAATAGCTATTGCCTTGATGACTCAGCAATGTCTGGACGTTGACGATCAATTTGTGCATCTATATCATATAATACATACATATTTACACATCTTGTTTAATCGAATGAGTACTCAATCATGCACAAATATATATGATATATCCAATGCATGCTCAATTGAATTCCCCGGGTATGTATCCTTAATCATAAGTCTTGATCATACATTCATTATAGCTTACATTCATCTAGTTTGCAATTAGGTTTATGCCTTAAGTAAGTTTCATTATTCTCAATTCATCAATCCTTTTCTAGCATTATATATTCACATAATCTTCCCAATTCTCATTCAATCATATCTAATTCATTGCTTATATCCTTTGGATCACAATTGTATTTATAAGAACATCCTTATTCCATTAATAACTAATACTTCCCAAATTCATATACATTGATATAAAACAATTCATTCCTTAATTTATATCCTCAATTAACAACTTAAACTTATCAAACACTTAATTAAACAACTTTTTAGGTTCATTTCAAGCCCCAATCATGTCCTAATGCACCAACGTAAATCAACTTACCCTTATATGGTTTAACTATCACACAAATCACAATTTTTTACTTCAAAGCATTGCCACAATCATGGGAAGGAACTAATACAATTCCCACGATCGTGGGATAGGTGAACCGAAAGTTCACCTTCATTTTCCTTCCGCTTTTCTTCCAAATTTTAACACCTTCATGATAGTCCATCAATTATACCTCATTTATACCTTAAAGATACTTCAATTCCTCATCAATTCATCTCATATTACAATTTCAATTGGTAACTCATAAATAACATATCTTTTATGCATTAAAAACCAAACAGAAGTTTTCATTCACTTTGATACATGTAACCCTAACTATTTCCCATTTCAAGAACACTACACTAGCACTTTTCTTTAGCATGAATTCACCTTCATCATACTTTAATTGTCAATCAAATTCATCCTTAAAACAACCTATAACCTAGGGTTTCCATGTATCAAAAACAAAACCAATTCATCCATTAAATTCCAAGCACACTTCATCATCAACCCTATATGCAATTCATCTCAATTCATCCATAATCAATCATCATGAATGTTATATTCACATATGTCACAATAGGGCAATGAATCACCTACTTGCTCAACTCAAAGTCCCCTTAATTAACAAGCTAACCAAGCTTCCAAGCATTCAGGCATGCACCAAAAATTCAATCACAAGATGAAGGCTGCAAAATTTTGGAAAATTAAAGGTTATGGAGATTGTGTGGGTGTGTCGATAGTAAGGAGGATGAAGAACGGAGCATGTGACCAAAAACATGAAAGAAGATGGTCTTTCAAATGTGGGAATTATGCGGAACAAGTGTGTGGTGAGGGATGAGACATATGGTGTGACACTTGTCAAGTAAAGAGCCATGCTACATGCCATCTTCTTCAACTACCAAATGTCACTCCATAACTAGTCCATTTGTCTCATATTTCCCTAAGCCATTTGTAACCCAATTAGACCACCATTTTTCACGCGTTGATTCAAGCCATTTGCCACTTTATTACTAATGCCATGTGTCACTATTTTATAGGTCTAGTCACCTTAAATTTCCATATATCAATTTGTTTTGGCATTTAATATTTTTCCTAGAATAGATGCACATATCACTTCATCAATCTCCCAATTTTAACAATTAATTCCAATTTACTAATTATAATCCATCAATTCTTGTCATGGATAAACCAAAGTACAAGACATTGTAAATACACATTCATTTTGTTTCATAACCCGAAATATGTCAATTGAGTGCAATTTGTCTAAATCACAATTCTTGTGTATATGCTAATTTTATGGATATGAAGACAATCATAAAATCATGTCATAAATGTACCAAATTCATTCTATACAAGGCCACTCATATGACTCAATAGTCTAACACTTTAAATCCTTCAATAATTTAAAAGACGGGATATTACAATTCTCCCCCTTTAAGACCTTTCATTCTCGAAATTCTTAACTGGCTGATTCAATAAATGGGGGTAATGTTGTCTCATGTTCTCTTCAATTTCCCACTTAGCTTCTTCTCTCGATTGTTTTCACAAAATTCTAAATTTGTCAAATTTTTTCAACTATTCAATATGATATCTGACCATTTTTACTAATTTCTCCACATAATTCAAATTATTTGCACATCTTAATTCCTGAGCTGATGACACATGCATCGAATTTGACTTGTACCTCTTGAGCATACTAAATGATATACATTATAGATTTAAGTCTCTTTAGCAATAGCAATAATGTCATCTCAAATTTAAGAATCCAATAACATAATTTGGATACTTTACAACAGATAAATACATGCACTCTCTATATTATGTTTAGCTTCTCGTTCCTGAGTCTCATAATTATCTGATTTCAATATTCATTTCTGATTCATTCAATATTTACCCATTCCTAGGAATGGAATAGTTGGTCTATCTGATACAATTCAGTGATAGTTTTCATAAAAAGACATTTGTACTATTCACAAAATCCTTATCAGTCAACTATATTCATTGTTGCTTTTCAGCTATTCATAATATCTCATTAAGATTAATTGCTATCATATCTCATATAATTAGAGTGTTCCATATGCTAAAGTTCGGTGCAGCAATAGGCATGTACATATACTCTTATGCCTTGGTATGTACCATCAAAATCATTACATCTTATCTAGAGATTTGTTTTTGAAAACTCACCAATTAAAATCTTAAGTGGACGATACCTTAACCTCATTGATTCTGGATAACATTTAAGTATACTATGAATATACAAAAGTTACCTATCCTTAGTAGTCACAATTTCAATATATTCACATAAATTCATGCTTCCATTGAGCTACTCTGATTCATCTCAGAATTTTCCTATGGGGATTAGGTCTTAAGAGCATTCAATATGTCATAAACCACTCCCTATACTATATCTAAACATGTACTACATATGTGCTCAGTAACACCATTTGCAAAAGTAATCACACTTTCAAATGTGCTCTCATAATAACTGATCAACTTAACCTCGAGGACTCTTACATATATCACTATCATTTATTTCATCTTACTTACATATATCGCTATCATTTATTTGATCTTACTCAAGTATGTTCTCAATCAATTTAGAAATATAAAACACATAACCATCATGAAATTATATTGTCAAGTCCAATGTAATAACCTTATATTGAATCATAAACTCTCAACATGATACCTAAATAACCGTTCCAGTTCTAAGTTCAACTTCTCAAGGTAATAGAAAATTTGGTTTTCTTTCAGCTTTACTTATACATTTTACATCTTATCATTTCTACCTGCATCTCTGTTTTTCCTTAGTTAATCCACTTTAATGTATTGAAACCCACATCATTTCAAAGGTACACAACCACAACACAGTACTGACATCATATTCGATACTATAACCACAAATACAAATACACTAAATCTATTTCAAACATATCAAACCATGTAGAATCTCCTATATCAAGATATTGGCAAATTTTCATTTTCTCACACTTTGACAAATCATCATTCTTCTCATTGTTTCTAACATTTTGGACTCTTAACCAATGTTCATGTGTTGGCCTATTTAAATACAACTAAGACTGGGGATCGGTTGCCACTGCATGCCTAATTGAACATTACTAAAAAATGACAATGTATGACATGTTTGAGATACATGTAACTTGACATATACTATGACAAATGCTCATGTAAGATGCTAAGCCTGGGCTCTGATACTAAAATGTAACATACCACTCCTATAGAGCATATACTTGACATACCAAAGGATATTCGAAAACCTACTTTACGAGAATGGCACGTTAAGACAATTAAATCAATTCATTACACATTTTACACCATCATACATATCATAAAACATTCTAATAATCATTTTGTTCCATCTTTATTCACAAAAATATAGAGTTTCAAATGTTATTACACTTTTAAAATTCATATGTACATTGTACAATAGTTGAGAGATACAATTTTTTGATACAAAATAACTTAAGATAATGGTAGGTACAACTGATCCCGACACTGACCCAAGTCCAAATGCAAAAGCTACTTCAACTAGACTAGCTAGGTCTCCTCTAAACCTAAAGGTTAACGTTACAATTTTGATGAGTTTTACGAACTTAGTAAGTGAGCCATCATTGATGCTTTCACTTAAATCAGAAATACAAAGGTAAATCATATCTCATTTCAACACGTATTTTATATCATTCAACATTAAATATCACAACACATTTCATCATACTTTATCAAGGGTGTGATAGTAGTTACCTTCCTCCTCTGAGAAGATTAAGAAAGGTGCATCATAATTCACTGCCCTACTTTGTTATCTGTGGCCCAATACTTGGACTTTGTCTTTTGGTTGGGTCCATTTAACCATTTGCTTGATGAGCGATCCCATTGGATTGAGAGTTATGAAAAGTTTGGAGAGATTTGAAGACTTGAAGATGGGTAAAGAGAAGCGAGAGGAGTTCAGTTTTTAAGTTTAGAGGGAGAGAATGATAAAGTGAAAGGTGTAAGAAAAATGAGGGTGAGTATAAATATATAAGGTCGGAAGGGTAAAACCCTAAATGGCAAAGACTATATAAGACATAATGATGTAACCTATGAAGACTCTAAGAGAGAGAAAGAAGAGGAAGAGGAGGAGAAAGGAAGCAAGTCTTCACTGTTGTTACCATTTTCAAGTCATCCGATTCCTTCCAGGTGATCCTTTCATTTCATCTCATATTCTTTTACTTTGAATGTTAAGATGAATATGAAAAATGATGGTTATGGGTTTTGGATTGGTGATGATGTTCTAACTTCTCTTTAGGGATTTTGAATTGATTCAATGTCAATCTAGTTATCTTTTGTGTTGAATGATTAGGTGTTGTGATTAGTTGGGGTGCTTGCATATGTCGGTAATAAAATGAGAGGGCGAATCATATAAAAATGATTAGGTTAGATTAATGAGAGTTAAGCAACTCAATAGACCATATGATTAATTAAATTGATAATTTATATGGATAGAGATCCCATGTGAGGACCCGGTTGTTCATTAGAACACTTAAAAACTAATTAGGTTGTAGGCTGCTCGTTAATTGAGAGATTAAATTTTTAGTTACTTGATTTAATTAGGGATTATCAATTAGGGGCTAGTGGTTATAACTCAAGAGAGTAATCCACCCCTTGATAGCCTATAACCGAAACCACAACACATAAGTGATTATATTAGAATTGATGATAGGATATATCCCTTCCTTCATAATTGGTTAATTCTCTCGGTTGATTTTCAATTATGACTTTTGTGTTGCTCATCTTTAGTTTTCATTTTGCGTTATTTTTACAAGTTAATTTTCTGACAATCATATTCTAGTGTTTACTTCCTGTTCTATTTTTATTAATTTTTCTAAGCCTTAGAGAAATTAGAATTAGATTAATTCATACCTTCTTGTAGGATCGACCGCTCTTTTACTACAATTCGCGGCCTATGCACTTACAGTAGTTGAGGATTTTAATTAGAGTAAAACTTAGCAATCAACAATAGGTAGAAATAAGACCTTAAATGACAATACTTCTCAAATTATCAAACCATTAAAAATAATCTAAAATATAAGCAATATGCTAAGAAATAATGTTGGAAAATGTATGTCTAGTAAACATCAATCAATGAAAATAAATCTGTTAGTAGTGTGCCCTAGGCCAATGGATAGTTGTGACTCATGTATTAACATTAAGACTTGTTAATAATATATTATGAGGTATTCCTTTTATATATAGATGTATGTCGTTTATGTAATGTGATTTACGTTCCAGGAATAGTATTAGGCTTATGTCATCAAGTATGTGACTTGATAGTAAAACCATAAGCATTATAAACACTATTCTAAACT
>JANIJH010000005.1:39531488-39544496 GCA_024520975.1 Erythroxylum areolatum | reverse complement strand
ACACAATTCTCATTGTCATTCTCTTTCTTTTCTTCCTTGACTTTGTTGCATTTCTTCTCTTTCTTCAACTTCCAGCAATTTTTCTGCAAGTGCCCTTTCTTATCGCAATAAAAGCACTTAACATTTTTGTATCTGTCTTTAGATTTACTTCGACCTTACTCTCTATTTTGAGAACCTCGGTTGTTATTTCTCTCCCTAGAGGTAGTCACCAAGGCATCTGTCAAAGAGGAACCTTGAGACTTTCTTCTCATTTCTTCATTCAATACACTACTCTTGGGAAGATCCATAGAGATAACACCATTCGGAACAGAATTTGACAATGAAAATCCAAAAGTTTCCCAAGAGTCTGCTAAGGAGCCAAGGAGAAACAAACCTTATATTTCTTCATCAAATCTAATCCCCATTGCTGACAACTGATTTATAATTCCCAGGAAGTTATTCAAGTAATCTGTCATAGGAGTCCCATCACTATACTTCAAAGCTAACATCTGCTTTATTAAGAACATCTTGTTGTTCTCATTCTTTCGAGCATACAGCTTCTCAAGCTACTCCCACAAGTTTCGAGCATGTGTCTCACCAGAAATATGATTAAACACATTGTCATCAACCCACTGTCTGATAAAACCATATACTTGTCTATGCATCAGAGTCCATTCTTCACCTGATTTATCATTAGGATTTTCAGTGGCAAATACTGGTAAGTGAAAATTTTTCACATAACGCAGATCCTCCATCTTGCCCTTCCAAAGAGCATAATTAGCACCATTCAAAATAACCATCGTACTAGTGTTGATAACTTCCATTGTTCACCTGAATCACAACTACAAATATCTCAAACCAAAGAGCTCTGATATCACTTGTTGGGAAAGGAGGTGTCGATCACGCAGCGGCAACAAACCAAAACTAATAAACCTTTCCCTGTGTGAATAACCACAACCAATCCAAAAGAAAACAGCAGCTAACAAACTCACCAATGCACGAAATTAAGCAGTAAGAAATAAAGAGCACAGGCAATTTTTACGTGGAAAACCTCCCTCAATGTGAGAAAGGAAAAACCATGGGACCTAATCTAGTAAAGAAAACTCCACTATCATCAATCAAGTTACAAAGAGTTTTTCACCTGTAGATATAACTAGAGTCACCACTAAACTCAAAAAATATAACAATAATCATCAACAAGATAAAAGAATCAAAGAGTTAATAGCAATATCACCCTTAAAATCTAAACAACTTCGATTGAAGGTCAGGGCACCTTGGAGAGCTTCAAATCTAATCTCCACCGTTCAGAATGAAGAATAACGAGAGCGGAATCTCTGGTTAAAATTTCAGGTCGATCTGATAAGAAATCACCATGCGATCGAAGGCTAAAAGAATACTACACAAAGTTGAGAAAAAACGAAAATTTTCTTTTTCATCTCTTTTTCCCTCTCTTTTCTCTTCCGGCTGACCACTCTTCTCTACACTTCTTTAGGGTTTAAAACACCCTTTTATATTTCAGACTTTGGGCTCCACTTAGAAGTGACCCAAACCTAATAGATTTTGCCTGATGTTTGCTACTTTCGATTCATAAAGGTAATTAAGACCTACAAACACAATAAAAATGAATGAAATATTAAAAATAATAAAAAGTCTTAAATAAACAAGCAAATTGTAGTAAATATGGAACTAAAATATAATCTATTAAGTATTTATCGTAATCCTTGAAATCATTGGACTCCTGCGGAGATTACCAATTGAAAAGATATGCAATATAGGAAGGATTTGCGTATTGCTTGAGAGTGAATTAAGTGGCTCCTCACTCCAATGCCCAACTGCTCTAAATTGTTTGTACTGAATTTTAGCACAACATAGGTTCTCACTTCGTGATTACTTGGTGACGCTTATTATTTTGCATTCTTGTAAGGAATTGGTTTGAAGCTTGGCGATAAATTTAAAAAAATTAAGGAAAAAAAAGAAGCAGGTGATTAAGAGAATGCCAGAAAAGAGGAAAAAGAAATGAAAAATAATTAAATAGATTTCATTTACAGAATGAGAGCAAGGAAATTTTTTAAAAAAAGCCACAATAAAAAGAAATTAAAATCTAAAAATTCCTTTAATTTTTATTCCTTAATAAACTAAGATATAATTTAATTTGAGTATTGTTATTCAATTTATATTAAAATTTGAAAAGTAATTTACAGTAAATTTTAAAAAAAGTCAGCTGATTATTCGAAACTTGGAAATGTAATTCTTAATGTAAATGAAAGCTTTAGCGTTAAGGAAACTAAAATAAAAACTGGAAAGACATGACGTTTTAGACACGAGCCGAGTTACAGAACATCAGATTAAATTTAACGCCACAAATATTCCTTGATTTGTGGAATTCACTCTAATTGAACGAAATATTTCATTGATTCTCCCTTGTCTTGTTTCGGATTTCACTGACAATGGGCGGAGGAAGCATGAGGGTGATTGGAGCCAAGACAGCCGGTATCGGAATCGGGATCGTAAGCCCTGGTCTCCGCGGGGCCTTCTCATCCTCGACCTCGTCGGCCGAGCAGTCAGTCCGCAACGCCTCTCGTCTTGTTTCGCCGACGATTGTTTCCCAAGGCGTCGTGAAGCCGTCCGGTGTTGCTGACGTGCCGGTGCAGAAGCCGTCTTGGGAGCTGGATGAGTGGGAGTTCGCCGGCGGTCAGGAGGAGGAGGAGGAGTTGCCCCGGGTCGTGTTTGGCGGAGCCCCGAGTCTCGATGAGGCCAAAGCTGCTACTACTGAGCTTAAAGATGCTCTTGAAAAGTACTCTCTCTTAACTATTTCATATAGATGCTTTTTTATACTTTCGAAACTATGTTTTTATACTTTCGAAACTATGTTGTTTCTTTATTCTATCCTTTAAAGATTTAGTGGGTGTTGTTTGTAATTTTGTATAGTTGTTTACCTTGAAATTTCATGTGGTTGTCGCACAATTTTACGTTAGATTTGTCAATTTTGTTGTTTTTCTGTTGTGATACTTTGTACTGGATGTGTGAAGGTTCGAACAAGAGAGAGAAATAAGGAATAAAAGATACGGGGAAATCACGAGATAATTTTAGAAGGAAGGGAAATAACAACTTCTGTTATACTTGTTTCATTTCTAGCGGTTAAATATATGTAAAGAAAAAGCTAAAATAGGTGCTAGATCTTGGACAGTTGCTGTGTGGATTTATTTAAACGGTGCATTGGAATCATTATGCCTTAATAATGTTGCTCATTGTATGCCTTTTTAATTCATTTAAGGCTCACGCGGTTTACTCGTTTTCTTCATTAATCACTGCAACAATCCCCTCCCTCTTCAATTCCGTGTCCACTAAGTTAACCTTTGGAAATCGTTTCTGGAGTTCAAAGAGATTTTCCCTAGAAGCATTCTCGCTTCGGCCGTCTGACTATTGAATTAACAGCTGTGTTGCTGAACGATTGTTTCTCTTGATCATTCTCCTCCCTAACATCACTACTAGAACATGGTCTGTAGTGGTGAGCACTTCGGGTAATGCCGTAGAAGTTCTTCCTTGTCCCATTTTGAGCCTTCTTAAATTGTGACACATGAAAAACTGGATGAATAGAATTCCTTTAGGCAGCTCCAATTCATAAGCTACATCTCCCACACGTTTCAGAATCTTGTAAGGGTCGCAGTACAGTGGTGACAGTTTATGGTTGCCCCTTCTTTGAAGGCAATGTTGTTTATACAGTGGTAGCTTCAATAAAATTAAGTCATCCACCTCGAATTCTTGTTCTGACCTTTTTAAATCTGCCTACTGCTTCATTCTATTATGTGCTATCTATTGCTTAAATCACTTCTCTATTCCTAAGAGCTTGATCTACTTTTTCTATCTTCGAATTGCCAATGGGGTATGGAGTATAAATAGTTGGAGGATACCCATATAGAACTTCGAAAGGTGTTGCATTGATAACTGAGTGATATGTTATATTATACCACCATTCGGCCAAAGGAACCCACTCACTCCACCTATGTGGTGTTTCCCTGCAGAAACATCTCAGATAAGTCTCCAAGATTTTGTTGATTGCCTTCGTTTGTGGATGATAAGTTGTTGAGTATTTCAAGCTAACTCCTTGCAAGCTAAATAATTCTTGCCAAAATTTGCTAAAAAACGTGGGGTCTCCGTCACTAATGATAGTTTCAAGCATTCCATGCAACTTGAAAATGTGATTAAGGAATAACTTCACAATGTCCCTTGCTGAATATGGATATTTTATAGGAATGAAATCTGCATACTTCGTGAATCAATCAATCAACCACCACTATTATCACGGAATTTCCCTTGGATGTCGGCAGCCCTTTGATAAAATCCAAGCTTAGTTCCCTCCAACTTCATTCTGGGAATTTAAGTGGTCATAGATGTATCATACTTGTTCTTTTGGCAGATTATGCATTTCTTAATGTTATTCATATCCCTTGCTAAGCCTTTCCAATGGAACAAATTTTGCAGTTTCCCCCATATTGTTTCGTTATCACTCAACTAGATTAATTGTTCCCTAAGTGTAATGTTTGCACCTATTAGTAGCCTGCCCTTTCAACGTAATATCCCATTTTTCCATTCATTATGCTATAGGCAATTTCCCCTGACATTAATTCCGTTATCAAGTCATGTACAGTGTGATCCTTTTCTTAACTCTTTTTTATTTCTTCCACCAATCCTCCATGTATCTATGAAACTGACATCACCAATAATTTTGAACTGGTTAATCTTGATAGAGCAACTACCAACCTGTTCTCCTTCCCATTGCAATATTGAACTTCGAAATCATACCCTAGAAGCTTAAGAAGCCACGACTGTTAGAATGGTGTCAATAATCATTGCTCCAATAGATATTTCAAAGTTTTGTGGTCTGTTCTCACAATGAAAGGTTTGATACTAAGGTAGTGATGCCATTTTTTAATTGCTTTGATTCCGGCTAAAACTCTTTTCAATATGTTGATAGCCCTTGATGTCTTAGAGCTAATGTCTTGCTTAGCTATATAATGGGATGATCTCCTTGCTGTAATACCACTCCAATGCTCAACCTACTGGCATCTGCTTTCACAACAAACAGTTTTGAGAAATCAAGGAGCACTATCTATCGCGATTGCTCTCTTCAATTTTTCAAATGCTTCCTTCTCATCTTATTGCTAGCACCACTGTAAGAAATTATCTTTCTTTAGTAATTCAGTTAAGGGTCTAGCGGTGAGTCCATACCCTTTAATAAATTGTTTGTAATATCCAATGATTCCTAAGAAGCTCATCAATTCTTTAAGATTCTTGGGTTCTGGCTAATCTTCAATCGTTTTTACCTTCCTTAAAATCTGTAGCCACTACTTTCTCCGAAATTTTGTATCCCAGATATTTAACCTGTCTTGCTCCAAACATAGACTTGCTTCCATGTAAATATAATTGGTTGGCTATCAGAGTTTCCATTGTCATAATAAGGTGTTCCACATGTGACAGTAATGATTTACTATAAATTAAAATGTCATCAAAAAACACCTGGATGAAGCATCGGAGATATGGTTTAAACAATTTGTTCATCCACGTTTGGATGGTGCATTGGTCAGGATGAATGGCATAACAAGGAATTTAGTGCCCTTTGTGCATCTTGAACGCTATTTATGGAATATTTTCAGGTTGTATCCAGCTTTGGTGATAACCCAAGCGTAAATCTAGTTTTGTAAACTAGCTAGCCCTATGTAGTTCATCTAATAATTCTTTGACTAAGGGAATGGGAACTTTATCTTTGTTCGTGTGTTTTTTGAGTTTATGGTAGTCCACAAACATTCGCTATGAACCATCATTCTTTTTGATGACGACTACTGGTGATGCATACAACACGTAGCCGTGTCTAATGAAGCCTTGATTCATTAGTTCTCTCACTGGTCATTTGATGATGTCCTTTTGAGCTCCCGACTACCTATATGGTCTGATGTTAATGTCTTCCACTCTATCTTTTAAATGGATCTAATGATTATGTTTCCTATCATGCGGTATTTGGGTTGGTTCTCTTAATATCATGGCAAACTCTAACAAAACCTCCTTGATTTCATTTAAGGCATTCCATTGATCCTCCTTTACTCCAAGTTGTTGTAGTTGGGATTCAATCGGAAACGTCAGTTGCATCATGAAAAGTTGCCCTTCCTTTCAGCGTTGAAGTGTTTTGTGAAAATCTTTGCCTGATACTACCCTGGATCTTCCATTCGGATTTCCATTTAATCTAATTACTCGTCCCTCCCAGTTGAAGGTCATGGTCCTCTTCTTAAAATTATACAAAACGTCGTTCAATCCTACCACCATTGTACTCCGAGCACTACATCACAACCTCCCAGTGATAATACCTGTGGATCCATGGTGAATTGGACTTCTTGCATAGTCCACGTAAAATTCATGCAGCCTTGCTTACATACCAATTGCAACCCTCCAGCTATTGTAATGTGTAGTGGTTCAATTTCCCTAACGTCACAGTTTCCTTTCGTCACGATTGAAATATCCACAAAATTGTGGCTGCTTCCATTATCTATCAAGATGTGAATCATCTCGTCTGATGCATTCCCCTTGTCCTCATTTGCTTAAAGTCCCACTTGACTGTCAATCCCATTGTTGCCTGCCTGGACACGTTTGGGAAATCAGCTTCCAGTTGTTCTTCCTTGAGTCCATCATTATCTCCCTTAGTTACAACTTTTGTAGGACGTTCATCTCCAACGACCATGTGTAATTGTAATTGCCTCTTTTCACATTTATAGTCATCTGGACTACATTTTTGATCACATCAAAAACAGAGCTCTCGTGCCCTTTTTTCATCAAATTCTTTGCTAATGATGTGTTTTGGAGTTTTGAATGTTCTTGTTGCTATCGAACATGTTGGAGCTGTTGGGGTGGGGAGTATTTTGTCTGATGTTAAGCTCCTATTTACATTCATTGTTTGCTACATCTTCAAAACTGGGTTGTGACCTCCCCCAGTGTTTACACTTCTCAATGTGTTAACTCTGAGAAAAGATATACTCTCTTTCGCCATAACAATCGCTTTTTGCTTCTGTGCCAACATATAAGCATGATGTAGAGACGATGACTCATGTAACCTTACTGTAATTTTGATTATTAGTTTGGGGCCCTTAAGGAAGAATCCTGTTAAGTATTCTTCAGACAATGATAGTCGGTTAGAATAATGATTGAATTTGGCGCAATATTCTAGCAGCGAGTCTTCGTGTGTTTCGGAGTAACTAGAATAGCTACTCTAGGCTCCACTCCTTGTTGTTGCATGAATTGTGTGAAAATGGATTTAAGCTCCGACATGTCCTCCTCATATTTATATGCTCTGTTATGAGACTCTAACAATAGTTTCTCATTCTTGGTTTGCACCTCCATCAAACATCAAACTCTTATGTTCTTTTCAATCCTACGTAACTCAACTCCCCTTGTACTTTCCGCCATTGATACCTTTCCTAGAATTGACTGATACCAATTGTTGTGATACTTTGTATTGGATGCATGAACATTTGAACAACAAAGAGAAATAAGGAATAAAAGATATGGGAAAGTCACGAGAGAATTTTAGAAAGAAGGGAAATAACTACTTCTTATATACTTGTTTCATTTCTGACTGTTGTTATAACTTTTAAATCTACGTAAGAAGAAAGCTAAACTAGGTGCTATTCTTGGATAGTTGCTGTGTGGATATATTTAAACTGTGCGTCATAATCATTATATCTTAAACGATGTCGCTCATCGTATGCTTCTTTGATTCATTTAAAGTTCCCGCGGTTTACTCATCTTCCTTGTTAACCTCTGTGACATTTTCTTTTGGGTTTGTAGCAGTATTGAGTTCTAGGGTTTGTGGATTTAGTTGAGACTGCAGTGAGTTCTTTAGCGAAGGTGTAATGGATATGATTGAATGGCTGACGAGTTTGATGGTAATCCAATGTTTGATTGTGGCCACCCTACGGAATTATCTCTCTATTAATCATGATCTTTTCTTTCCTTTGTTTAATTATGGAATTGCCATAATTTTTTTAAGATACTATTTGAGTGGAGTGGTTTCTGGTCTTGGGGTGGAATTTTATTGTCATGTTCATGACAAATTCTTATGGATGTTGTGTACAAGGCTAAAGGTACGGATCCATTTTCAATAAACTCAAGTTTTGATGTTAATAAGTTAATCTGTACGTCAACATTTGTTTGTAAATAGCCCTTATTTGGATGGAACTTAAAGAGTAGTGTTATAATTAATGACTTCTCGCAAGCTATTTTTTAATTCCAAACAAAAATAATTAGGGCATTACTAAGTTTTAATATGTCTG
Organism: Erythroxylum areolatum; assembly: GCA_024520975.1. Classification (NCBI taxonomy): domain Eukaryota; kingdom Viridiplantae; phylum Streptophyta; class Magnoliopsida; order Malpighiales; family Erythroxylaceae; genus Erythroxylum; species Erythroxylum areolatum. The sequence goes on along the minus strand of JANIJH010000005.1, from coordinate 39,536,199 downwards.
GGGGTTTATTATTAAGTTTTAATATGTCAAGGACTAATTTGAGAGTATTTAATAATGGTAAGGTCTAATATGTTACCGTCAGAACATTAAGGGCTTATTGTTGAAAATTGGAAATTTTAAGGACTTTTAAGTACCTTTTACCTTTTGTGCAATTTTGGGGTTTTCTTTTTCTGTCTTTTGGGAGCTTCTTCATTTTACTTGACGTGCAAAGCAAGCATTTACTATCCTATGTTCTGTTTCACTGGCTTGCAGGGTATGCGTGTCATCTACTAGCCACAAGGAAATCGGTCCATCCAGCGGTGGTCAGCTGTCTGGCCAAAATTTGCTTCGAAGTTCTGATGATTTAGAGACAAAGGGTTTCGTCATCTGTGAGCCAAAAGAAGCTCCAGTGCCAAAGTTTGCGATGAGGGCTTTTGCGTTGCTCAATGAAAGTCCTGCAGTTCAGGTTTTGATTTATTTTAATCCCACCATTTTTTACTCGTCCATATGATGATGCTATTTCTTATTCCTAATGATGGTTATAATACGGCTCAAACTTTTTGAAAGATGAGCTTAAAAGGCCTTGATAAAATAGCTTAAGGACATAGAAATGATAGAATTAGAGAACTATGCAAGATCTCCTAAAGTGCCGACTCTCCAAGGACTTATTGAAGTAGATGCCTGCATTTTAGACACTTCCATTCACATATTTTATTCATTTACTAATCAAAGTTGTTATGCTTGGATTATATTTTATTAACATCATGACTGTGCCCAGACTGTTGTTGCTTCTATTGCCAGTGACCCAAATGTCTGGGATGCTGTTTCAAAAAATGATGCGCTGGTTGACTTTCTTGAATCCCAGAAGAGAAGTGAGATTTTTTAATCTCCTTCCAAATTACTTTGTGCCAGCTACTTCTGTTCTTTCACGTTCATGTTATTTCACTCTTTCCTCACATGGATAAAACCCTGTTACAGGTGTTGTGTTTCAGGATTCATCTCCAATTAATGGTATTGAAACATCTGATGATAAAAATGAAGCAGCAACTGGGAACTCCCAAAATGGGATGGATGATGTGTTTGAGAAGATCAAGCATGCCGTGGCTGAAATGGTGAGCAATATCTCCAGCTTTTTCCAGAATATTTTTGGCTTCTCTTCTGCAGAGAACGGTTCTGCTGCAAATTGCAGAATGAATCCTATGGAGAGAACCTTGGGGGCATCTTTAATGGCATTGGCGGTGATGGTTATCATGGTGGCTGTGCTGAAGAGGGCATAGAGTATATTTTGGCACTCAGGCTCTGCTTAAATGTGTTGAATGCAAAAGAAATAGCTACAGTTACATAGGACGTTACTATTGCTGGTGTTGGTAAGGGACATCTAGATTTATGTACAGATTAATTACGTTGTTATTTAGCTACCATCTGCTATCCGTCGTAGTTAAGATGGAATTTGCTTGAACCCCTGCATAACCCAATTTCTATTATTACCATCAATCTACCGTACTCCTTTTTCCATTGGGAAAAATAGTAATTTAAAGCTAATTAGCTTCTTAGCGACACTAATATTTGCAAATTAGCTTTTCAGTTGCAAATAAATGGTGTATATCACATTTTATTGCTTCATTGATTTGTAGCAGAGCTCGCATGGAAGCCGTGCCCAGTTCACCTCAGGTCATTTATTTCAATGTGATCTGAAATTCAAGAGAAAGCCAGATGTATAAATGTGATTGTATGTATAGTAACGGAATTAGTAGTTGATATAGTCGTTGAGAGGAAGGGAAATGTAACGATCAACTGTAACTGTTGTTCCTCTCTTAAGAATTAGATCTTCTCTCTCAATCAGCTTTTCTTCTTTCTGTTACGTTCTTTTCTCTACCAAACAGAATCCCTAAAAGCCCAAGTTACGATTGCCAACAATGACTTGCATCAAATTGGTATTAGAGCTCCTTTCGGTCAAAAGCTAACATTGCGAAACGGCAGAAGGTACGAGAGGTTAGAAGCGAAGACACATACAGGAAGGATTGCATAACCAAATGTAAGAGTAGGAAGTCAGGCAGTAGGAGTCGAAGGAATGGCTTACTCAGATGTTACAAAATGATAGCAATGAGCATGGAGCGCAAGGGAACGTGGATCAAAGGGTACCAGAGAATGGAGGTAATGATGGTTATTATAGAGGTAGATATACCATCTATACTGGAAGTAGTAAAATTGAGCTTCTGGTATTCAAGGGAGAGAATTTAAGGCTGTAGTTGTTCAAATGTGGACAATTTTTTTCATTGGATCACACACCAATTGATTTGAAGGTGGGATTAGCCACAATGCATTTGGAAGGAGAGACGCTCGTATGATCTGAACTGTACGTGAGAAATCGAATGACTCGAGATCCACCTAGTTGGGGCGAGTATTTGCTAGCCCTAGAATAACGGTTTGGAGACTCAACCTTTGAAGATCTGATCGGATACCGTAAAGAGTTGAAATAGAGAGGCTTAGTGAAGGAATATTGTGCAAAATTTGATATGTTGTCGCAAAAATTGGTAATGTTAATCCCTACTTGATGAGTATGTTTTTGAAAGGATTGAAAGTAGAAATAAAATATTCCGTTAAATTGTGGAATCCTCTCTCTCTTCAACAAGCGTATGAATTAGTTAGAAAACATAAGATGATAGCACTACATTGCAGAGTAGGGGCATGAGTTCTAACACAAGGGCAACTGTACAATAGACACTCTGTTAATTTCCAAAAGCCTATGGGCTTACTTGAAGTCATTTTTGTCCACTTTACGTCTTTATCCATCTTCAATGTTCCTTATGTTGGCATGTGCCAATATAAGGAACATTGAAGATGGATAAAGACGTAAAATGGACAAAAATGACTCCAAGTAAAGAATTGGACGAGAGTCGAGCTAAAGTTATATGTTTTTGGTGTGATGAGAAATAGGTTCAGGGTCATAAGTGAAAAACGCGATTGTGCATATATATGTCATAGAGGATGACTTGAAAGGGGAAGAAGAGGTATCAACTAGGGAAGAAGAGTTGTCAAACATCTCCTTACAAGCTATGTTTGGTGCTTCAATAGCTAAATTCCAGGCAATCAACGTGAAAGTTATGTTGAATGGTTCAGTTATACATATTTTGGTTGATAGTGGAAGTACCCATAATTTTGTCGACACCATAGTCATAAACCATCTAGGATGGAAGTTGGAAGAGGTGAATGAGCTATTAATTGTAGTTAGAGGAGGGTCAAAGCTGAGTTGCAAACACATTTATAGGAATTTACACTGGTAAATGGGAGGTAGAGAGTTTTTAGTTGATGCTTTAGTTATTGATATTGGAAGAGCAAATATGGTTTTAAGAGTACAATGGTTATCAAGATTGAATGATACTATGTTTAACTATCAAAAGGGAACGATGAAATTTTGTTAGGGAGGAGAAGAATTAGAACTTAGTAGTGAAGGATGAAAGGTGATGCCAATACCAGAAAAAAAATTGTCAAAAATGTGGAGCCACTGAGATCATCATCACATCCAGTTTGAAGTCCCATATTGAAGTAGAGTCTGGGGAAGTTTGATAGTATGCAGCCTTACCCCTATATTATAGAGAGACTATTTCCGGTAGACCCATATGCAGATGTGATAGGAAAATAATGATGCATGTTTACAGAATAAATAAGTAAAAACTGACACGCAAAAAATTTAAGTAGATAGAATTATAATACTATCCTAAGAAATTCTTAAAAGCTGAAACTAATAGATCCCACCGCAAAAAAGTGAGAATAATACATAATAATAAACATAAATAATAATAGTAATAACAATACTAATAACAATATATATATATATATATATATATATATAATAAAGGGAAAAGTAATAATAATAAGAAAATTAATAAATAATAAAATAAAACTAAGATAGATAATAAATAATTTGTCAACTATAAGGAGCCTCCGCACAAAAAATACCAGTATGAAAACAACTGACATGATTGATTTGAGCATGAAAACAACTAACATGACTGATTTGAACATGAAAACACCTGTATACGTACACCCATTCTCATCAAAGTAGATCTCATTGAGAGGTTTCAAAAATGGCAGGCAAGAAGGTCTCTAGTGAGAAGAGAGTCCAAAGAAGTAAGAATTTCTAGAGTAAGTTGTATAAAACACGTTATAACTAAAAAACAAAAGCTTGTCTTATAAAGGAGGACGTGCTAGATAGAAAGAGTAAGATAGTAACGGGAAGCAGGAAAGACTGATGGGAGAGGCTTATAACTTATTAAATACGCAGGGACTGTCCTGGGGTGATGATATTCCCTAAAAGGGAAGCGTAGATTAAGTACGTTTTAATGTCGAAAAAGCTTTTTTGCAGAGGGCTAATAAATGCCTTGCTAAAAACAACAAAAAGTATTTCTGAAATACACATGTTCTCTATCTCTCCCTCTCTCTCCATCTACAATTGCAACCAGTTGTTTCCTACGAATGGAACTCTAAACAAAACTTACCTTAATTACTAAGCAAGTCTAGCCTTCAAAAGTAATAATACTTGTGTTGTTTCCCGTCAGTTGCACTAACAACTTCCATCTAACAAACATGTCCCGATTTTGCATATCTGAAGCCAATGGAAAAATATGGATGTAGAGGAAAAAAATTCACATATAGAATATTGTTGCTAAACTAATAGAAACAAACTCAAAACCTCCAACATGAGGATACAAAGGGAAAACAAAGATGTAAT
>JANIJH010000005.1:39513660-39524416 GCA_024520975.1 Erythroxylum areolatum | reverse complement strand
TATCAAAATATAACAATCTCCATACAAGATAATTTGATGACCTTAAGTCAAAGAATCATTTATACAATCATCACAATGAGAATTTCATAGACATACAAGTAATATTCTAAATGAATTTCTCATATCGGGTTTGTTTAGTGAACTTGTTTACTAGCAAGCACCCACACGTTTGTTTAAGTATTTCTATACTTTAGCTTATGAGATCAATTACTTCATAAAGAAAAACAAAACGTTTGCTAATCTTTTTCCGTTTTATTAATGTCCAATCTTAATAAAATTATGACTAGGAATATTTAAGAGTAATACATAAATATAATACTAATCTCATAATTATAATCTCATTATAATTTCATTTGCAATGTACAATTATCCAATGGATTTTATCATATACATCTAAACATGTATAAGATAAAGAATGTCTTTTAAATAATTTGTCACTAAACTATAACCAAAGTGATTAGAACATGTGTTTGAAGGAGAGGCATGATGCGCGTAAATTTTACCGCTGACTGTGCATGTCAGCTGGTAGTCTGAGTACGCTTTTGAACCATTTGGCAGAAGCTTTTGGTATCCGCGTAAGATTATTGTTGTAGTCCACAAAATAGAGTCCAAATCGCACAGTATAGCCGGAGTTCCACTCCCAGTTGTCGAGCAAGGACCACACAAAGTAGCCACGTACATTACATTTGTCATGCCTGTAATTTGTTCAGTTTTCTTAAATGTTTCATACCTAGAAACGTAAGTATCCTTTGTCTAGAACATGGCAATGCAAAAACTGTCTGAACTTTAAGAACTATGTTCCTATATTACCTTATAGCTGCAGCCAGGTTTGACATGTAGTTTCTGTGGTAATCTATTCTCTTCTGATCCTGTAAGAACTTGTTTAGAGGTATAAGTGGTCTATTCACATCATCCATACCTGAAAATCATAGAATTGGTCAAGTACTAAGATGAAAACTCAATTATATCTTTGGTACGAAATCTTTTTAAAAAAATTTACCATTTTCTGTAATAATTACTGGTGGGTTCCCGTACTTGTCTTTAACATACTTGACCAATTTAAGGATGCCCCATGGAACTATGTGTAGCCACCGAGAAGCTGCCTGCAGAAGAATACTCACCTGTTATGAAAATTGAAGTCCATAACAAGAAACTATGTCTTAGCTAAGTAGTGTGAGACTTGCTCGTTCTCCGATAGAAACTCCATGCCGATAAGCTGCAATGGAGGAAAAAGTACAAAGGGTAATCAGTTTTCGTTCGACTAAACAGCTTTATCCGGAAGAGTAAGAGACTGCTTTGATATCTTACGAGTGGTTACAACAGCAGCATCCGAATATGCATCCTGCAGCACAAGTTTTCTAATCCGAGACCTGTCATTCCGAGCATACAATGTCGTGTAATGGTTTATGCCAATGAAGTCCAACGACCCTGTTAGGGTTTTTGACATTTTTGGGGTGATCTTTGGCAGTCTTTCACCTACAAGCTTTCTCATCGAATGAGGATATTTGCCAAAAAGAAGTGGATCAAGGAACCTGATTCATTTCGTATGTGTTAATGATGGGGGGAGAGAATTTTCATTCTTTGTCAGTTTTTCAATGAACCTAAACGGTTTACCATCCAACTGAAAATTCCATCGCTCTACTTGCAGCATCATTATCCTCGTCCGCATCAGAGATTGGTTCATACCACTTAGCATCCAATGCAATTCCAACTTGACCCTTTTGGTGTTCCTTGAAGACCCATAAAAATGAATACAGGAGATTATGTTTTTGTATCAACCTTTAATCAACTTGATAAGGGATTGAGATGCTTGGTGACAGAACAACATAGATATCTAAGCCTGGGTGTACCTTGAAATTCAACTCGTAAGAACGATATGCAGCAGCATGTGACTGTAGGATGTTGTGAGCTACAATATATGGTTCAATTGAAGAATTTCCCTCTTTGCATAGCAAGTGACCAAGAATAGAGCACCTTCCAGGAGCTTGAAGACCTGTGTCATAACCTTGGATGGAGTAACCGTGAGGTTCATTGAAGGTGAGCCAGTGTTTCACTCTATCTCCAAATGCTTGGAAACATGTGATGGCATAATGCTCGAAGTCAGTTCTGTAAAGCCACCCACGAGTCCTATAAATTCTTAATTGTACAGAATAAAACACGAATTTAGTTCAAACAAACTCACATTATTTGTTTGTTCAACCACCCCTCATATTTTTCTTGAAGCATATGTGGAAGATCCCAATGGTAAAGAGTCACATATGGTTGGATTCCTGATTGAAAAATCTTAGCTAACGCTTTAACAGTAGCTTAATGAAGAATAAAAATGGAAGTAAACGTTAAGAGGTGATTATGCCAGCAACCATTTTCTAGTAAAGCATCTATAAGGCTGTTGTAATGATTTATCCCTTCTGGGTTTGTTTCCCCTGTTCCATCTGTTAAAGATAATGTTCAAACAAGTTAACGGTCTGAACGAAACCAATATGGTCGAAAACAAAGTTCCAATGCTTGAACTGCAACCAACTTGGAAAAATTCTAGTCCAAGAAATAGAGAATCTGTAGGCATCCATTCCCAGATCCTTCATCAAGGCTATGTCATCCTGTAAAAATTATTTTAAAAAAAAAAGAGGTTTTATTTTTAGCACAGCAACAGGGGAAAGTCCAGTTTCTGCTTGGAAGAATTATATTTAATTAATTTCATCTTCGAATAGAATTGTTTAGTGTAATGTTTATCTCAAGAAGTTGGCGACACATCATCATGGTCATCATGATCATCATCTCATTATTTTATTACTTCATTTTGTAATTCGATACAGAATTCTCAGTCAACAGGACTCTTTCCGTGTCTGCTCACCCACGTGGGTAAGTTTATATTTCCAGGTCCGTTTCAGATATTAAATCCTCAAAAAGAAATTCCTATCTCAAATAGATTAAAATAAAACAGGCATTGTCCATATGAATCATTAGTTAATTTAATTACCTTAAAACGGTGATATTGATCAACTGCTGTATCTGCATTGCTGAAGTCCAATATCCTCCCTGTGGAATCACATTTAACACAGTTTAGTGGCAACTTGTAATACTTGCATCCATTACCTTCTCTGTCACGGTTTTGAGTTTCTTTGGAATTTCCCTTCAAATTTGATCTTACCAGATTGCTTTGCGAAAGTATCCCATACGCTAGGTCCTTTGTTTCCTTCACCGACAGCTCCTTCAAACTAGTTCATAAAAAATAGCATCATCGCCTAATGACTCTAAATTGCAGTCTCCTAAATGTAACATTTTTTTTCCGCCAAAAATTCAGGTTAGATACTTCACCTGGTAGGCTGAAGAAGCAGTTCCAAACATGAAACCATCTGGGAAATCTGCTCTGCTGATGGATTCTGAGTGAACAAAGAAAAGGGTCGATAGAAAAAGGCATACGGGACCAAGTTTCATGGTAAAGACTTGTATCAGTTAAGATAATCAGTAGAAATGAGAAGATCCAGAGTAGTGTTAGACAGGGTAGGTGTGGATTTTATACAAAAGAGAATGAAATAAGACTGTAGGTTACTTAGTTGTAAAGTTGAAGAAAATACAGAGAGAGAGAGATGGGTGAAGGAACAAAATTAAGGAGTAGAAGACGTGGTTTCTCTTACAAGGGAAGTTGTCAATGAGATAGGTTGGGGTGGCTTCAAGATGTTGGGCGGTAAGCTATCTCTGTCTGTTGTGTGCACGTTACTTTAATGCTGTGCTGAGATTAAACAACTACAGAATTATTTGAGTTTGTTTTGAATGGAATAGTGGACGCATTGGAAAATTTAGAGATGGGGAAGCAACAAAAAGGATGCAGGAAATTTCAGGGAATCTCTAGAAAAAGAAAATGGACAAGGATGTGAAACATTGACAATTTTTATTTATGTACTTTCAGAGTTGATGACGATCATTTCGAATATGTCTCATTGTAAAGCTGCGGAGTTGCACAGAAATCAGTTTTTTTTTTGGATTTTCACTCCGTACCTAATTCACCTATAAGGAATTCTCATTTTGAATCTTCTTTCTTACTAGCATTGTGTGATTGACTGCTTGAATCGGTATGAGGCCTAGCCTCCCTTGTTTCATATGCTTACATACATCATTCCATTTGATCCATGCCTTGGTCCTGCCTTGCCTATTGCCATTCCATAGATAGGATCTTATTAATGGCTTTTATTACCTTGATTGGTAATATCAGTCAATCAATTATAGGCGACCTATCATAAAAAGGAAATTAGTAGTCTAGTTCAGAATTCTTCTTCTGATTTTCTCCTCCAAAGGTTTAAACTTTGAGTATTTTTGCTTCCTGGAGTTTACAGGTATGTCAAGACATGTAAAAGGCAACTACAGTACCTGTAATGTTAGAAATCTACTGAGCATTCTGTAGTGTGTATTCCACTCTTTTGGTTGTTTACTTTTGGCTCCGACGTGAAGTAATGGAGTGATGATTAGCCCTGGAAAACAGAAGTTGAAACCAAGATCTGAAATTCATTTTTGTTATACATAGAAAAGGCAATTTTGCGGTAAAAAAAAAAGAATAAGAAGCAGCTCTTTATAAGCCAACCAGCAAATGGCTAAAACAAGATCTATTAAAAATAGCTCAGCAATATTTCGACACCAAAAACAATGGAGAAAGAAGAATTTCTCGTTTAATCATGTCCAAGGTTTCACTTGATTTCATCAATCTGTTCATATTCTGATTCTAACTTGTAGGTAAAATTAAAAACATATTTACTTATCATTCGAGGTAACTTTGGAATAAGGGTTTGAACTTCTTAAATAAAGAATGAAAACATTTAAAAAATAAAATAAAACAAGAATTTGGACAAATGAAATTAAAATTGAAATTTCCAAGAAGATGTGACACTTCAATCACAATATAATGAGTTATGTGTTGGTCCAATTAATTTAATTTATGTAATCATTTAGAGTTTGAAACCGTGCATTTTTTAAATGCAGGTTGATTTAGAATCATATAAACATCTAGATGTGATGTTTCAATACGTATACAACTAAATATTGATATTTAAGGAAGTGGTCAAACACAAAGTTTGTCATTAGTTTTATATAGAAATTGAAAGAAATAAAAATGTACTAAATATTATTTATTAAAAAATCAGACTTTTAATTTTATTTCAATTCTCTAACTATTAAAATTTTTCATTCAGTTTTTGATCATTTATATTAACAGTCTCATGTAATATTAATATAATCTAAATTAGATATAAGTTATGATTAACAAACAAAATTTTAATTAAAATTGAATAAGGAACTCTTGGATATTTTAATAATTTAATTTTTGTAAACCTTTCTTCTACATTAGACTGCAATTCTATAAAAGTAGATGCTAAGTTACTAAAAATAATCCAAACCCTAAGGTTAAATAATAAGATTTAACTATGCGGAAATATTTGCCTCAGGGCTCCGTTCTTATAAAAGGCCCAATACCAAACGCTCCAGTCTATTGCTTGTAAAACCCCTACGTAACAATGGCTTTGAGATCGGCGGCAGCCATTGTCACCAGTCCTCGTGGTCTTCGGCTACGGTTCTTCTCCACAACCTCCACTACTTCCTTTACCCCGCCTCCGACTTCGCCACCTTCTGCTAGGGAACAGGCCGAGCCCAACCCAAACCTCTTTGTTTCTGGCATGTACCCATTCTTCATTTCTACCGAATATCAGTCATGGATCGTGCTTATTTTCTTTTATTTTGCTCTGGATATTCCATCTATTTGTTCATCGTGTTTTTTTTTTTGACGATTCTCTGATTTGGACTTGTTTGATTATGATTGAAGATTTGGTGTGGTTATAACGTCACAAAATCAGCTTTTTTTATTCGTTTGTAAGTATGTTTAAGCGGTAATTGGGAATTCTTGTAGTTTTCTGTATCATAGATTTGATTAGAACCTTTAGACCTTAGCTTTTATGAGTAGATTATATGAAGATTTAGAGGATGCCGTTCATTTGTTTCCAATCTTTTGTTTAATGGATATTGAAATGCCTGCTAGATGTTTACAAGATCAAACTTCAGAAGTCCATTATATTGTCAAAGGAATAATAAAGATTTAGTGGCGAAGTATAATGAATATTATCCGTCACTGAAGTTAAGTATGGGGTGATTTTTGGGAATCTTTGGCACAGACTATTGATGACCAGCTTTTATGGTTCTTAGAAGGGCACTAAGCCCTTATTGGATTGTACAATGAGGATTTTAATTCCCAGGACCAAGAGGTTTTTGCAATTTTGATTTTCTCTTCTTCTTTATAGTTTTTGGAAGTCTCGAAAGGAGCTACAGTGGTCACAGATATGTTCTACTCTAATTCTCAAGGTTTTGTCTTTGTGAGACTTCTGTTTTCAGGAAGAATGACCCTTTCATTTAATGGAATTTTTAGTTACTGAGGATTTTGCATTCTTAAGATGGTAGAATAAGGAACTCTTGGGATGCAGACAGGATGTTGGAAAATCCTATTTTTGCATGCATTATCAATTTGATTATCAGTGAGCTTCTCGTAGTATCTTCTAAGTTTATGCTCCCCCCAGTCGTCAACCTGTCTTAGGTGCCCACATTATTTACTTTGTTCTTAAGAAATAAGGGAGTAGCTTTCTTATTGTATATGTAATTTTAATTTGTGGACATTTGGGATGGCTGTTGATTGCATTCCAACTTTTTTCTGTGTTGAGTTTTCTTTCAGGGCTAAGTAAAAGAACTACAACGGAAGGGCTACGAGAAGCATTTTCCAAATTTGGTGAAGTGGTCCATGGTTTGTTATCTGCTTTTGTGTGTATTCTTTCAATTTTACTACGGTTCCTTTCTAACTGTGATTAATTGTTGATTCAGCTAGAGTTGTTACTGACAGAGTATCAGGATATTCTAAGGGGTTTGGTTTTGTTAGATATGCTACATTAGAAGATGCTAAAAAGGGTATAGAAGGCATGGATGGGAAGGTGAGTTGTTATGGATTTTATTTTTTAAAAATTAAGTTCTTTTACGTGGCTAAGAATACTCAAAGATAACTGTTGTTTTATTGAATAACTTAGCTTGGTTAGTCATGTTATGTTTCCTTTATTTGGGGATTCAATTTTTGACTTCTGGCCACAAAAAGTATTCATGTAGCACTACTTTTTAGGGGTTGAGATTTTGTATATAATTTGAAAAGATGATTGAGGAAGACCATGGATAAATATTTTCTTCAACATAGTTACCATCAAGTGCATTGAAAGTAAAATAATGCAACTTTTTGGTCTGATATTCCGTGTCTTATCAAGAGTAGACTGAAAATACCCCCTTTCATTACGTTCATGCCAATTTTTTCCTTCATCACCCACACATAAGGAATAGCTGTTATCAATGAGAAGTTCCTAATTGGGGAAATGCTATTGATGTGTATGTTGCATCCTTACGCCTGCGCTACTTGAATTTCATGTGAATTAATATTAAGCCATTCGTGATGTGGGTATAAGCACAGTGTATGTCACTTCTGGTAGCATCGTGATGTGGGTATAAGCACAGTGTATGTCACTTCTGGTAGCATTCATTTGGATGAGACAAAATGATTTTTCGGTGACTTGGTTTTAATTATGGAAAGTTTTGAAGTGAGAACACATTATAGTCGTGAAGTATAGCTTCTTGCTATTCAGCCAAAAAGCCTTATTGCTACTTGTTCTATTGCTCTCTACCTGTAGGATGTAGATGTGAAAAAACTTCTTTGGTATTGTCACTTGGTAGCATCAATATGAGTTCCTCTTGCATCTTGGTTAATTATGGGCATTTCCGCTCTCGTTTATGTAGTCAGCAGTGATATTATTAAGGCAAGCTTGTTTCAAAATGTTTTGTAATTTCAATTTCCATTTTGTATCTGCTTGACTTTTTGTAGTTTCTCGATGGCTGGGTTATATTTGCCGAGTATGCAAGACCCAGACAGCCACCTGCCGAGAACAATGCAGGTCCTGCTTTTGGGAGCAACATGAATCCTCCATATGGCCGCTATTAGTTACCATATGCACGGAAAATAAGCTTGTTGTTGCTGAGACTTGCACGGTTGGAAAACAGTACTATATCATGCTGGTCATCCAAGCTTAATTTTCTAAAATTGTGGAGGATGACTTTGCAAAGAGAATCGAATTTATTAGAAAGTGTATTTTTGAGTAGTTGCACTCGTGAGATATATTCAGGAATCCTAATTGAATATTTTGTTCTAAACTGTATGAACAAGTGTTATTAAATGCAATATGTTGCATTATTGGAAAGTTTGTTTTTGGAATAATTTCCTCGAGAGTTGATGTTTCGTAATGGTGAGATTCGTGACCTTATGGCCTTATGGACACCTTTTGAAATTTCCATACACGCAACATTGTAGACTCCATCTGTCTCCCTCTCCAACAGGGGCGTAAATCCATTTGTTCTTAATTACCAGAACTGTCTCGCCTGTGGAGCAAATTACACCGTGCCGTACTGTGAAATGATGAAGTGTCATCCATTTACAATAAGCACAACATCAGCCAAAGTCTAATGAGACTTGTTCTTTCCTTTTTGGAAAAATTAAAGGAATGTATTAAAAGACAACAAAGAAGATTATAAATAGTCAGTGGGATAATCCCAAACACAAGTAAGGAGATTTGAGTGGTCTAACTACTAAAATCTCAGAAGTACAAGCAACAGGAGGTTGGTAACTTAATCTTCTGTGGAGTCAGTTGACTTGGTTCTTGAGAAAAGAGTCTCCTTGTCTCTTTCGTAATAGCAAATTTGTTTTTGAATCTCCTATTATTTCTTTCATTCCATATCCCACGAATACAGGTTCCAAAGTAATAAAGTAGGTCTCTAAAGTATCTTTATGATTACAAGAATGATCCATCAATCATTGAATAGTTTTTGAGAATAAATCCCTTGTGAGGTCCCATTGACAATATCTTTTAATCTCTTTCCAGACACCTGAAGCAAATTGACACTTAAAAAAACAAACGGTCCCTGTATTCATCACAATCTCTGCATAAGGAACAACTCTTGTCCACTGCCAGAAAAACCAACTTGTACACTGCTTAGTCTAATTTTCAATAGGAATCAAATACTTATTCCATACAATGTTGTGCCAATATACCTTGGAACATAATGGTTGCATCAGTCTCCTTTTAGTTTGCTGGAAATATTAGTAATTGACTTTCCTTTCCAAAAGAAATTGTCAGGTATATGGATATTTGATAAGTAGGTAGGTTTGTATCTGAACAAACCTCGAGGTAGAGCCCAACTATTGTTCTCATTCAGCTTAGAGACCTTATCATTCAAAGAACCAAGTGTTCTAGCTGTTGAGACTCCAATCTATTGGATCAATTGACCATAACTTGTCTAATTATCATAACAAAAGAAGATTTCTTACCATTCCCCACTTTACAAAAAATATCAAATTTAACTAGGTCTTTAAGTAGTAGGAATTGCCCAAGAAACCAAGAGTGTGAAGGACTCTTTTGCACTTTCCAAATGCTTCTGCCTTTCAAGAAATAACTATGCAATCATTTCATACAAAGTGATGTTTTATCCTCTATGATATGCTATAGTCTTTTTAGAATCAAAGCTACATTAGTTGCCTTAATAACATTGACTCTCATACCACCTTCTTCTTTAAGAGAAAAAATATATGACCACTTGACTTTAGCAAAATCCTCCACTCCTTCATGTCGCCTCTACAGAAATTTTCTAAACAATCTTTCCAATAATTTGATAAGCTTTTTTTTTATATAAAAAATATGTGAACTCTAATAGATGTGTAATGAAGAGAGAATAGATTTAATCAATTGATGTTTTCAAGCATATGAAGGTGATTTATTAACTCAAAAGGAGAGTCTTTTATGAACTTTCCAATTAGAGGAAAGCATTATGAGAATCTTAGCCTTCTAGTGGGTATAGGCAGACCTAGATGCAACAAAGAAAGAAGCTTTCTACTTATTCCGTTAATTATGAAAATGCAAGATTCCATACCTAAGGTTGCTTTAGAGATTAAGAAGTGGCTCTTGTTGGAATTCAATTCCAAACTTGAAGCTCTTTTAAAGAGCTGAAAAAAGTCCATTTAAATTTGGATTGAAGCTAAATGTCCTTTGCAAAACAAGAGTAAATCATCTGCAAAGCAAAGATTAGTCAAGGAGACTATTCTATATCTGAAATGAAATCTAAGTTAGGATTCAAACTGACATTGTGTTTGATAAGAAGAGATAAAACTTTCATACATAAAATGAAGAGGTATGAAGACATAAAATCCCCTTTTCTTATTCCTTTAGCTCTTTTGAATAACTTAGAAAGGTCTTCCATTCACCATTACATAATAAGAAGTAGGAGAGTCAATTCCTTAATCCAAAGTATGAATTGTCCAGGGCATCCAACCACTTCCAGTAAGAGGAACAAGAAATCCCAATTGACAATAGCGAAGGTTGTAGTAAAATAAACATTGATAGGGCAAATAGTAGGGGTAAAACTTTTTTAGTATCCTTTAAGTAGCTCCTAAACAAGAAAAATATTATCCCTAATCTATTTATTTTCAATGCAAGCCCTTTGATTGTCTCTAATAAGAGTATTAATTGTTGGACCCCGAACCTTGAGTGGAAATTAGAAATGCAAAAATGAAAATAAATGAATGTTTTAATATATAAATTGTGTTATAGATGCTATTTGTGCCTTAATGGGATATGGGTTTGAGTAAGGAAAATGAGTTGAGAAGCCTTAAGCATGTATTATGATTAGATATGTAAGACATTATGGA
>JANIJH010000005.1:39339085-39351305 GCA_024520975.1 Erythroxylum areolatum | reverse complement strand
GATTTGTAAAACTTTATTCTTTTGATGTTAATGAAATGTGAATGGTGCGTGGATGATGTGAGTTGAAATTAGATATATGTGAAGAAGAAATCAACTTGAGATGATGATTTTGGAGCATAAATCTTTGATATATATATATATATATGTACACATAAGTGAGATGTTACGGGAAGGAAGATAGGAATTATGACTGATCAGATGTAGTAGAAGGTGATGAGACAAACGAGTTGAGATTTGAGAGTTTAATGAAGTCAATTTGGTAATTGAATGATTAAGCTCAGGACATTCCCAATTTGTAAAATGCAAAATTTCAAGTCTTCCATAAAGGAAAAATTCATGTTCTGAATTTAGGGCAAAATCTGGATTGATCTAGGATGAATTTGAAAAGTTTTCATCATGGAAGTTGTAGCTTGTATTTTTAGCTTTCCAACAGTATATAGTGTGGAATTTTTGGATACCAGAGTCAAAAGTTATAGTCCTTATAAGTAGAAATGCTCAGGAGTATAGGAAGTATCGTTTGGTGATGACGTGTCGTCTGGTGAGGATGCATCATCTTATGAGGACGTATCGTCTGGTGAAGACGTATCACCTGGTGATGACGTGTCATCTGGTGAGGACGCATCATCTTATGAGGTCGTATCGTCTGGTGAAGACGTATCACCTGGTGATGACGTGTCATCTGATGATGATGCTTTGTTTAGTGAGGATGCTTTGTCTGGTGATGACGTATCGTCTAGTGAGGATAGATCGTTTGGTGATGACGCTTCATCTAGTGAGGACATATCATCTGGTGACATCATATCATCTGGGGATGATGTCATATCGTTTGGTGCTCTGTTCATCTGATCCTATCATCTGGTCACATTTTTGACCCTGTACAAGATCGATTTTGTCTTCAAGGTCTTCATGAAAGTTATAGATCTTGAAGTTATCTTTCAAACTGTCTAATAAAGACCTCAATCTGAGTTCTCTAGAGAAAGTTATGACCATGTTTCCAATTCATCTAACCCTCCATCTGGGTTCATCTAATCCTATTGTCTAGTCCCACTTTTGACCCTATAGATGATAGAATTTGTCTTCAAGATCTTCATGAAGTTGTAGATCATGAAGTCTTCTTTCAAACTAACTAAAGAACACTTAAATAAGATATCTCTAGAGAAAACTATGTCAATTGCAGTATATCTTATGTGTACTATTCATAACCTTCTTCTGATTACTGTTCATCTTATATTGTCTGGTTCAATTATGATCCTTTAGATGACAAAATATCACTTCAATGTCTCATAAAAGATGTAGATATTGAAGTTCTTTTTCAAACCCTTCAAGAATGACCTTGATCTGATATCCCTAGAGCAAGTTATGCCATTATCCCAAACCAGGTTCATTATAATTGAGGATGGAACCTTGTTTGATTCCTTAGACCCAATCTTTGTTATTCGACCTCTAAACGAAGTGATCCTTAAGGAAATAGATTCCTCACACATTGTGCTATCTCTCCACAAAAATTGGCAACATTTCGAATTGATTGAACAAAGGTTTTGATTGAAGGAAGGTGAAGGAATCTGTTGGAATAGTATGAAATAGTGTTATTTTACTGAACATGCTTTGGCATTATGAATATATCTAGATGAAATTTTAGCATAGAATATTTGCTTCAGTATAAGAATGATTCATAAAATAGGGCCCGACACTTATAGTATTAGAGAATGAAGATGAACCGAGGATGACCAACGAGGGTTAATTGGAATAACCATACATGGTAACAAGTACAAGCACACATTTTAGGACATCCCAGTTGGGCTCTGGAATTAGGGTCCAACAAGAAAGATGTGTATTGGCTTGTTGGACCATCTTCCTTCTTTCATCTTCCAAAACCAAAATTGGTTAGTCATATTTAGGTTAATAGTCTTTTTATATAGCCATCTTAAAGATAAATGAGAAGAGTCTCATGTATTGGCTACTTGATGATTGATTAAATTAAGAAGTGATGTATTGGATGCTATTCTCTTCTTCCATTCCATGCATAACTGAAATTGAGTGTGTAAGAAAGTGTTCTTGCATGGTTTGACTCTCTCTCGCTCCTTTCATGCATGAGTGAGACGAATTTTCCAAGAGAAGAGTTTCATTTTTGGTTCATTTCTTCTAAGAAAATCTCCTCCAAACATTTCTTTTCCTTTCCCACCAAAGGATTTTGTTAATCAAGTTGTCCTGGAAGAACAAGAGGTAAATCAAATTCGTTGAGGATACAACAACAAATAGAAGATAGATTGACAAAAAATGGATTCAAAAGCAAAGGCTTTGGATACAAGAATAAGGAGAGGATAGCACAACGAGGAATTAAAGCTATAGCGAAGGAGTTAGTAATATCACTATCTTGTTTATGTTTAATATTATCCTTATACCATATCATATATAGATTGGCATGATGATTTAGATATATTGCTTCCGCTGCAAATAAGATTTCTAAAAAGTTTTGAAATCTACCGATTCTCCAAATATGGCATGCTTTCTTTTCCCGATCTTACACCTAAAAATGAGTAGCTTCAGAAAAGAGAAACTATAGCTTTAAAGTATTATACAATAATGTTGTAGATTGATGATTCTATATTGAGGAAAAGGGCTAGAGCAATTTGGTTAATGGAAGGGGATAGAAATACAAAATTCTATCATAATTCCATATTAGAAAGGAGGAATATAAACAAAATAACCTTATTAAGGGATGAGTATGATGCAATCCTTATTAGGAAAGAGGAACTACAAGTGAGGCCTACAAATTCTTTTATATCATTATAGGCATAAATCAAATGTTTCATCCCCTATAGAGGGTCTAAAGAAAAATTCAAATGCCAAGTTCGTAATGAACTAGTGTAAAGATTAATTCAGCCATTAGAGGCAAATAAGGTGGAAAGGGAATTCAAATGGCTACATTGTTAATTACTTCCATCAAACATGGTATTAACTAGACTAGTATCTATAAAAGTTACACTTAAGTTTCTTAGGAAGGTTAGATTGCTAAAGGAGTTGAACAACACAATTATTTGCTCAATTCCTAACTTTATATCTTGTTGCAATGTTATTTACAAGATTATAGCCAAGATTCTTTACAGTAGACTAAAGCCAATCGTAGAGGAAATAGCTGATAGATCATAAATAGCATTCATAAGAGGAAGGTCTAGTGAAGATAACATTTTTCAATTTCATACGCTATTTCATTGCTGATAGATCATAATGAAAGCACCAGTTTTGTTATAAAGGTAGATTTCCATAAAGCATTTGACTCCTTGAATTAGGCCTTCCTACTAAATGCCTTTAAAGCCTTCAGATTTCTTAAATGTTTCATTAATTGGATTGGTTAGTATGTTTTTTCTAAAGTTAAAGGTAAATTCCATAAAAGGCATGAAAAAGGGACATTACAAAATTATGTTTAGCAAAAGTAAATATTAAATTGTTTCTTTTATCCTTACGAAGAACTAAAGAGTTAAATGTTTATTGCCTTTTGAAATGGTTGCTCAGGTGATTGGTCGCTTGATGAGCTAGTAGAGTTTCCCTCATCCAATAATATAGCTTATGGATTAAAGCACACTTCATGGTTTTAACCTTTTTCGAACAATCTATGGTTTCTTTCCCTCCATATTGCAAAAATTGCACAATTAAGGTGGAGTCTTAGATAAACTCGATCTTTCCCCAGAGAGTGGAGCTTATATTCAACCCATACCAATATATTGTTTCAAGTTGTCTCATTACAATAAATATTTAAAGTATATGAATGATAGCCCATATGGGAGCAGTATATCTACATTTGAAGTAGAGATGATCAATATTTTCTTCCTCAATACAGCATAGCTCGCATAAAGTTTCATTGATTCTAACAATCCTATCTTTAGTTTTAAATCTTCTCCTCGTTGCAAGCCAAGTAATAAAGGAGGCTTTTTACTTTAAGGAACCTTCCAGAAAATATTGAACCAAGGAACAAACAAGATGGTAGGCTTGAGTGCTTTAATGCATAAAGAATTGGAGTAAACTCCATTGTTGCTTAAGGACTATATAGGTTTATCAAAAACTGAGAGATTTGATAGATAGTTGACAAAATAACTCAGGATTCTATCAACCCCTACTTGGAAAATGCTAATAATTGTTTTTAATGACACTCAAAACTTGAGTCTAAGAAGATATTCTTGTAGAAAGTGAAGAAATATCATTTCTAAGGTAGAGAGGATGAAGAGAAGTCTACTTATCAAACCAAAATCATGTATCCTCTTTATTCCCTAACTAAATTATGTTGAGAGGATAAAAAACTTGTCTTTTTCTTATAATCTCAATGAAAGGCCAATAATGCTCTTTCCTTGCTATGATTTTCCAAAACCTGGATTCCTTAAGCTGGAACTCATTTATCTCCAAATTTATTCTTTATCCTTGAATAGCCTCCAAGTCCTTTTAGCCACTTGCATTGCTTGGAAAGTTTGAATTGAGGTGAAACCAAACACCATTCTTACCTTGTCTATCAAAATTGATCCCATTTAATTTTAGATCCTTTGGAATTGTCACTCTTTCCTAATTATAGCAAGTTTATAATGTATTTTTTAATCTCCTTGATGATTATTTTTGGTAAGAAAAGATAAGAGCTCTAATGCGTGTGAAGATTGTTTAGAACAAAGATAGTAAGTTGTTCTATACTAGCCTGAGAAAGAACTCTATTCTACTAGATGTTAATCATTTTCTTGGATTTCTCCAAGATATTCAGGCAATCCTCATATTTTATTTCTTTTTATAGATATGGGAACCCCTAGGTATATAAAAGGCATGTTATACACACTTAAACTAAAAATTTGTTGGAGGCTTATAATGTTGGGGACATTTAAAGAGAAATAAATTCTGCTCTTGCATAAGTTAATGCTTAAGTAAAAAACCTATAGAAAATCATAAGAGAATGGTGCGAGGTAGACATGGAATCCTTCTGGGCTCTACAAAACATCAATAAATCATAAAGCTTGATAGAGGTTGTTCTAGCTTTCTGCATAAGCAATGAATGATGATCTTGAAGTGCCTTAATTATATCTCCAATTTGCTAACCTCAGCCTTTCTAAAGGTAATATTGTTAAGAAGACGATAGCAAGCCTCCTAAGCTCTCCTTAACTCCATCTTAGCTTCATGAAGCTTGATAGAGGTAGTTTATTGATTAGCTTTATAGAAATTATTAAGCTTATTCATAAGAATCTGAAGAATTCTCATAAGTTGATAGGCTTTGCGACCTGGGATTCAGAAGCTCTATCCTTCATGAACTAATTCTATAAATATAGCCTTATTGACAAGAAAGGGTTCATAATAATTTTATAGCTAAGATGGATGAGTTGGTCTGAAGATCTTATCACAAAGACCTATACTTTCAAAACATTGTAGGAAAATAAAATTATATCATTGTAGTGATGATCATGATTGGAGCCATATTTCTAATTTTTTCCTAGATTTTCATAAAATTGTGGAGGTTTTCGGCTTTTATTATTATTTCTAGTAATCCAAGAAAAATTAGATTCCTTTCTAGCAAAAGATCATCGAAAAATTTTCCCTTATAAGGTTCATTAAAGCCTTTAATATTCCAAAACATCATGAGAATATGGAAGGTGAGACTACCAACCCCTTTTGGGTTTCCTCCTTTTCGTCCCTAATATTATAGTGGAAATAGGAGTGAATTGGTCATTTATTTCTTGCCTCATATCATAATGACCTTAATGAGGTGTCTCCTCTTCATGTTCACTATTAGGAAGCTCAGCAATAACTTTCCCTTTCTCCTCAACTGTAGCATTGACTTAGATATTAAGCTAGGTCTCACCTTCAACTAAATCAGACGTTCTGATCTTTAAAGATAGCTTCGATAAAGTTGACTTTACTATTTTACATTGCTTAATCATCCACTATCTGTAGTAACTCATTGTAGCCCCCTGTAGAGAAAAATCTCCCTATAGGTTTCCAAACTTATTTCCCCAATTGTAGTTTCCAATTGTAAGATAATTAGATTTTAGCTATTACAAGTTCAATGGCAAGACTAAATTTCATAACAAGAACTTCAAGAAGATCATTTTAGGATTAATATCCACAAAAATTTATGCATAACATACATCCTCAAGATTAGCAGTAGCTAAATCAAATGCAATAAGTTTCCTTACTAAACTAGCTAGAATACTTAAGCCATCTAGGTTCTAGTAATCAAGAGGTACGTTATAACAATTCATCCATAAAGGGATGGTTTTGATGCTACTTTTTCCAAATTCCAAACCTAGAACCCATTTGTAAATGAAAAAGGGTTATCCACCATCTTATCAAGGGATTAATGCATGGAGTCACACCCATAACTCCATGTCAAGATATGAATGCAAGAAAAATTCAATAAAATTAAACACAATAACGACGTAACTATAGTTAGTTCTTGCTAGTCAATCCCGTGAAGACTATGAATACTAGTGCTTACCTTTCCCTATTATCTAAGCTAAAGATTAGTTTTAAATTTTTAATAAAAAGAAAATAAAAACTAAAACTATCGTTAGCATAAATTAGTATCTAGGTTTGAATTCCTTTATACACTTACAAACTGATATTTTATCATACAATTGTTTTGTTAATGTATTGGACCGTGGAGACTCCTATGGTATGTTAATAAATGATCTAGATTCTACTAATAACTAATCCTAAGGTCTCTAACTGAATTACTCAGGTTAAATCTTATAGGATTACGTTATCGCTTTATGAGTCCCTTCATTAAGTTTAACCTAATCTGGAAAATTTATGTCATCCTATGTTTAGGGTTGCAATCAACTCCTAATTATAGTAAATCTATTCACATTAGGATTTCTAAATATCTACTTATGAAATCAAATTATGATATAATATTCTTGAGTTACTAGAACATAAATAAAATGCATTTTAGATCACAATATATCAAACAACCAACTATGTTAATAAAAGAATCAAATCATATCAAAGTATTAACATAAGGTTCATCTAACCTAAATACTAATTGGACGTTTAGTTACACATTATCAAACATACATAAATAGAAATATGAAGCGAAGAGAATGGGTTTATAATTCTAAATCTCCTTCATTATTTTTCATTGAATGTTCTTGCAATGTAAAGGCTTGATCTTGTTTTCCGATGCATCTTTTGATGATTTATTCGTGTTTCCTGCTTTTCTAGACCAAAAATGTCCATTATGGACATACTCCACATCTAGAAATTAACATTTATATCAAAACTCTCATATCTTATTGAATCAAATTAAGATACAATCATAATCAAGTTATCATAAAATTAATTTCCTAAGTAATATTAATAATAATCACATCAAAAATCCCATTGAAATCAAAAGCATATCTCTTTACACCCTCACTAAGATTTCACTCACTGCACTCAAGTTTTTAGGGTGAAAATATTAAAACTCTCAACAAATGCATAGTAGAATTTTTACCAAAAACTTGCAATAAACTCACATCTCCACCACTTATGTCAAACTAGAAACACCAATCCAAAGGTCTTATAAGGTTAAAGGGTAGTAGGTAAGGTATGATTAGGTTAATAAAAAAGCTAAATGGAAGGAAATTTACTACACAATATATTCCAAGACTTGTTTACAAGTTTACACAGGTCTTTTCAATGCAACTTTAATGATACCATAAACTTTTTCTTTTTTTCTCTTTTCTTTCACAACATTCCAATTAGTACCATAACTCAATAAATATTGGACCTTTCACAAATTTCAAATCTTAACAAGTAAATAATGTAAATAACCTTTAAGGTTTAAAACAATAAAAAGGTCTTCAATGAATAAATAAGATAAATTTTATATTTTTAGTTTAAACAATGAAAAAGGCTAAGGCATAACTTGTTATTCCTAAAGGTAAATTTTGGGTATAGTAATTTCAAAGAAATAGGCTAATCAAGTTGGTAAATCTAAATGCTTAATCATATTAATGCTTCTAATTCAACAAATATTGTCTTAACATGTATAATAAAAGCAAGTTTTAAAATTATCCTACTATGCATGATATCACACATATGAAAGAATAACAAGAGCTTCAAAATTTTTTTTTGAAAATTGCTCTTTTGGCTCAAAAGCTCACAAAAAAGAGTATAAATGTGTGTAAATAATATCCAATTTTATTCAACTTGAAAATTTCAATGATTACGAAAATATGACTTAGAAAACTAATTTTATTCTGACCATCATCCTTTTGCACACCAATTCAAGTCAATATTCAACAATAACATATAGTATTCATGGACAGATCTTAACCAATTCAAGATATTAGTTAATAAAATTTATAATCAAGATTATATTAAACCTGAAGAAATTAGTTAAAAAAATTTTAAACCAATCCTCACACTTAAAGTTGTACATTGTCCCTAATGTACAAAATATAAGCATTTATGAAAAAGTGAGAGGGTTTAGTGGCACTTTCCTGACTATGGAAATTTCTATTATTCTGATCCATCCAATATGAAACTAACATCCTTGCAAAATAAAAAAGAAAAGGATAAAAAGAAACAAAAGAAATACCATAACAAACAATAAAATCATATACTAGGACAAAAGCAAACAAAAGATAATATCAATTTTGAAATAAAATTGAAACTTACTTATGGGTTACCTCCTATATAAAGCTTCTTTAACGTCGATATCTTGATGTAACCTACACATTTGCATAAGCCAAGGTTTATAATCAATGGCTTGCTTCCATCTTTTTCTACATAAAGTATTTTGTATCCTGCAAGCAAGCCACCTATTATATGATGATCAAAAGGACATAATTGATTAGATTAATAAAACCAATATACTCCATTAATGCTCATTTTAATAAAACAAATTGTTTAAAATGTCAGTAATAGCAAAACTCCCTATATCATCTGCTAGCTCGAACACTTTATCTTTGAGGATGTGGGAACCCTCCTTACTTAAAGTCACTAACAACACCTCATTAGTAGTTCCCTTACTTGGTTCCTCCACTAGTTCTCCCCTAACTACCTCTTTCCACTCTTCTTCTTCATTTTGGACAAAGGCATCTGGCTCATGTTTTTCAGTTATCTTTCCCACTCCTCTACTTCCTCTTCTTGGATAGGGTTTCTTTTTTTTTTCTTCTTCAGGAAGCTCTTCTTAACTATTAAGGGTGATTGCCTCTCAGTCGATAGTATCAGTTTTAGTAGAATTGGACAAACTCCCTTGCATCTTGTCAGATAATATATCCATTAGTTCATTGATTTGATTCACCATATTTTGTATACGAGCCTCTGTTTCCTGATGCCTCATGTTTTATTCTTGAATAGACTTAATCATCATATCTCTCATATCAGCAGTTACGTCCTCACCTTCTTAAATTGTATCTTCATTCCTAAAAGTGATTGTTATATCTTCTTCACTTTGAGGCGGTTGGAAGATCAAATTATAATCATCATATACAAGCGAAGGAAGTCTCATATCAAATTCACATTGAATAGCTACTCTCAGTAAAGCATTCCATTAGTCGATCTATAATATTGTCATATCGTTGTTCTTGAGTTAGAGCATAGTCATTCCATCCATAAATGTAAGGGTTGCTCTACTCTGAATTATACTTATTCTCGTATAATAGGCCTTAAGGTCGGTTGTACTTGTTTGGTTGCTCCCATATATATGTTGATTGAGCTTCGAAAAACATGTGAGGAAAAGGCTCCTTCCAATATGGAGATGTTTCATATTGCAAAGACACATCCTGGTTCCCATAATAATACCATCCGCTTCATCCATCCATTGTGAGTTATGGCTAGATGAAGTTAAATATCAATTCTCAAAATAAACCACCACACACTAACAGTGTAGAGAAGTTCAAAAGATAATTAAATGAACAAGCCAAAAATATAAAAAGATACCATAAAAATAAAAAATAAAAACAAAAGAAAAGAAAAGGCAAAAGAAAATAAAATAAAAACAAAAATAAAACAAAATAAAATGAAAATGACTAGAACAATAGCCTTTAGGCTTTCCTAATATCAATGTCCCAGCCAACCGTGCCAAAAACTTGATTGGCTTATTTTCGTGTTAGTCAATATTTTAATAAATCGCATGGTATAAATGTTGTTAGTACTAGCAAGTACAGGTCGATCCCACGAAGACTATGAATATTAGTTCTTACCCTTCCCTTATTATCTAGCCTAAAGATTGATTTTATATTTTTAATAAAAAGAAAAAACTAAAACAATTAAAGAAATAGGAAACAATAATGAACACAGAGATAGTGGAATTCACTTAGAAAACTATCATTATTAGAACTTGGTATCTAGGTTTGAATTCCCTTAAACCCTTAATAGATTGATCTTTTATCATGCAACTGTTTTGTTGATGTATTGGACTGTGAAGGCTCCTATGATATGCTAATAGTCTACCTTGAGTCTACTAACAACAAATCCTAAGGTATCCAACTAAATTACACTAGTTAAATCTTATAAGATTGTGTTATCGATTTATGAGTCCCTCTTTTATGTTTAACCCTAATCCAGAAGATTTATGTCATCCTATCTTTAAGGTTGCAATCAACTCCTTCTAATTACAGTATATCTATTCACATTAGGATTTTTCAATCTCTACTTATAAAATCATATTATGATATAATATTCTTAGGTTATTAGAACATAAACAAAAAGTGTAATCAGATCACAATATATCAAACAACTAATTGCATTAATAAAAGAATCAAATCATATCAAAGTATTAACATAAGGTTCATCTAACCTAAATACTAATTGGAAATTTAGTTACACAATAGTAAACATGAAATCAAACATACATAAACAAAAATATGAATAAAAAATAATTCATAATTCTAAATCTTTCTAATTGTCTTTTACTAAATGTTCTTGTTATGTAAAGGCTTGATCTTGTATTCTGATAGATCTTTCGATGATTTCTTCGTGTTTCCTGCTTCTCTAGACCAAAATCATCCCTTATAGAAATTCTCCATGACTGGAAATTGTCTTCAAGAGTCTCCTCGTCTGATTTTTCTCCAAAACATCGATTTTATATGAAAGTCTAGGTTTTTGGGTTATACACGGTCTTTTGCACGGTCGTGCATCGAACCGTCCATAATCATAATTTGCCAAGTATTGTGAAAATGCATGGGCTTGCTAAAGTGCATGACCGTGCACTCCTTCCAAATTGTCAATTCTGTATTTTATGTTGTGTTTTGGTTTGAATTCTTTTACTTTAAGTCCGTGAAGGCAATTATACTCTATAAACACGTTTGGAGAAAATTAAGTGCCAAATATAAGATAAAAGTATAAAATATCAAGTAAAATACATCAAACATTGGTGGTAAAATATAGTTAAATATCCATCTATCATAAGGTGTGCAACGAGAATTAGCAACTAAATAAACCCACAAATATTAGATTAATGAACAATTAAAGAGAGATCTTGATTGTGAAATTAGTTATCATTAGATTGATTTATATAAGATTGAATAAGTTGGGAGAAGTTTGTGAATTGATAGATTACAAATCTATAAATTTCAATTTTAATTAGGGTTACTTAATTAGTTCTTAAGAAAGAGTAATCAAAACTTTAGGAAATCTTAGATAAAAATTAATTCAATTGACGAGATTAAGGGAAATAAAATAAGGATAGAATAGTTCCTAAGTATTTAACTTTGATCAATCTTAATTTTCCCTTGTCTATTTGCTTATTCGTTTCATTTTATTATTTTCTTTAATTTTTGTAACTTATTTTAATTCAAATCAAATTCTTAGTAGCTGAGACAAAGTTCTTATTCAAATTTTGCAGGTGTCATAGTCCCTGTGGGAATGATACCCTTGATACAACAAGATACAATTTGCATACTTGCAGTATTAAGAGTTTTATTATATATAAAACTTGTTCAACAAGTTTTTGGTGTCATTGTCAGGAATTAATGAGCATTTTATACAATTTAAATTCCTTTGATTTAAGTATTTAAAACTTTTTGGCATGAGTAAAGGTGCCTAAGCGAACTTGACCAGAAACATGTTCCGAGAACATGTTTTTTGACATTCTTCACCTTTTTACTTCCCATCTCTCACATATAACCCATTCTAATCCTAAACCATCTCTTCTACTTCATTTACAACTTTATTTCAACCTAATATCTTTCACAAATACATCATAATCTATCTTTGATCATTAACCCTAAAAGATTAAAACATTTGCCTCTATTATTCATCAACA
>JANIJH010000005.1:39325921-39337134 GCA_024520975.1 Erythroxylum areolatum | reverse complement strand
TGTATGAGTATCCAAGCATATGATTAAGTATTAAAATTGTATATGGATGATTTTGTATGTGATGGAATAAGGTGAATTAGAATGAAAAAGAAAAGGACTAAGGAAAAAAAAAGAAAAGAGAAAAAATTATACCGGATTTTCGTATTGAATTAGTTTTTAAGTTTCCAACGCGATGAGTGCATTTGTTCCAATGGATGTCGGAATTTGTTTCAGTTCAAATCTATCAGTTTGTTTGCTTTGCTTTCAATTCGTATTCGATTTGCTTCGATTCGTTCGCTTTCGCTTTTCGCTTTTATCCGATCTTCACTTTTGTTTTTGTCCGTTTATTTGTACCATTTGCTTTTGAGATCCGTTATCCGATTCGGTGGGCTACTTTGCATTTCGCCTTCCGTTCCGTTCTTCCGAATTCGATTTCTTTCGAATTTGCTTTCCGCCACTTCGTTTTTTAGCGTATTCGTTTTTCGTTTTCCAGTTGGGATCCGGTCTCCGAATCGGGTCCTAACATAATCCTTTTCGCTCCTTTGAATAATATAATGGCCTCTCTATCAATGAGAATATTGTAGGAAGGTATGGATATGCATTGGAATATCCAATAGGTGAAGATATAGGGAGAGCTAAAAGCTTACAAGGCATTAAAGATAAAGTTCCAACTTATGGTTTCAAATGTTTTGCAGAAGTCAATCTTTAATACACCACTTCTAGTTGATTTTTTGTAATAAAAGAATTTGGAGAGTTCTTGAGCTATTAAAACATTCTTACTATTACTTTTGTTGGGTATAAAAAGACATTAAGAGTATATGATGATTCCCCCAAGAAAGATTTTAGTCTTGAAGCTAAGACCCTTGAAATGATCTTATTAACTAATTATAGAATATATTTAAGCAGTGCATAATCAAATTTTATAACAACAAATATCCATAGGTATTTTTATACAAAAATTGGCAGTATATGCCAATTGGATTTTATATTTATATTTTATTTTTATGCATTTTAAATACTTTATTGGGTGTTAATTAACTATTTGCATCTTTTAGTTTTATTTTTAAGTAGACTATTAAGGACTCTAATTTAGGGTATGTAGTAAAATTAGGTTTTCATTAAATTGATAATGATAAGGGATTGAGTTATGCTAAATTAAATGTGTTTTCTACGATTATGAACATATAAAACCAAATAGACATATGAATTATGGTTTTTAGTATCAATAGATACAAATGAGAATGTGTAATAAATTGTGGTTGCATTTTTTATGGTTCGGTTCCTCATATATTGTGTGACTGAATGACTATTGTTGATTATACTATTTAAGTCCTTAAAAGGGCAATGATTATGCATATGTGTGTGTGATTATGATAACAAGTATTATTGGTCGGGGATTATTAATTGATGAAAAATTGGAACATGTATCATTTTATTAGTAAGGACATATTAGTCGATAGTAAATTAGGATAGATACTAATTTATTAATCATGGTGAATTAGCTAGTGCCATATTAGGTAAGTTACTAATCCATTGGTAAAGACAAATTTGTTGGCACCCATTCTAAATAAATATAAGACTTTGTAAGTTAGTTTGACACCATGTAGTTTCATTTTCTTTAATTATTTTTTTTAGTTTTTTTAGGCACTTGTATCATGACTTTCTTTGATAAGTATTTTGGAGGAATTATTTATGCCATATGAGCTTATTTGTGAAAATTTTTAACATATAGAATAGAAGGGATGCATCTTTATATTTACATTATTATTATTTTTAGTTTAATTCATATATACTGGTCTATTTTTTAAGAATTAGATTATAAATGTGAGAAAATAACAAACTTTCAGTGTGGTTTTGTAAAATTTAATCTAGGAAATAGAAAGAGGATCATATTTATTGAAACATTTTCATTGATTTTTGTTAGTTTAGTAGGTTATAAGCATTAGCCTAATAATAAAGCATAAGTGGTTAGAGTTATCATTTAAGTTGCAATCTATCAAAGGTCCAATCAAGTTGACTTAAGTTTAGGCCTGATAAATTTAGTGTTATTAGACTTTAAGATTGTCAACTGGTATAATTTTAAGAATTCAACTAGTCTATTGCCCATAAATGAGGCAATATAACTAGTCATAACTCAAGGTCTTGATCGAAAATCACCACCATTCAAACCCTAGGAAACCAACAAATACAACACTTCGGTAGAATTATCCCATAAGATTTTCACACCATCAACATTCAAAATCCAGAACACAACCACCACTTAGACAAAGTTAAAATAGTAGGCATTGTAGCAAATTCGACAACACAATCAATGAAAAAAACAAATTCACCAACATAACCATTCAATCACATTATAGTATTTCTAACAACACTATTGGATTTAACAAATTATCTTGGCTGGAAAAATCATATTCAAGCTATTTTGATTACCTCTGATCTCATTAAGTATGTCATTGGCACTATCTCCCCACTAGCAGTAGCCTCTAGCTCAAAATCTCTATCTTTGGAATTTCATAAGTGTTATAAATATGATTGCCTTGTTTACTACTTACTCATGACATTTCTTTCCCTTTCAAACTCATCAATGGCATATTCGCTCTATATTGAATGCAAAAACAAACTACTTATTTGATGTTAAAAACTGCAATTATACAGCTCATTACTTATAGTAAAAAGTGGATATCGTCCCACAGAGATTGTGCTTATACACTACTTAATTCAGGTTGTGCTTTGTTTAAGACTCAAATTCAAATAATAAAAACTGAAAAATAAACTAAATCAAACAAACTGGCAACAAACAAATAATGTAACAAAAGTGCAAAAACTTTGATTCCAAGATTAAAGATTAAAGATCACTTTTTCCTTATCTTGTCCCCCTCATACTTGTTGGTTGAATTATGCCTCACCTAAGATGTCCTAATGTGTCATTCACCCTCTCTTAAGGTGTAATCAAATGTCCCTAGACAAATTAAATGGAATTGACTATGTAATCTCTAAATCTACAAAATCAGCTTACCAATTTAACTAGTTATAAAGCTATCCTATAGGTAATTAACTAATTAGTCAAGTTCCCTCTCTAACTAATCAATTAACTTGATAAATATACAGGTTTATAGGGTGCCAATTCTTATTGTATAGGCCTACACAATTTACCCAACTCAATTTCTCAATATATTGTAACGTTTAAGCACAACATTTATCAAAAGCATTCCTTCATTCAAAATAACAAAGTAGGGTTCAATAAGTAGTTTAAAAGTAATCTCTACAATAAATTCAGCCACTCATAATAGAAACAACTTTAACCATATTCAACAAGTAGTTTAAAAGTAATCTTTACAATAAATTCAGCCACTCATAATAGAAATAACTTTAACCATATCCGTGTTCTCCATAATACAAAACATACTGAAAACAAAACAAAAATAAAACAAATACAATGTTACCTTCCCCTTTTTATATCTGAAATCCTGGAATGATGGAACCTCTTGATTATCAATCATGATTCCTACCTTTTGCACCTCGAAGCTAGTGACTTTCTATGAACGATCGATGAAAAATATGAATGGTGGCTGCCAAATTTGTGTATCTATGTATATATAAGGAAGGCCTAGGGGTTTATCTATTTAGGGTAACCTATCAAAAAGTCCCTCGAAAACTTGAGTCTGAAAGTGTCCCCACATTTGCCTCGATGCTAGCCACAATCGTGACCTATATGACACGATCACGGCGCTTAAGTAAGCTCTTCATCATGATCATCGCATTCAGGCCACAATCTTGGGCCAATCCTGGTGCTTCTGTCACGATTGTGACCTGCCTACCACGATCGTGGGCCTGTGTTATGGTCTAAGTTCCCTCCGGAACTCCTCCATTCTTTAGCAAACTCATCAAGGCACCTTAAATACACAACACCAAACCTCAAAAGCATGCTATAACCTATAAAATACGTAAAAACACAAATATTTAACAAACTAACACAATTCTAACCTAAACATATACTAAATAATCAAATTAACAATGCACACCAAACTACCCACTAAAACACGATGCAATCTACAACTATCACTCTATATCTTACTACCCATGGTATCACTTATCGTATCTATTATCCTTATACTCCTTTAAAAAAGGCCTTATTGAATGTAAAATTCTCCATATCATTGAAACTAGACTTACCCTTCTGTTGCATACCTCTCTACCTAAATCTTTTTGGTTTGAAGCCTTTTCGACTACTATTTATCTCATCAACTTTTTACCTACACCTATTCTTAACCATCAATCTCCTTATGAAATACTTTTTCATACTAAACCTACTATCTCTCAACTTTGACTCTTCAATTGCATATGTATCACTTGAGCTGATAAACTCACACCTAAACTTTATTTATAACGTCATGTGTGTTTCCTTGAAAATGATTTTACTATTCCACCCTCTCATCTCATCGTTTTGCTTCCCATACCCCTTCTATTCTCTCCTTACCTTTACCTTTTAACCATACTATCTCTTAACCTCCTTCTCCACCTTTACCTACTCCTACCGCACCGCCCTTTTATCCTATGGTCACCCATACACAAGATCAAATCTGTGTTCCTCATTCCTTTTTTGATTATATCACCTATTCCACATTTATTACCACTTTTGATCCCACATCTTTCACTCAAGCCAATAAATTTTTACAATAGCGTCAAACCTTGCTTGATGAGTTCACTACTCGTCATCGAAATAATATTTGGACTCTTTTTCCTCCTCTACCAAATGGTAACATTGTCAATAGTAAATGAGCATTTTCGTATCATACAGCGCAACTGGTAGCTAGAGGTTATCATCAAAATTCTGGCATTGACTACACTAACACCTTTTATCTTATTGTCAAACTCACCACTATTTGTATTATTATCACTCTTGCTTTATCTCATAATTGTTCCAATCTTCAAATTGATGTCAATAATGCTTTTCTTCATGGTTATCTCTAAGAACAAGTTTTTATGTCTCAACCTCCTGGGTTCATGGATCCCACTATCCTCATCATGTCTGCCATCTCTGTAAAGTGTTGTATGGCTTGAAATAAGCTCCTTGAGTATGGTTTTATAAGTTAAGCAAGAAAATTATTGATATTGGCTTTATCTCATCCAAATCTAACACTTCCTTGTTAATTCATACCACCTTCGGTCATACATATTTTGTCTTAGTTTATGTGGATACTATCTTGGTTATATGTTCATCACCATCATTCATTTCCATTCTTATTACTAAGCTCAACACTACCTTCACTATCAAAGATTTTAAGTTCCCTTCATCACTTCCTTGGCATTGAGGCTCTCCCTATGTCTACTAGTCTTTTACTCACTCAACATACCTACATCGAAGATCTCTTTCTGCAAACTGGTCTCCACAATTCTAAACCTACATCCTCACTCATTACCCTAACCCTTCCTTTATCAAAAAATCATAGCCATCCTTGTTCTAATTCTACTAAGTGTTGTAACACTATTAGTGCCCTACAATATCTTTGCGCCAATCATCTTAACATCTAGTTTGTTGTTAACAAAGTATCTTAATTCTTACATTGTTCGACCGATGCCCACTAGTTTAAGGTCAAATGGATTCTTCGTTATCTTTAATCTACTTCTTCTCGTGGCATTCACTTTCCTAAATCATCTTCTCTTACTTTGCATGCTTATTCTAATGCTGATTAGGCTTATTGTCCCGATAATCATCGTTATACATTTAGCTACTATATATTTCTCAGATAAAATCTCATCTCTTGGAGTGCTAAGAAATAATCAACAGTTGCTCGTTCTAGTACTAAGAAAAATATCACAGTATTGCTCTTATAACTGCAGAACTTTATTGGATCACTTCTCTTCTTAGGGAAATTGACGTCTCACATCAAACCTACTATTTGATGTGATAACCTTGGTGCTATTTTTCTTGCTTCTGATCCAGTCTCTAATACTCAAACAAAGCACATTGGGATTGATATCACTTTGTTTGAGATCCGGTAGCCAGTAAATCTCTCTACATATGTCATATCTTGTTTACTGAGCAGGTTATTGATGTTCTGACAAAAGCTCTCATTCTACCAATTTTGAACATCTTCGAGACAAACTCATGATTACATGTCCTCTTGAGTTTAAGTGGGGCTGATAATTTATAATTCCACCCATGTTATTCTATGTTAACATTTGTTATTTGGATAGTTCTTATCTGTAGATGTAGATAGTTCCCATCTATATCTTTTCTTTTAATATCGACCCTTATCACATCCATCTCTACTAGTGTATATAAGGGTTGTAAACTCTTTGTGAATTACACAAACAATACAACATCTTATCATTCATATTATTCTAATTTATCATCTTACTTTAGAAGTCAACAACTTTCAACACCAAAACTAATTTAGAAATTGTCCAATTTTACTTTTACGTTTTTGTCATTTGTAATTTTTATTTTCCTTATTTTAGTTTTTAATACAAATTTTTATTGCTAATGCCATATACATATATTTTATTATTTACAATAAATAAAATTTTCAAAAATTAATTTTATGAGTTGATTAGTAAATATTTTTATCCTAATCTAATAAATAATATAATGTTATATTTTATTAAAATAGACAATTATATAAATAAAATTTTATTTATAACCTAACATTTGTTTGTTGATATATAATTCAACAATTAAACCCAATTTAAATTGAAATTTATATATGTTAAGGTTAAATATATAGATTAAATAATTATTGATCACAATATTTTAATTTTAAAAAATGATAAAATTAAAATAAACCAAATAATGTATTTAATTAATAATAAATCATGTTATAAGAAATACAAATAGAAAATCAAATCAAATTTCATGATTTTTATAAATTATAGAAGAATGTAGAAATTAAAACAAAAAACAAAAATAAAAACTTAAATAAAAATAATTTTCGTAAATTTAAAAACAAAACATAAAATAAAAAACTTATTGAATGCGAAGATGCTGTTAGCAGCTCCTTGTAACGAGGCATAGGGGAAAAGCTGCTCTCTGCAGTATCAAAAAGTAAGCACGTGAATGCAATCAGCTTCAAGCACCAACCCAGCCAACTTCTCCGACTTCCATGCCGGTCAATGTGTCATACAATGGTCGATTTAAGGTCTCGGGTAGATAGAAAGCAAGTAGTCCTCCTGCAACACCGAATACTCCGAACACTGCAAAGGGGAGTCCCCCGCCCATAACCACTATAAATGGTGCCATTATCGCTCCGAATTGTGCTGCTTGAGTTGTAACACCAAGTGCTGCGTTTCTAACCACAGTAGGAAACAACTCCGCTGTGTATATAAACAACAAATTATAAGTTCCGGCAGCCCCAAAAATCCCCAAAACCCCACAAATCATCCTCAAAGCTTTCCATATTCCAACATTCTTCATCAGAGTCCCCGCCAAGCAAAAGAGTCCACTGAAAATTTGTGTTCCAATTGCTAATGGTTTTCTTCCAGTTTTTTCAAGCAAAAGTGCTGTTATTAAATATGCTGGCATTTCGGCTACTGCGTTGAGCAGAACAGTCGAGTAAATGTTGGTGTCAAGATTGACAGCGTTCAAGCTCAGGCCATAATACACAATAGACACGAACAAGTTGATGAACACAGTTAAGAACAAGCGAACACGGGTGGTTGGCCACAGAATTGTATCTATCAGAGAACTTTTCAGGGCTACTTTATTTGATCCATCAACTTCTTCCTTGCAAGCTTGATCCTTTGTTGTTGAATTGTTGTTCACTTCTTCGTCAAGAGCCACAATGACTCCATCAGGAAGGTGCTTTCCGTTCGATTTCGCGATGGAGCCCAATACTTTCATGGCTTCATTAACTCTCCCACGAATCAGGTACCATCTTGGAGATTCAGACAGGAAAGGAAGAACAAGGACCAGGAATATGATGGTAGGTATAGAGGAGGCAACATAAAGTGTACGCCATGAACCAGAAAAATAGGCTATACCCGAAACTAGGGCAATTCCCGTTGAAAAAAAATAGAATGTGGACATGCCAGCAGCGCCACGTTTTGTTGGACCTATTGGTTCTGTGGCAAGAACAAAGGCACAGAGACCAGTTCCACCGGTGCTTAAGCCAGTGAATAGTCGGAGAAGAAGATAGATCCAGTAGTTTGGAGCTAATGCTGTTAAGCAACCAAAGACAGCATTCATGATACTTACCACTGTTAGAGATCCTTTCCTTCCTAGAAAAGAGTCTGAAAGATGGCCAAAAATTCCTGCTCCTGAGCACTCCAATTCAAACAATTATCAGTCCTTACTTCAATTGAATTTCAACTTATTATTTGCCCAATCTCAGTTCTTCCAATTTTATCGCAATCATAAAAAAAGTTGGTCCAAATACCACCTCACCAATGTATATGTACGCATAACAAATGGGGCTACATTTTTTTAAAAAAATTTGAGAAAACAACGTAGTTTTTGACCTTCCCTCCCGACCCAGTCCCATCAAACTCCTAGTCGGGTTGGGTGGGGTCAAGAGTGTCATTCTTATGAAAAAGATCAACTTTTATCATGTGTCCTCCAAAAGAATTATTTTATTCTATATCCATAATCTCATAAATTCTGATTCTTATTTTTCCTCAAAATTTCCTTAATTTAAGGTTAACAATTTATACCAACCATACTAGCTTAAGTTCTAAATTAAATATTTTAGTAAAACATTAACTTTCCTTTAAATTGCTTAACATCAATTAGGCCAATAAAATTCATTTAATTCAAATTTTAGGTTTAGTGTACACAGTTAAGGAAAGTAATCCTTTCAAGGTTCCTCTTTTTGGAAAGTGGTCAATCTTAGTTAACTATCAATATGGTTTTTTTTATTGTTAATCAATTTACTTTTTATATTCTTTATTACAAAGTCCGTACTAATATATAAGTTTAAAGCTTGTGTTAGTTTTAAATAGGCTTGTTGAATTCAATAAAAATTAAACATCACAGAGAAATATATATTTTTTTTAGAAAATTTGATTCAATGTTATTGAATCTATGTTTTTATATATAAAAAAAATTTTGTTGCCGATGCAAATATTTTCTTTGAACTTGTGATTAAGAGGAGCACGTATGTCCCCCAATAGAAAATTATGTGGCCCCACTACAGAAAGGTCTATGACGAAGGACCAATGGCATTGAGGAAGGAATGGTTTAATATTTACTTGAAGGAGACGTCGCTAAGTGCTACGGTCAAATATTGACAACACTAAGTTCAGAGAATCAAAACAAAAGAATATAGTAATTCAGAGAATCAAAACAAAAATCCAAAGAGCATATTCTTAAATAATAGACCTAATGTCTGCCTCACTTGTCCTCATCTACATTAATATGGATCCAAAAAAGTTTCAATAAATATTTCAAATGGTAACAGAGAGACGTGAAATTTATCAGTCCAAGAAGTCCTTCTAAACTGTGCTTTTAAACTCAGACCGGATCAGCCGGTCCGACCGATCCGACCGGTGACCGATCGATGGTCCGGTCCGGTTTATCCTTCAAAATCAGCTATAAATTGACTCAGTCTGAATCGGTCAAAACCACTCAATTGATCGGTCGGACCGGTCCGGTCCGACCGGTCTGACAATGATTTTTTTACTTTTTTTATTTTTTGAATTTTTTTAAAATATTTTTAATATTATATATAATTAAATATAATTATTACATAATTATTACGTCACATCGGTTCGATTGATGGTTGAACCGGTCAAACCAGTGATCAGTAAAGCCACCAATTCGATAACCGGTCCGAGTTTCAGAACATTACTTCTAAAGAACCATCCCTTGTCACGATTTTTAGAGATGAGACTAAATCGCCAACAAAGTTTACTTGAAATTATCGGATCCAAATACTAAAATTCTACAGCAAGTAATCTGAAAAATGAAAATAGTAAAGCAGAGTGTGACAAAGATACTAAACTAAGAAACTCACCAATCATGCAGCCACCAAAGAAGACGGCTTGGACCAGTCCAACCTTGAACTTCTCATCACAAACCAACCCCCATTCAGCCACCGTGGAGCTTCCTGCGCCACTCACCCATTCCCATGAACCGGGCTGCAGGTCACAGACCCTCTTGGTCCTCCCAGACCAATCGGCGCAGGCTGCCTGGACACACTTGAACTCCGGTTCACGGTCTGCAAAGATCATGACCATAGTGTGTAGACCTTCAAGTGC
This sequence comes from Erythroxylum areolatum, assembly GCA_024520975.1. Taxonomy (NCBI): domain Eukaryota; kingdom Viridiplantae; phylum Streptophyta; class Magnoliopsida; order Malpighiales; family Erythroxylaceae; genus Erythroxylum; species Erythroxylum areolatum. The sequence goes on along the minus strand of JANIJH010000005.1, from coordinate 39,326,961 downwards.
CCAAGCCAAAGTGACCAGCACAAAGTGTCGGAGCTGCCATGTCCCGAACTCACCGCAGTGCTTTTGGAGCATATCATCTATAGTCAGCTTTTGTGCTTCTTTGGATGAAGGGATTAGCAACGGTGAGCAGAGCTCAGGCATGTTCTTTGCCGACATGGCTGGCGTGCACTTACTTGAGGCCGCTTGGTTTATACTTTAATAGTAAAAACTCGGAATAAGCAATGCAGACACAAGATGTAAAGGAGAGAATATACCGATGCGGAAGCTACTTTTCTGCTTTATGTTTTTCTACGGGAAGGTTTTAACAATTTGCGGAAACGAGAACTATCGTGCATATATAGATGATTTATAACTAGTCTGTTAGTAAGGAAAAGATGAAAAAGTGAATGAATTTTTCCTCTTCCAAGTTTACTCCTAACGTGATGTTTACAGGGTTATGTTTTAGTGTACACAGTCAGGCAAGTCCCATGTAATTGCGTTGACCAGGGCTCGTGACATTGTCACATGTCCACCTGCGTCTCGAATAATCAATCTTTCCAGTGATGAAAAGCCACTGGAAAGCTCATCTCAATTCACTAAAGGACTCGTGTCATTGTGAAATGCCTACATGCCTCTCCAATATCATCTCAATTCATTGAAGGACTCGTGTCATTGTGAAATGTCCACATGCGTCTAGAATAAACAATCTTTCCAGTGTTGAAAGGCTCATCTCAATTCCTTGTTTAATGAACTTTTACATTTAGTAAATAAAACGAAACTAATTTGTAACCTCCAGTGGGGACTATCAGCCCCCATTATCTAGATGTAGATATATGTTATTTAATAGAGAATTGAACTAACAAGGCATTTGAATTCTTAGACAAATTCAGATGATCATGTCTTATTTCACATCTCTTCCAATATTTTTCTTTTTGGGAAGAATGAGATGTTCACTCAACCAGCATCTTTCTCTTGTAAATTTTTAACAATTTTATTTTATTTTATTATTATTTTCTATTTTAACTCAATCGCTTTGTTTTCTTTCCTACTTTGTTTGTTTA
>JANIJH010000005.1:39117866-39132215 GCA_024520975.1 Erythroxylum areolatum | reverse complement strand
TTACTTCCATCCATTTGGTTGCAAGTGTACTATATTGAATACAAAGGAAATTTTGGATAAATTCGATTCTAAGACTTATTCAGGAATTTTTCTAGGCTATTCATTATCCTTGAAAGCTTATAGGGTTTACAATCTTACTTCTAAGACTATTGAAGAAACTATTCATGTCAAGTTTGATGACAGTTCTCAACCAAATAAGAGAGGTGATACTGATAATGAAACCCTATTAGTACCTTTTGTTGATAGTGAAGATATGTCACCATCAGATACTCCTTTAGACAAAGTAGAAGATATTCTTGAAATGCTTGATCTGAAAAAGGATTGGAGATATAAGAGTTATCATCCAAAAGATTTGATTATAGGAGAGACCTTAGAAGGTGTGAGAACTAGGTCCAAATTCAGAAGAGAAGCAAATGTCGCTTTTATTTATGAAATAGAGCCTAATAAAATTGATGAAGCTTGGATTTTAGCTATGCAAGAGGAGCTGAACCAGTTTACTAGGAATAAAGTCTGGTCTTTAGTTCCCAGACCCTCTAAAAAATCCATCCGAGGAACTAGATAGGTTTTTAAGAATAAACTAGACAAATAAGGAAGAGTGAGTCGTAACAAAGCGAGATTAGTAGCACAAGGCTATAATCAATAGGAAGGAATAGATTATAATGAGACTTATGCTCCTGTAGCAAGAATAGAAGCTATTAGGATTTTGCTTGCATATGATGTCTGTCATGATATAAAACTATTTCAAATGGATGTGAAGAGTACATTTTTAATGGTTTTATAGATGAAGAAGTTTATGTAAAGCGACCTCCTGGTTTCAAAGATGCTAATCTATAGACTTCATAAAGCTTTGTATGGATTAAAACAAGCTCCTCGAGCTTGGTATGATCGTCTGAGTTCTTTTCTAATTGAGAATGATTTTAGTAAAGGTCACTTAGATAAGACGTTATTTAGGAAATGCATTTAAGAATGATTTCATCATAGTTCAAATTTATGTTGATGATATTATCTTTGGTGCAACATCTAAAAAGTTATGTACTAGTTTTGAGAATTTGATGAAGAATGAATTTGAGATGAGCATGATGGGTAAATTAAAATTCTTTCTTGGGTTGTAAGTTAAGCAAATTGAAGAAAAGATTTTTATTCATCAACATAAATATATTAAAGAACTGTTGATTAAGTATGGAATGGAAAAAGTAAAACCAATGTCAACTCCTATGCATCCTTCAAACCCTTTATCTAAGGATGAAGCTGGTAAGAAGGTTGATCAAACCCTTTATAGAGGAATTATTGGTTCTTTGCTTTATCTTACAACAAGCAGACCTGATATTTTGTTTAATGTTTGTTTATGTGCGAGATTTCAAGCAGATGGTAGAGAATCTAATTATATAGCTGTTAAAAGAATTTTGAGATATCTGCCAAGTTCTACTGATCTTTGCTTAATGTATGAAAAAGGTAAAGATTTTAGGTTAATTGGCTATTGTGATTCTAATTACGCTAGAGTTAGGACTGATAGAAAGAGTACGAGTGGAGGATGTCACTTCCTTGGCCACAACCTAATTTCTTGGTCAAGTAAGAGGTAAAGCTCAATTGCTCTATCCATTGCAGAAGCTGAATATATGTTAGCCGCAAGTTATTGCTCACAGACGTTGTGGACGAAGTACCAGTTAGAAGATTATTCAATACGAGAAGAACAAATTCCAATCTTCTGTGACAATACAGGCACTATCAACCTTTCGAAGAATCCAATACAACACCCAAGGGTAAAGCAGATTGAAGTTAGACATCATTTCCTATGAGACTACATACAGAGGAAGATCGTAAGTTTACAGTTTGTTGAGACGAATTATCAATGGGTAGATATCTTCACTAAGCCATTAAGTGAAGAAAGATTCAAAGAAATAAGACGAAACCTGAACATGGTAATGTTGAGTGATCACCTATCTGACACGTCATGAACCAGATGATCTTCTTAGTTAAGAAGATAAAAAAGTCGTAAGAGTTCAAGGTAACAGTAGCAGTGAGTTACAGATGGTAACTTCTGTCATGAGAAAGTTTTGGAGGGAAAGTTTCTCAAAGCCTTGAGATTACCACCTACTCGAGAACACTCTTGATATCAAACACTCCTTGCTCACACTTTCAATTTGAAATACTATCATCACTTCTTTGAGAAATACATTTGTGCATTTGGTTCTTTGTTAACTAGAGATACAGATGGAGCAATCAATGATTAGTGGAAGACACGTTGATTTTGAGTCCTTGAAGAAGGACCAGATGGATATCAAACTGAAGATTGTGGCAGCTGGATGGAAGAACTTCTTTCAAGTTCATGAGACAATTTACCTGAATGAAGTATATGATTTCTAGAAGAATGTAGAAGTAGTTGAAGATACTCTAGTATCAGTGGTAGATAGATTGTCGGTCATAGTAACACTGAAGTCAATCAAGAAGGCTACTAAATGTCCATGTGTTGGAGTAAAGCTCGCTCATAAAGCAAGATGGATGACTCAAGCCAGTGTAGAGAAGGTACAGATCAATCGACAACTATATGGATGTAATGACCCAAAGGAGAAGAAGGCCTCAAGTCTTATGCCGAAAGCTAGGGTTCTACATTCACTGCTCTTCCATTGTATTCTATCAAGAACAGGATCTAGGAATCTGATAACGGCGTTAGATGAGCAATGTTTATTTCATCTACTCAATCACCAGCCCATAGATCTTCCATACCTAATCCTCAATTATATGGTAAAGTCGAAGAAAGACTCGACTGCCTTACAGTATGGAATGATACTGACAAGAATCTTCAGAGAATCTAGAATTCTTCTTGAAAGAGGAAACAGAATGAAAATGAGCATCAAAAGCGTCATTAACTCTACAACTATCAGTAGAATAGGCTTGAAGAATCAAGAAAAAGAAGATACAGATTTCAAGACGATAGCAAGGATTGAGGGGGAGCGAACTACCAAACGTAATTTGAGTAAAAAAGTAACTCCCACAAGAAAATCAAAATCTCAATCCACTGGAAGAATGCCTACAGAAAGATTGAAGAAATTGTCAAATGATGCAATGAAAGTTAAGATGATTTCTCAAAAGGAAGAAAGTCAGGTGCAACAGACAGAGAAAAAAGTGTCCTTGAAGAGAAAAGGGGAAACACTTCTTTCGGAGAAACCCAAACAAGCAAATAGATCACCTAGACTATGGACCCTGTGTCAACAAGAGTAGAAGAAAGGTAAAGAGTTTACTCAAAGTGGAGATTCTGAAAAGAAAGCTTTGTAGGCAACCCTATCCTTAGTCTTAATTTTGCAAGAAGACTCAGCAAAATTGGTTAAAGAGACTGAAATTAAGAAGAAGCTGTTATTTGAGAAGAAGAAACGTCAAGAACAACCCCCTAAGCTGATTGAAGAAAGTAAGAAGCAGATAATCAGTTAGAAAAGGAGCACTCCAACTGCTGTTCAACAAAAGAAAAGGTCAGTTGAACACAGTCCAACACGGGTTAATCCTTTTCAACCAATGAGAAAAGAAGATTTGAAAATAAAGATCATTGAAGAAGTTGAAACTGTAAGAAGTGGAAGCTCTATAATCATATGAGAATCCCTAAGAAAGTTGGTCGAGGTAAAATTTGAACCAATCTTAGTAAATAGTCGTACAATACATCTGTTGAATGACGGAGAGAAAAGGTTGTATAGTGTTTTGCGAGATGAGAAATCAAAACCATATCCAACACAGATGACTAAGCAAAAGTATACTATTTACCCACTCACAAAAAGGACAATGATTAAGATTGTACCTGACATTCAACCAAGACCTTACATTGTTCGCAATGAAGATAAGGGAAAGAAGAAAATGTATCCAAAAGGGATTACAAGTGATCTAACAGAAGATCAGATTGAAGACGAAGTGAGGAACATAGATGCAGCATGTTATGCAGCTCAACAGAGAGGAATTTATATTTCCCATCATATATCAAAAGCATCAGGAAGTCATCATGGTCACGCCACCATTGATGAAACTTCTCAGGTAATTGACAAAATAACAGAGGGGCAATACAGAATCATCAGAGTTGGAGATATTAATTACAACATAGAGACTCTTGTGCACTTAATTATGCATATTAGACCCTCGAGCTCTATATCTTCAGTTGGAGATGTACCACATTTATTTGGAAAACAAGTTCCAAAGCTACCTCGTCCTGATGATCTTGATCTCCCTGATAGGAACTTATCTTTCAAACCTCCTGCTATTACAATTATTGAACCGGATGGTTTACCTTTAGAATCATTTGGTACTATTATTCATTTTGAAAAAGCACAGTAGAAGATTGATGCAGCCTTAGTCGAAGAAATTCATGATAAGGTTAATGATCTGTGTGTTTCAGTGGGTGACTTACATGAGGAAGTAGCTTCTATACGACAAGACCTCGAGTTACTCCATACTAAAATGCAACAAATGTTCTCTGAAATTTTGAAGCATCTTTGGTCATGATTTTTTATTAATAACAAATAGGGGGAGAAATGAAAAAGAGAAAGATAGGGGGAGAAGAGAAGAAGAGTTAAAGAGGAAGAGCGAAGGAGAAGAGAAGAAGTGAAACAAGAAGATAGCATAGCTTACAATTTTTCAATTGTATATCTTCTTATAAATCATGCTCGATTGTCTTTCTAAAATTATGATTATTTGTTATCATCAAAAACGGGGAGATTGTTAAGTCAAAATGACTTCACATATAATAATTTCGTTGACATTCAAATAATAATAATATTAGAAATTGTTGAACCGTTTTGATCAGGAAGAAACTAAGACGGAAGCTGAAGCAAAACTAAGACGAAGCTGAAGCAAAAGTGAGACAGAAGAAAGTAAGACGAAGTGGAAGTAAAAGTGAGATGGAAAAAACTAAGACAAAACGGAAGCAAAAGTGAGATAGAAGAAACTAAGATGAAAGCTGAAGCAAAACTAAGACGAAGCTGAAGCAAAAGTGAGACAGAAGAAACTAAGACAAAGTGGAAGCAAAAGTGAGACGGAACAAACTAAGACGAAACGGAAGAAAAAGTGAGATGGAAGAAACTAAGATGAAGCGAAAGCAAAAGTGAGACAGAAGAAACTAAGACGAAGCAGAAGCAAAAGTGAGACAAAAGAAACTAAGACGAAGCAGAAGCAAAAGTGAGACGAAAGAAACTAAGACGAAGCAGAAGCAAAAGTAAGACGAAAGAAACTAAGACGGAAGCTATATAAGACGAAGATCCAATACTACGTTGGATAGTTGATCAGTTTGAGTTAGTTACAGAACTCAACTAAATAACTATTTCTTAAAAGATCAAGAAATAAGAAGAAAGAAGCAGTTATCAAGAAGCAGTTGAAGACGAAAGTTATAAATACATTTCGGAGTCAAAGATTAAATGTTAGAGATTTCAAAAAATTTTGATCTTTAGCAAACACTGTATTCATTGTGCGAAACACTGGAGCTATCATTACTGTAACAGATCTCACAATATCTTTCTATAAGGAAGAATAAAAGCTGAGAGCCTGAAGAGGCTAAGTGAGAAAGAGAATATTTGGTGTAAAAGACCTGAAGAGGCTCTATGAAAAGATTACTTGTACAGTTTGAAAAGAATAGTGAAATCTCATAAAGGATTCTGAGGACTGGACATAGCTCACGGTTTGGGGTGAACCATGATAAAATCGTTGTGTCAACTTCTAACTCTCAAATTTTAATTTCTATTGTCTTATACAAGTATATAGAAGTTAATTTCAATACATCGTGATTCTTACTCAATAGTTTTTGAGAAAGCAAGTTTTCAAAGAATTTTAAAAAGGAGATTGTATTCATGCAAAAGGATATACAATTCAACCCCCACTTCTTGTGCATTTTGTACATTGAATATAAAGTCTATACTAACGCGTGATTTACTTCAATGTCTGTTGATGGTATCTAGTACTAAAATCCTAATTTTTAAAGTATAAAAGATAAATATGAACGGAAGTTAAAGAAGTTGATGTTTTTAACACAATTAAGAACCTTATAGTGGTAAAGACATAAAGATTGGCTTAGATATCTAAATAGAAAGAATATTCACATCAAAGTGTCAAGTTATTTTAAACAAAAACAAGGAATATATCATGGATTCTCTTGTTTTTAGTTCTTTTGGTTCTTGGCTATGATTTGTGTTTTTTAGAACTAAATTTGTTTAGTGCCTAGGTAAAATGAACCTTGAGGTGGGTTTTGTTATTTGATTAATAATTTAATGTTGTTTGATTTTTGATTAATTAGATTCAATTATGTTTTTTTGATAATTCTTTGAATTGATATTTCCAAGATGTTGATTCATATATGATTTCATCCAAATGTGATTGAGAAATCCTTTGTATATTAGGGGTTTTAACTATAAAGAGATTTCAGCTAATTAAACTGGGATTTTATGTTGATAATCATGATAAAGAAATTAATATAAAATAGTAAATTCCATGGGCCAATGATCTCTAATTAAATTCCATGATAAAGAGTTAACAGCTTGAGAAATCTTAAGGGGATTCCTTACCTAAGTGTTGTTTATTTATTTTGGTTAATTTTTATGTGATTTGCATTCTTGGTTATTAGTTATGTTGACCTTTAGTTTAGTTTTATAGTTTAAATTAAACCATCAACTTATTATATCGGTTAGATAATAGGAAAGAGGTAACTACTAGTTCTTGTAATCCCTATGGGATCAACACTTAATACTCACTTGCACTTTCCTGTTTACATATATAAGGTAGATTTTATGTGTTTAATTTTTTGGTGTTGTTATGAGGCCTATAATATTAGGAAAACACAATTTTTATTAATCCAGTCACTATTTCTATTTTTAGTTCTTTTCATTTATTGTTTATAATTTTTAGTTATTTTGTTCGCTATTATGTTTTGTTTCTTTTTTAAGTCTTAAGGCTAGTTCATGACCTAAGGAAATCCATTTAATTTAGTTGCAGAAGATATATAAATTAAAAGGATAGCTTGTATAAGTCTTTGAAGGATCGTGAAAGACTAACTAAAGACAATGCTTGATTGTGATAAAAAGGACTTGAATAGGATAAAGTCCAACATTTTGAGGCTAACAGTTATTGCCAACAATTTCAAGATTAACATTATTTAGATAGTACAAGAGCTTGTCCAGTTTGATGGGCTATAGGATGATAATCTTATTAAACATATAGCCAATTTTCTAGAGATTTACAACATCTTCAAGATTAGTTGTCCCATTATTGATGCAATTAGATTGAGATTATTTCTATTCTCATTAAGGAACCAAGATAAGCAGAATTCTTTGCCTAGGGGATCTATAACCATATGGATATAATTGATAGAAAATTTCCTTTTAAAGTATTTTCCATAAGCTAAGAATGCTAAACTAAGGAATGGCATGCCTTTCTATGCTCAGATTGATTTAGATATCATATATGATATGTGAGAGAGATTGAGGGAGATGTTAACTAAGTGCCTATATCAAGGCTTATTCCTATGGTTGAAAATTCAAACTTTCTATAATGGTCTAAATTGAGTAACTAGAAAAATGATTTTTGTAGTATCTTGGGGTAATCTAAATAGTAAAACATCAATAATAACTCAGGATCTCATCAAGGATATGGAAATAAACAAGTATTAGTGCTGCTCTTCTCGAGCAAAACCTAGCAAGCAAAATGATGTTTATGATGAAGATGTAGTTATAGTTTTAGTAGTCTAGGATAAAGCTTTGAGCAAAAATTTTAATAAAAAATAATAAATTCTCAATTGATCGAAGTGATGTGGTGTGACTTGTGTTGGCTAAGGCATCCAAGTTAAGATTGCATGGGGAATGCTCGTAAAACCTAAAATAATCCTTATAACAATACATATAATCAAAGATAGAGGAATCACCCAAATTTATCTTAGGAGAGTCAAAGACATTAAATGAACAACTCCCTACCTTGATTTTAGAAACATATTAACTTATTTGTATAGGGATGGTAGGATCATCTAGTTAGCTAATAACAATGGTTCTTTCGTAAATGCTTCATACTACAAGATATATAAAAATTGTTTAGAGAATGAACCCTAGTGTGAGCTAATATGGAGGCAAGGAACTAATCCACTGTCTTATATTCTTCTAAGTCAAGGGAAGATCTAATGGATGGCCAGTTTAGTAAATTTCTTGAACTTTTTAAACAATTCCATATAAACTTGCCCTTTTTATGGTGCATTTGCATATGCCAAAATATGCCAAGTTCTTAAAGGAATTGCTATATAACAAGAGTAAGTTAGAGAAGCTAACTATGACAACATTGAGAGAGGAGTGATAAATTATTTTATAAAGCAAACTACCCAAGAAACTCAAAATTTTAAGGAGCTTTCCTATCCTATGTTTAATTGGTAGTTTGTTGGTATAAAAAGCTTTAGCTGATTTGGGGCTAGTATTAAATTAATGCCCCATAAATTATTTAAGAAACTAGGATTAGGTACACCTAAATCCACTTAGAATAAGAATTCAATTAATAGATAGATTGGTTAAGTGTCCTAGGGGAATTATTAAGGATATGCCTGTTATTGTTGATAAAATTGTTTTCCTAGTTGACTTTGTAATCTTATATATAGATGAGGATATAGAAGTGCCCTTGATTCTACGTTGACCTTTGCTCACCACTACTAGAGCTATTACTAATGTTAGAGACCAGTATATAGGGAAGAAAGGTTACTTTTGAATATCTGATGCCATGATGCATTTTGATTAAGATGATACTTGTTATTTTCTTGATATCGTTGATTTTGTAGTTTTAGATATTGTGAAAAATATTATTTCTAAAGACCTACTAGAAATGTGTCTTACCTAAGGTGAGGAGAAGGATGAGGATAGAACTAAAAAGAAAGAGCAAATAGCCCATTTAGAGGTTAATGAACTAGAATAAGAAAGGAAAAATAAGAGATTGATATAAGCAAGGAGAAGAGGTTGAAACCCTTTATTGAAGAGCTGCCAAAGTTAAAGTAAAAGAATTTTTTTTGACCACTTAGAATATGCATATCTGGAGAAGAATTGAAAGCTTCCAATGGTTATTGTTTAAACATTAAAATTAGATAAAAATAGAAGCTATTAAAAATATTTAAGGAGCATAAAAGAGTCATTGCTTGAAAGATATATTAAATTAGAAGAATTGACCGCTTTCTTTTGCACTCAAAAGATTCTTATAGGGGCCGATTTCAAGCGAGTTGTGTAATTCTAAATGAGGATAAATCCCAATATAAAGGAAATGGTAAAGGAAGAGGTAATTAAACTTCTAAATGCTGGTGTGATTTACCCTATTTTTAATAGTTTTTGGATGAGTCTTATTTAGGTTGTACCAAAGAAAGGAATGTTGAAGAATATTTTAACTTTCTTTACCATAAGTATATAAATTGTATCTTATAGTATCAATTGCCATGATGATTGTATTATTATCAATTGCCATGATGATTGTATTATTCACCTAACAATTTTTCTACACCTTGTTTAAGGCAAATCATATGATGAAAAACACTTTGTATCATTCACCTAACAAGCATAAGTTAAATAGTTTTTCTTTGAAATTTAAATATTTATATTAAAAATAAATGAAAAACATCCATAATAGGTTACAATCTAGATATAGACTATAAGAAGCTGATAGAGCCTCTTTATAACTAAAGAGTAAAAAAATTACAGTTATCTAGTTTACATATTATAGTAGTATAATTCAAAGTTTCATGTTATTTTAATGTTAGGTGAGAGGTTATCTGTTATTCCTTGTGCTAGCATTGAGATCTAACAACATAAAATTATTTTCTAGTAGACTTGTTCCATCTCTCTTGCTTCCCTTTAAAAAGATCTTCTACTCCTCTCCTGCCATATGAAGTACCCCACTGCCGCATTGCATATCTTTAAAGCTTTAAGCTCTGCACTTCTGGCCATATTTAATTTGGTCACTCGATCTACCATTTCTTCCCATTGTTAAGTGGGTAATCAAACCCCAACCTAGCTTGTATTCTTCCCCATATTAGTTTCTTGTATGTACATTTTACTAATAGATGGTCTATTGTTTCTTTTTCAAGTTTGCATAATTCACAATTTGGATTTTTAATATTAAACTTCAATTTTTCTTTTGTATCCAGCTTCCCTATAACTCCAACCAAAAGGATTACTGCATGTGTAGGTTGGATGCCTGCTTCTAGGACCATATTATTTCACTTTACTCTTCAAGCCAAAACTTCATGTAGATGCTTTCTGTAGGATTTAGTGTTGAAGACCATTACTACTCTATATCTATACTGTCTCATTATTCCTTCCTGTCTAAATCATTGGCATATTGTTCATTATCTGTTCTTCTCCTTTGTTGCTACGAAATGGCCACTTCCACTGACTGTTGTTGATGAAACCATAGACTTTAGTGTTTGCGATGATCATTTCTTTGAGATGTTAGAGCTTTTGTACCTTATGGAAAGGTTCTCTTAGATGCCAGTTGTCAAACAAAATGAATGTGCCTTCCCTATTTTCTATTATACTCTCAATCAATTTTTGCATCCACTTTCTGGTCTCTAGGATTTATTTTAGGTGCCATTTCATGTTCTGTTTCATTTTCAACATCCTTAAGCTATTAACCTGTCTATATACTTTTTGCACCCACTTCACCCATAATTCTTTCTTATTGCTATATATCCACCACAACTTCTTTGCTAAATTGATTTTATGTTGTATTCTAGTTGAACAAATTCCTAACCCCTTTGTCCTTAGGCGTGCATAACACTTCCTAACGTACTTTATCTTTCCTTATGCTTGAGTTGGTTCCATTCCATATGAAGTCCTTCAACTATTTGTCTATCTCCTTTAAAATACTCTTTCGGAGTGATATGTGGTTAATCTAGTAACTTGTTAGATAATTCAGTATTGTTTGAAAAATTTGTAGTCTCCTTCTATAGTCAAGGAGTCTATTACACCGTTGACTTTTTTTAATGGAAATTCTCCATCAATCATCTTTTGACAACTTTTCTTATGAAATTGGTACTCTTAAGTACTTAAATGGCATGGTACCTTTCTTCATTCCCATTTCAGTTACCTTTGATGTTGTATTTAAATTAGCATTGGTGTTAAGTTTCGATAATGCATCTCATACATAAACATGAAATGTAATATATTTACATACATTTCTGATGATCAACTTTTTTGTTTAATCTTTTTTATGTTGGGTTGTCATAAACCACAACGATCAATATAAACTGTGTCTAATGAAAGTCCACACGAAGATAGAAGGATGAAACCTCACTAAGAGATGACTAGAATTCTTTCTTTATTCTAGCAAAGACAAGAACTCTTGTAAGAGTTAGAGAGAAAAAGAGTGTGTGTATAAGAAAGAACCTTTCTCTCTCACTTGTGTCTCACATAAGATGCTTGAAAATGATCTCTATTTTCTGCTTTGGCCTTCCATTGCCCCCATCACTAATGGAGAGTTATGGGAAATTAATGGTCATGAGTAACATGGATTAATGGAAGCTATAGGAAGTTAATGACCATGAATAACATGCATTAATGGAAGTTTGGGAAGTTAATGACCAAATTGGTAGCCATCAACACTTACTTCTAACCCTTTCAATACAACATTTTCTACTATGGTCACATCATGATACAATCCCGAAACACTCTCTCGTATCTTGAATAGCCATTCAATACCACTTTACTCATCCTTCGGATCTCCTATGTGTGTTACCCATTAAGTTCCCAGTTATGTTGGCCACTTGAATTAACACTTAATTCAACTAAGTCAAGAGTGGTATCGAGCGACACATCATGGCTCCCAACTGACCAAAAAGTTAGTGGTTTGACTACGAACCCTTCCATATGCAATGTTGTTATGCAATTTGTCCTTTCACTCTATACCCGATTTGGTTTAGAGTATGGTCAAAGTGTCAACTCCTACTAGACTGACTATGCTACAACTAGTCTAAGCGACATTAGATTTTGTCCTATGGATCTCATTACTCTATGTATGATTGAAAACTCTCTTTATGGCACATATCTGCTCTAGCCAAAGACTCCTGAGTAATGACCTCGATAAGAGACCATGGGTATCATCTCCTTCTATCAGAAGTGGTGATTCCTTTATTGGCTACTCAATTACCTCTGAATATCTCAAGTTGTACCCAATCACTAACTTATGAGTAACCCTTGAAATGCACCATAAATGGAGTCAAAGCATAGGATCAGTATCTGAGATATCCTTGAGCACCTCAAGTTAAAAGATACTTCCATTATTGCTATAATGAAACTATCATTGACACTGGAGTAGAATATCCATATGATTGTCTTATCGTAGATCAATCCAACGTACTTACCACCCTTAGTAAGCATCCATATGTTAACTCTAAACAACTCACGTCTACAGCTTATGAGATCTACTACTTGATCCAATCAAGGATTATAACTTGTACTAGTATATCCAAATTAATGATATCCTATCTCATTATTCCTATAACTAGGAAAATTTAGATACTAACATAATTACACATGATAGGAATCTCATTATCATGATCTCATTATGATTTCTTCCATGCTATATTTTGTATCAAGGAATGCATTAAATCAATTTAAGATCGACATCAAATCCATAAATGTATGATCCTCGAAATAATAAAAAATGCATTTATTAATCATAAAATGATTTGTACAATAAGTGTTAAAAGTGAAGACCTTTAGAGCACTTATCTAACAATTAACATATTGGTGGAAGCTGCTCTTTGCATGTTTACTCATTAGTTATGATAGTTCCTTGAATTTTTCTATAGTTTGTAATAATGTGTCAATAGAATGATTGTTTCCTTTGTAAAATAATAAAACATCATCTCTAGAAATAAGATGAGTTAGCTTAATACCTTTACGACCTTGGTGATATTGAAACTCCTGATAACTTATTGTTTTATTCTCTAATAAGGTAGAAAGCATCTCTATGCTAATGGAAAAAAAATAAGGAGATATCTAATCTCCTTATCTTATTCCTCTCTTTAGTTTTATCAATTCGGTTAGCAACCTGTTTACTAAAATTATAACAGAAGGAGAAGTGATGAACTCCTCAATCCGTTGTATGAATTTCCTTGGATATCTTATAACACTTAGAGTGTTAATTAGGAAGCTTTAATTAGTAGTATCATAAGCTTTATCTAAATCCACCTTGCTTCTACAATTACTTCTTTTTATCTTGTTGGTGTAGCCTTTCATCAATTATTGGTAGAGAAATAAGTTATTTCCAATTATTCTTCCTCCCACAAATGAACTCTAAATTATTTTTATGATCAATTTATATAGGATGTTGCAACAAGCTATGAGACTATACTCCTCTATATTACTAGAATTAGTTAGTTTGGGGATTAGAAATATGTAGTTTTTGTTCCATTCCTTAAGTAATCCGCCACTCCAAAAATAACTCTTTAATTACTTCAACCATTCTCCTTTAATATTTCCTAATGTTCATGGAAAAACCTCCCATTGAATCCATTAAGCCTAGGTGCTTTATCTAGGTTCATTGAGAAAAATGTTACCTACATTTCTTCTTCTTTGACATCCCTTATTAATTCATCTTTTTCCAACTATGATGTCTATTTGAGCCTTCATGAGATTACTTGCAGAACCTGTTCAACATTCTCACATTTCCCAAATTGTTGAATAAAGTGATTAAAGATGAGATCTTGGAGGTTCTTCTAACCTTAGAATTGTGCCCCATCTCCCTTCAACAACACTATAATGTTGTTTGTACTCCTCTTGTCTTTTATTGAAAGTTGATAGTATTTAGTGCATCTCTCCCCATCTATCAGGCACAATATTCTCGAATTTTGTTTAACTAGTTTTTCATAATTTTGCAGTGCATCATTATACTTTCTTATCAGTTCTACTTCCTCCTATTTTATTATTACTTCTTGTACTTTTAGAATTATTCTTTTCTAGCATTCTTGGAGCTTCTTCAAGGCATCTTGCTTCTCCTTTTGATATATGATTGGATGTTGTTTACTTAGAGCTTTAAGCCTTTCCTTGACTTCCTCTAGCTTCCTTGTTAATTGATATGTCTAATCTTGTGCTATCCACTTAATCACTTCAATCTAAAAAGAATTGTAGCAAAATACCACTCTCCTATACTGATGGCTAGAGTGATTTTCTAATATTCTCCATTCTTTGGATAATGTAGTTAGGAAAGAAAAAAATGCCTAATCATTCCCATGTTAATGCATGTGATAAAAATGTGATCTCGAATAGAAATTTAAGACAAAATCAGATGTACATGGTGAAGTGAATCACACGTTATTACAATGCTTATAATACGATATATGAATGCACGAGAAGGGGGGTTGAATTGTGTATT
>JANIJH010000005.1:39082605-39107862 GCA_024520975.1 Erythroxylum areolatum | reverse complement strand
TGACTTAGTATAGACTTTTGTATCAGTTTCCTTTTTGAGTTTTGTTTAGGGGACTGATAGACTTGTCTATATTTCTGATGGATGATTGTATCGAGAATAATATTATGGTTTTAAAATTTAGTGAATTCGAGATTGTGGTTTTATTATTTCGATGCCATGTGGATTTTAGTCGGTTTGCTCGGTAGTGCACCTTTATCGTAGGTTACGTGTCAGAGCGACCTGCGGGCGTCCCGATGTGTACCCTACGGTAAGGGGGCGCTACAAACATCAATTGTTTTTATGCTTCCTTCTCTTTTTTCTAAAAAATGTAATGCTATTGTCAACTACTCTAGATACAATGCACGATATCCCTTTAAAGTATAATTATAACCTTTATCACGTACATAGTAGGCTCACATTTAACAAGTTATGCTTTAATCCATCAACTTAAAGTACATTACCAGTAATTTTATGATCTTTCTTACCAAGTTTATCAGTGTGAATTATCTTACACTTGGCATTATCTCCAAAAGTGACGAATTCTCCATCTTTGTCTCTTAGAGTTGAAACTTAGGATGGATCTCCAGTCATATACCTTGAGTGTGTACTATCCATGTACCATTTGTTCCTCTTTTTTTAAAATACCTATAAAATAAACCAATTAATGTGTTTTAGGTACCTAAATAGCTTAGGTCTTTAGTTGTTAGTCTCCTTTTTCTTTTTAACCCACTTGCTTGAGAGTTTATTCATTACTCTTTGTTTCGAGAAGCAAAATTTGTAAATATGCCCATATTTACCATAAAAGTAACATACTATATCATATGATTTAATTGTATGATGATGAACAATATAACTTTAATGTAATCATGCATTCCTTATTCTTCAATGTACATATGAGCCATGGAAACTTTTTCTTTGTGTAAGTGATTGGATGCTCTCTTTAAATAATGAAAAGTGCTAACATGCTTTTATGTTCGAGGTATGTTTATTTCATTGTAATGATGCTTGTGTGGAGTGTGAAAATATGTCATATAATTATGCTTGGTGTAAGCCAATGTGATATGAGTGGGATTGCATGTTATCATGTGTATTGGTATTTAAGTTATGCATATTATTTTATTGAGAGTGTAAAATTATTGGTCTATATTGTGAATGACCTATGAAAGCTTATGGTTTGCTCTTAACGTGAGCCTTAGTGGATGTGTCATGTGTGTGCATAGATATGGATGCTCCATGTTTATTTTTCATCCTAGGCATTGGTTCTTTACTACATAAATGCTTTCCTTTGATAAAAGTAGTCTTTAAGTGTTGTAAGCATTCTCATAACTATATTTGATTCTATACCTATTATTAGAACTATTTTGAGCTTATAACATTTTTTGTGGTTTCTCACTTCCTTTAGTGAACTTAGACAATGAGTCCTTAAGAGAATCAACTACCTTCTGCAACTTTATATTCTCATGCTTTAAAGTGTCTAAGTCATGTTTATCCTTTATGTACTCATTAACTTTTCTATGATTGTTTTAATATGTACTGCTTTTTAAACTATGAACAATTTTGTTCTTAATTGTAGGAACACATTTGTTGGCAGTATTTCTATTTCGAAAGAGATTGAAGAGAAGCTTTAGTAGGCATTCAAATGACATTCATTTCCTTATAATTTTTACAATGTCAACAATGAATTTACACACATTTTAATCAAATTTGTATCAGTTTCAATATTTTTCATTCTAGCTCTATCATCATCTTCTTTCACGTACTTTAGGAAGATCCTTCTGCGTGTAAATTAAAGTAAGGGATTTTGTTTTTTTACTACATTTTTGTGTACTAGGTTTAATTTGGGTATTTATTTGTAGTTTGAAATTCCCATTTGAACATATTACATGGCTGATTTAATTTGGCTTGCACGAATTGAAACTTGTTTGTGGTATGATTCAATTATTTAATATATTATGAGTTTGACTTATATTATTATTCCATTTCATTGTCCTTATGTCAATCCATTGTTTCATTGATGCTCTCTGAAATGATTATATTCTGTTTACTTTTCATGCGTGAATTTTTACACTCATCTTTTTTAAAATTGTATATGTTAAACTAATTTATTAAAATAAGTATTCATATTTTTATGAATACTTATTATATTTGACACTAGCACATATTTAATATAGGTTAAATATCAAACTTTTAACATTAATTCTCTTCTAACATATATGATTACAAACATATATGTTTTAGATGTCAACCTATAAACCTTAACCCATAAACCATGATGGATATCCCTTGAGGCTTATTGATGAAAAATACTAAGAGCCTAGGAGTCACAACGAGAACTTGTTCTTTTCTTTCATAAGTCTTATCTTAGATGTTTTGTAATCTTTAGAGAACATGAATGGTACTAACTATGGATTCACTGTTTTAAATTAATAGTTTTCCAAAAATGAGTAATGTTGATAGATCTTGGATGCATAGATGATTAACACCTGATAGTTTCATTAATCCTGAATTTGTTGAGGAAGTTGAAGCTTTTATTCATTATACATGTTCTCAACCTGCATATATGGATGGGTCAAAGATCATATGTCCATGTAAAAAGTGCAAACACAAATATTTCCTTCCTAATGATGAAGTTAATGGTCATTTAGTGAGAAAAGGGTTTGTCCCCAATTTTTTTGAGTAGACGCGACATGGGAAACTGTTGATTTGTAGCACCTCAAGGGTAATCAAGCATAATCGTCTGTCAACTTAAATTAGTTTGAAGGGGGAATTGGATTTAGAACAAATTATGTGGGTGGAGCTGAAAATCTATACATGCAAATGGTTTATGATGTAGCTGGTTATACCTTTGAGGAAAATAGGAAAAATCTTGAAGAAGAACCTAACCCACAAGCAAAATAATTTTTTGACTTATTACAGCCAGTTGACTAAGAATTATAGCCAAATTGTGAGACGATGACCTAATTGTCTTCAATTACTCGAATATTGAACATAAAGTCTAAAGGGTATATTTCAGACTGTAGTTTTGATAAAATTCTTGAATGGTATAATGAATCATTGTCTCTTGATCATACAATGGTTGATAGTTTTTACAATATGAAAAAACTTATCAGGGGTCTTGGTTTGCCTGTTGAAAAGATTGATTGTTTCAAATTGGGATGTATGTTGTCTTGCGAAGATGATGTGAACTTACAAAAGTGCAAATTTTGTAATCAATCTAGGTTCAAGCCTAAAAAACGTTCTATGAAACAAAAATTAGTACCCTATAAGCGGATGTATTATTTCCCGCTAACTCCAAGACTTCAAAGAATATATGCTTCTGATGATATTGCATCTCATATGAGATGGCATAATGAACACGAGCAGGAAGATGAAATAATGAGTCATCCATCAGATGCACTGGCATGGAAACATTTCAATAACACCCATCTTAAGTTTGCAATTGAAAGTTGAAATGTTAAGTTGGGATTGTCGACGGATGGATTCTAACCTTTTGGTCAATTCGACCAGCAATATTCATTATGGCTAATCATAATTACTCCTTATAATTTGCCTCCATGGATGTGTATGAAAGATGCATATATGTTCTTGACAGCGATTGTGCCAGGGCCTAAAAATCCAAAGCATAAAATTGATGTATTCTTACAACCATTGATATCTGAATTGTAGCATCTTTGGGAATATGGTGTTCAGACATATGATGTATCTTTGAAACAGAATTTTGTGTTAAGAGCAGCTTTGATGTGGACCATTAGTGATTCTCTAGCATATGCCATGTTGTCTAGATAAAGCATGGTTGGAAAATTGGCTTGTCCTCATTGTCGCAATGATTCTAATGCATTTTATCTTCCAAACAGGGGTAAAATATGTTGATTTGACAATCATAGAAATTTTGTTTCTCCATATCATCCATTTAGATGCAATAAACAAAAGTTCATTAAGAATAGGCTGGTAAGAACACCTCCTCCCCCTCATAAAGTTGGTGAAGAGATTTTGTAGGAGGTTGAGGAATTAAGCTTGTTGAAAGTTACAGGATTTGAAGCTGATGAAGTAAATACAAGCATTAGCAAAAACTTTGGTTGGAGAAAATGAAGCATCTTTTAGGATTTACCTTATTGGAAGAATAATTTAATACGTTATAATCTAGATATGATGCATATTGAAAAAAATATATTTTTGTCAATTTATTCAATACCATAATGAACATTGAAGGGAGGACAAAAGACAATGCAAAATCATAAGCTAATTTGCAACTTTTTTGTAGAAGGAAAGAGTTACATAAAGATGTTTGCACCAATAAATATCCAAAAGCATTTTACACTTTAGACAAATACCAAAAGGAAATATTGTGTGAATGGATGAAAAGTCTAAAGTTTCTTTATGGTTAAGTTTTAAACTTGGCAAGGTGCGTGGATATGAGGAAGTACAAATTATTTGGGATGAAAAGTCATTATTATAATGTGTTTATGCAAAGGCTAATTCTGATTGCATTTCAGGAGTTGCTACTAAATAAGGTTTGGGAAATAATAATAGAATTAAGTTTATTTTTCAAAAGTTTAATATCATTTGAAATTAAGTTGGCTGAAATGGAAAAACTAGAAAGGAAAATTCTAGTAATTTTTGTGTAAGTTAGAAGGGATTTTTCCTCCAAGCTTCTTTAACTATATGGAGCATCTACCTGTGCATTTAGCACATGAGGCAAACTAGCAGGTCCAGTTCAATATCGATGGATGTATCTGTTTGAGAGGTAATTCAAATTCAAATTATTGTAATTGAAGTAATAACATGTTTGAACTAGTAAATTGCAATAACCATATTCTCTAATATAGGTATTTGCATCACTTGAAGAAAAACTTCAAGAACAAGGCGTTTGTTGAAGGTTCCATATGTAATGCTTATTTAGTGGAGGAAGCTAGTACATTTTATTCACATTATTTTGATTCATATGTTCACACAAGAGAAAGAAAAGTTCCTCATAATGACGATAAAGGAGGAATGAGTGATGTTGATAGTAACTTATCCATTTTCACATATCCTGGACGAACATATCGATGTGCAACAAAAAGAGGAAGAAATTGAGGCTGTGCATGGTTACATTTTATTGAATTATCAAAAGGTTCAACCTTTCGTGCAATAAGTTGAACATGAGAATTGTCGATTTTCAAATTTTGTGTTGTTCATAACTGAAATACATAATAATGTATTTAGATTATAAGAGGTATTGTTACGTGAAATAATGTCGGACAGCATACAGGATGATATAAATAAAGAAGTTGAAAGGCACTTTCCTCGATGGTTCGAGAGATATGTAAGTTTTCACTTACAAATATTCTTATAATTGAATTATAAGATTTAAGTGTTGAAACGACATTATACTCTTTGATATGATAGTTTCTTTTATGTAGGCCTCAAAAAATCCAATAGAGAACAAGTTCATTTGTGATCTTGCAAAGGGACCTCTACAAAATGTTAAATTGTATCTGGTGTATTTCGTTATTGGATACAAATATCATACAAAAAATTATCGTCATAGTATGGCAACAATAAATAGTGGAGTTTCCATACTGGGAGAATTGATGGATTACTATGGTAAAATTATTGAGATACTTGAAATTGAGTACCCTGCATTACCAATAAAGCAATGTGTGATATTTAAATGTGATTGGTATGACCCGACTCTAAATGTTGGAACAAAAGTGCATAGCCGATACAATCTAGTTGAAATCAATAACCGAAGAAGATTGAGACAATTTGAACCTTTTGTGTTGGCAATGCAAGAGAAACATGTGTGTTATGTCCCTTTTCCAAGCTTAGGATGAGATAAGTCAGATTGATCGGCGGTTTGTAAAGTTAAGCCTAGAGGTGTTTTTGAATCACATGGAAAAGGAGAGCAGAGAATTGAAAGTGAAGCATTTCAGGAAGATATTTATTTTATAAATGCATCTGTCACATATGACGATAATAAACCTTTGAATGATGTTGAAATTTCATCTAAAGAGGATGATGAAGGTCAGAGATCTAAAGAGGAGCCGAAGTTTGATTCTTATTCTTCTGAAAAAGAAGATAATTGTAATTTACAATTAATTATGATAGCGATTAATTTGTGTTTGTAATTGAATATTTTATTCAACAAATCAATTATTTTCTTTTCAGTATATTATGTAAAGTATTTAATTCAAAATCTTAATCAAGGAATGTTGACATGGCAACTGATTCCGAACAGTAGTAATTCATTCTTTTGGGAGGAATGTAGCAAAATTGTCCCAACCATAGGAAAAAAATGCAAGAAAAATCTACACTTCATACACTACTGATCGCTCGTCTTCTATGATTGATCTTCTACTTAAAGATTATTAGTATCATTTAGACAACGTCACTTTCCTTATTATGTACATCTCGTTTTTGTTTATGAAGCTATTATATATATTCACATTTGGTGGTATATACTACATGCTATTTTAAGCTTCCTTGAATCTCGAAGATGACATGTATGCTAACATGTATGCCAATAGAGGCGGAAGCAATGTCACAACGACCTATAAAGGATTAGGGAGATCGATTCTTTTGAAAAATTTGTCAATTCCACAAACCTCGTCTGGACATTCATGTATACATTAATATCCAGTTTTGGTTCGTTTAACAGTTTTCTAATCTGACATTATCTAAGTTCTATACTAATTATGTTTTAGGTAAACTGCTCCGTGCTAGTATTTCATCTAAAGAGTTAGTCGCCAGAGTGGCGACTCATTCACTGTATCCTCTACAAATTTAGCTACAACGAAAACACTGTTGTAACAAGGTGTTAAAAACCCTACACTTAAGGGAAGAAGTATCATTGTTTTAATTGGTACGTTTGAACATGCCAGGACCCTTCTCAGGAATCCAGATATAGGGGACTCATTTACCTGTACCGACTCTCATGTCACATGGAATCCAATAAAATAATTATATTATTGTGATTTATCGACGCAATACACTAGTCTCAGCTTTAAAGTTGGTTTATTGTTATATCTGTAAGAATTTGTGAAGCAACCTCCCTATTAGTTAGGGGTCAACCTGCGTCCTATTGAGTGTGGCCTATTATTGTTCTTGTTCTATGAATTTAACAATTGTTAACCTTCTATCTCCAACTTTGTACTTGAATATGATATTCGACAAATCGTCTTATTTCCTTCTCCATATATTGTGTAAAATATTGAATTCAAATTCTTATATTTCTAGAAAATTCAATAAACAATGAATTTTAGGTAGAAATATGACACCAAAGAGATAGCGTGATGTAATGTGGCCAGGTTTAGAGGCATGTTCGAAGGTACTTACTATGAAGGTGGACCGTCACAGTCTGCAGCTGTAACTGAATTACCTCCTCCCCCTCCAGGACCTACAGTTGTAGATGAGGCATCACCTGCTGCTTTTTATGCTAAACCATCCCCAACTCATACATTATCCACTACTGCTTTATTGAATGAAGGAGATGACCGCATGGACGAAAGTAAATAACAATTGTCAATAATCTGTAAGTGAAATCGCATTAAACACTATATGTTTTTAATTAAGTTATAGGTTTTTCGATTTTGTAAATGGTATAAAATTACTTGTTCTTATATTAGGTTGATTCCGTTTGGACCGTGTTCCAAAAATATGACATCTAAATTTAAGGAGATGATTGATCATGAGGATTATGTATGGAAGAATATTTCTCAGGACACAAAGGCATTTTACTTTTAGGAGTTTAAGGTACCATAAAAATTTATTTTCTTTTTTAATTGATTTGTATACATTAATTAGATAAAATATTATTACATTAAGTTATCAAATTTTTCTATTTATTTCAGAAAGAATTTTTTTAAGATTCTAGTTTTGACGCAATCATACATAAAGTATGGGAGAAAGGCGAGCTTGTACATATTATCACGACTTTATTGATGCGATACACAAGGCTGTTATACGACCACCTTATATTTCAGAGCAAATATGGAGTCGTTGGCAAGATTATTAGACATCACCTAAGGCAATGTCCATCTCAGGGCATAACTCCACCAACAGACATGGAGACCTGGGAGAGAGAGTCTTTCTATACATACGGGAGGATCAATTACCCACCATGAACATGTAAAGAGACTTGTATCTAAACTTGACCCTTCTATTGTAATTGTTTTAATTTGTTGTATTTCAATTTAAATTAATGAGTGAATGTAGAAATGAAAATATATGTATTATGGATAATGATAATGGTATAAATGTCTGGTGTCATATATGACTGTGTTGAGTTACTTTATTTATTCAACAGGGGGTAAACATCATTAAAATATAGGAAACTCTGCTGAAATGTTTATAAAATCTAGTTCATATATAACATTTTTTGTTAAATATGCAGGAAAAGTCTATGGGCATGAGGCCTACACCTACTCAGGTATTTTTGCACACTCACACGAAGAAGCATGACAGTGTAACATTGGTCAATAGCCGATGTAGATAACTAAATGCATGCGAAATTAATTCATTATTATTATTTCTTAATAATTATCACTTACTAATATAAATATTGCTTCCTAATAGGACTAAATACAATAAAGTATTTAGCGACAGTCTCAGCACGACCAAGCTGTTAATGAGAGTCAGACGTATCCTGATGTAGTGGGTGGTAAGGACCGTCGTGGAAGGATCTTCAGGCTAGGCTCATTTGCAAACGCATGTTATCTATAATCTTCTACGTATAGTACATCAGCATCTAGTAGACGGTGGCAAATCGATTAAGTCAATCGGCTTCAGACCATAGTGGACACATTGATGGACTACATAGCTCAACTGAGACACGTGGTCAGTGAGTTAAAGGCGAGGGGTAATAGCATCTCAGAGCACTCGTGGTCACCAAGACATTAGGATTGTTGTACTCATTTGCTTAGAATTACAAACACTTATTATGTACACTATAATGTTTTCATTATCAATCAAGATAATTTTAACTTTATATCAGCAATCAACATTCTATTTAAAAGAATTAAATATATAAGCAAATCAAAATATTATGCACAGATAATTCATAACTATTGAAATTATGCATTAATTTTAAGATCATGAAATAAAATTTAATTTAAGGATTTTTAAAAAATTTTAATTTACTTTACTGATGGAAAAACAAAATACATCGGTAAAACCCATTATGTTTACTGACGGAAAACATAAACTGTTAGTAAAATCTAATACATTTACCAATGATTACTTTTTATTCCGTCGGTAATTTAGCAAACCTTCAAGATTATTTGACATCAGTTTACCAACGGTCAATCATAACCGTCGGAATATCACCAACGGTATTATGTAACCGTCGGTGAATATTACGACAGAATACTTATATTGGTAGGTAATTTTACCAAGAGCCTACTACAAATTTGTCGGTAAATTTACTGACGGTTATAGGCAACTGCCAGTATATTTACCGACGAACCCATAATAAACGCGTCAGTAAATTTGCCTACAACCATTTTAATGATACCTTTGTCGGTCGGTTGTTTCCGTTGTTAATTAATATTACCGATGGAATACAAACATATTACATCGATAATTTCCATCGTTAAACAATGTTTTTCTTGTATTGAATTAAATCAAATTATTATTTAACTTTAAATTGTTGAATTATCAAGTAACTTATTTAATAAATATGATTTATTTAAATATTTATTCAATAAATATTTAGAAAATAATAATGACAATTCTTCGATTAAAGGAAAATAGAACAAATATTAAAATTGAGATAAAAAAGGAGATCAACGACAATGTATTTGTTTAATGTGCAATTTCTTTGTTGATTAGCCATCCAAAAACTTGGTTTATTCTATTAAATATAGAATTGACTATCTAGTTGAAGGCAAGAAATTGAGTGAAGAAGTCTCTGCCTTATTCTCTCACAACTGAAGCTTTAAATAGATACAGATTGGAACGAAAAACAAACCCACATTGCAACATGGGGCTGAAAGAAAGGCATGATCATATGTGCCTTATTATTAGCTACAATAAAGAGAAAGTGATAAAAATGTAAGCTAGAAAAAATAGGTAACTTAAAAACTGTAAAGACTTTGTCAAATCTTAGACAACACAACCAAACCCTTTTGCATTTGCTTTACCAACAGATTGATATATGAGGTGGCATCATAATATTTTGCATTTGGTTTCATTAACCTCTTTGACCGTCATACTGCAATCTCATCATCACTCCCCTCCAGCAAAGTAACCTTGTCCCTAAGGTTGAGGCTAGGATATTGGTTAAGTAAGGTGGGAAGATCTTTCGAGGTGGCATCATCTCTACTCAACTGAACCGCTTAACTAAAACTTGTTGCACCATATTGTTGCTTCTCTTAATCCAGCAGGTGGACAAAATGTCTTCCGATGTCGGCATAATTTCACCATCTTCTGAGATGCATGACAATTGTTGTGAGCATGTTAAAGTTGACCCGATCGCCCTTTTAAGCAAAGAAATATGACAGACAAGATGGATCTTAGACCCTTCTAGCAATCGTAACTGAAATGCAACCTTGCTGATTTTTTTCCTCTAGGAGAAATGGGCCATAAAATTTGGCTACCAACTTGTGAATAGCTCGATAGAAAATAGAGTGTTGTCGATACAGTTCTAACTTTAAGTATACCATGTCACCAATTTGCAAGTCAACATCTCGTCGCTTTTTGTCAGCTACTTACTTCATTTTGTTGATGGAAACTACAAAGTGAGTCTTGAGCTGGTGTAACACTTGATCACAGGCCACCAAATAACAATCAACTTCGTCAACTACAAAAGAACCAACATAATATCTGGGCACTGTGGGCCAAGGATGACCATATAAAACTTGGAAGGGAGTCATTCCAATGGAGTTGTGATATATTGTATTGTACCAAAATTCGGCTCACAGCAAAAATGTTGCCCATTGTCAAGGCTATTTATGTGAAAAACATCGTCGATACTGCTCAAGACATCTATTAACGATATCTGTTTGTCCATCTGTTTATGAGTGGTCGGTTGTAGACATTTTGAGTGAAGTTCTGGATGCAATAAATAAAGCCTTTCAAAAATGGCTAGCAAACAATGGGTCCCCATCATAAATAATTGATTTTGGTTTCTCATGCAACTTCATAACCCCTTCAATGAAGACATGTGCCACTCTTTTACCTGTGTATGGATGGGCAAGAGAAGAAATGGGTGTACTTACTTAGTCTGTCCACAACCACCAGTATAGAATTGTGGCTATGGGAAAGAGGCAACCCCTTGATAAAGTCCATCGTAACATCATCCCAAGCTTGATTTGTATTATCAAAGGTTACAACAAGCCAGTCGGTCGTAATGTAGATGATTTGGTTCGTTGACAAACATCACAGGAAGTCGCATATTTTTCCACAGCCCGAAACATGAAGGGCCAATAAAAATGTTACGTCACTCGTTTGTATGTGCGTAGCATTCCGGAGTGGCCGCCTGCCAGTGTGTTATGAAGCTTGTACAAGAGCTATGCCATAATGGGAGATTATAGGGGAACTACTCTCTTCCTTTAAATAATACCAAGCCATGTCGTAGTATGTATGGACCATTGGTATTGGCCTTTGCTTTCTCATGAAGTGACATCATGTATGGGTTTGAGTGAGCTTCCTCAGTTATCCGTTCCCAGACTTCAGTCATGGCAATGGTTATAGCATTTACTTGTGGTTGTTCTTCAGAACTTTCTACATGGGGTCGTCGAGAGAGTGCATCAACCACATTATTTTAAGCTTCTGGTTTATACTTGATTTCATAATCATAACCTAGTAGCTTTATCACCCATCGTTGCTATTCTATGGTATCAATCTTTTGGTCTATGAGAAACTTTAGGATCCGTTGGTCAATGTGGATGAAGAATTTACTACATATGAGATATGGTCCCTATAGACGAATAGCTCTTAGAATGGCCATCATTTCTTTCTCATCAATTGAGCATGACAGCTTCGAAACTCTTAAGGCTTGACTCATATAACCGATTGGCTTTCCATTTTGACTCAAAATTGCTCCTAATCCCAAGCCCGAAGCATCTGTTTCTATGACAAATAGCTAATGAAAATTAGGAATGGCTAAGATGGGTGTGGTTGTCATTGCTTCCTTTAGTTGCTAGAATGTTGTCTCTGTTGATAAAGACCATGAAAATTTTCGTTTTCTTAATAAATTAGTGAATGGTTTAGCGATGATGTCGTAATGTCGTACAAACTTACTTTAATAAGCAGTGAGTCCAAGAAACCCTCAGAGTTTTGTTACAATGAATTCAACCATTGCCTGAATTTTTGTTAGGTCCATCTTAACACCCACGCCCGAGATGACATGGCCTAAATAAAGAAATTCTTGTAAGTTTGGAAATTTGAGATAGAGTTCAAGCCTTTGTAAAATCTAAAATTCCCCCTCAACGTGTTATAAGTGACCTATCCATGTAGGACTATAGATAAGAATGTCGTCAAAGAAAACAAGAATGAACTTCTAGAGATGCGGTTGAAATATGTTGTTCATCATTGCTTGAAAGGTGGATAGTGCATTGCAAAGCCCAATTACCAAATACTTATAATGCCTATTGTGGGTTCGAAATGTTGTATTGTGAATGTCTTCAACTCGCATTCTAACTTGGTGATAGTCTGAACGTAAGTCTAGTTTCGCGAAATAAGTTGCACCGTGTAACTCATCCATTGTGTCTTCTTTATTTGGAATTGGGAAGTGATCTTTGATAGTGATAGCATTAAGAGCTCGATAGATGGTGCAAAATTTCCATAAGCCATATTTTTTGTTAACTAGGAGCATTGGGGAAGAGTACGGACTGGTGCTAAGTTGGATGATTCCTTTCCTTAGCATCTCTTTTACTTGCTTCTCTATTTCAACCTTTTAGAAATGAGCGTAACGATAGGGTCAGACATTGACTAGTTCTGCTCCCTCCTTTAAGTGTATATGATGTTCAATTTTCCTCTGTAGTGGAAGTTGTTCAAGTTCCTAGAATAGCCCTTCATATTTTTCTATTAAGCTCCACATAGCAGGTGCAAGATGGTTCTTATCTTCTGAACTCAATGGTAGCAAGAGAAGACATTGATTGTCTTCTGTGGCCTCTTTCATGATCAATTCTGCAGATATCAATTGTGGAATTCCGCTCCTAATTCTCTTTAATTCTTGGATCTTGCCATCCCACAAAAATCTCATTGATAGGTTTCTCCAATCACTGATGACTTTACCCAGTTGTTCTAACCATTGTATGCCAATAACAATATCTATTCCCACCAATGGAAGAGAAAATAAGGTGATTCTATAAGTGACATTTTGGATGTTTACGGGAACCGAGTCGAAGCGTGCCTTACACGACATTGGTTCTCCATTAGCAACATTCACATTGATTATATTCATCATAATGCAAGGCAACTCAAGAGCTTCCGCCAAACAATCTCAAATGAAGTTATAAGTAGAGTCACTGTCTATTAATATTATGAGTTCTCGTCCATTGATGGTGGCCCTAATCCTCATTGTTCTACTTGCAGTCCGACCGAAAAAGGCATAAAGGGAGATTTTTGTTGGATCCTCTTGCTCCAATCTGGTTGTTTTAGGTTCTTCTACTTCTGGAATTTCTTCAGCATATTCCAGTAATAGTAGTTGTGGCTTGCGGTAGCGGTGTCTTGGCGTGTATTTTTTATTGGAGCTGAAATATAGATTCTGTACATAGCATCTTTGCATTTCTTCCCAAGATAAACGTCGTATATGTGCTGCATTGGATTGCCCTGTGGCCTCGGTGGTTTGGCGTGGACTAAGTCATGGTCATGCTGTAATTCTCGTTGCCCTCAGCAGTTGCTCATTCTTCATTCTAGCCAGACTCACCAACTCTTGCAGTGACTTGGGTCGGAACAATTGAATGGCTTCTGCTATTTCAGATTTTAGTGCTCCTCTGTACACTCCCATTAATGCCTCTTCAGACCACCCATAAACTCGATTGCTTAGCCTCTCAAATTCTTTGTAGAATTCTTCTAAAGACGCTATCTATTGAAGTTTATTAAGAGTCTCATTGAAGTCAGTTTTGTCTGGCGGACCGAACCGTGCCCATAATTCTTCTTGGAATACTACCCAAGTGATTGGTTTCCTTTCGTGTTGGTAAGTTCGTTTTAACCATTGCCACCATTGATTCACCCTTCCTGCAAGATGATAGGTGGTCATGGGTACTCTCTGATCATCAAACACTTCTACAAATTCAAAGTACTGCTCCACACAATTGAACCATTCGGTAGGATCATCACCTATGTACTTTGGAAAAATCAAGGCAGTTGAAACTCGGTAAGATTTTTTTTTGGTCACGTTCCACATTGGTACATAGACTTTTGATTTCGCCTAAGTTGTCATGTGAACTGTCTTGAGAAGCTTCTACCCGAGAATTAAAACTGTCAGATAATTTTTTGAACTCATTGACCATAATGGCGATGTCGTTCTGCATACGACTCATATTAGTCTGCATCTCAGTGAAACTCAACTCAAGGGTGTCAATCCTTTTCCTGTGGGTTGCCATTTGAGAAAGGCTCTGATACCAAAATGTTAAATATAGAATTGACCGTCTAGTTGAAGGCAAGAAATTGAGTGAAGAAGTCTTTGCCTTATTCTCTCACAACTGAAGCTTTAAATAGATACAGATTGAAATGAAAAACATACCCACGTTGCAATGTGGGGGCTGGAAGAAAGGCATGATCAGATGTGCCTTATTATTAGCTACAATAAAGAGAAAGTGATAAACATGTAAGCTAAAAAAGCTATGAGAACTTAAAAACTGCAGAAGACTTTGTCAAATCTTGGACAACACAGCCTAGCCCTTTTACATTTGCTTTACCAACTGAGTGATATATAAGGTGGCACCATAATATTTTGCAATTGGTTTCATTAACCTCTTTGATCATTGTCGCACAGTCTCATCATATTCACTGTCCTTTGAACAATCTATTGAATGTGGAAGTCTAAGATCTTAAACTTGGTCTATAAAAGAGTACCATACCAATCAAATCTTAGAATTTCCTCTCTAAAATGGATCACAGAGTTGACTTGGCTTTGGTCTAAAGTTACAATCCCCTAAGAAACGGAACTAAACTGGGTAGAGAACACATGCACATGGACCAATTAAGGTACTCACATGTATGATCGGACCTAGTCTAAGTGGGCAAAGGAAACATATTTTGGTTGCTTCAATTGATAATGGGGACTCTGCCTCCAAGTTACCGTGAGTCGAATCAAGCCAATTGTGTCCTATTCCTATATAATAAAAACAATAGCAATATTTGCATGATCCCATTTCCTTATACAAGGAAGAAAGACTAAGGGGCTTTAAAGATGCTCCCCTCTTATGCTGTTATATATCCACATCTTATATGTTGGAAAATTAATTGGAACAAATCACGATTATAGCGAATTATAAATCTTTATAAGAATTTAAAATATAAATTAAGGAATAAAAGAGTTAAAGAAATTTTTAATTTAATATTTTTAAAACTTTTTCTTCAAATTAATAGCAATCAGCTGATTCAAGTTAAATAATTAACGGAGGTTTTATATTATTAGACATTAGATATTTAAATAATTTTATTGAAGAAAAAAATTTAAAAATTACAATTTTAATTGTATGGTAAATTTGTGTTTTGGGAAACACGCTGACATATGTTCATAATTGTAGTTTCTATAATAAAAAAAAATTGATAATTATTAATTTTGAAAATCATATATTGATTGAATCTGCTTAGCCTTTGACGTTTTTAAAAAATTATTTATGGTATTGACTCCTTCTAAGGAAACCTTGAAGATTACGATTATTAAATTTGACTCGGGGTGTGTCAGGATCATCGCAGCAGCTTGCTTGCCGTTGGTGCGCTGGCAGGATGACGTCGCCCACACCAAAGTTGTAATCATAATGGAAACTTGGGTCTGAAAATGACTAATGCCAGCGAGAGATGAAGTTGGTGATTGAGAAGCGCGAGTCACCACCAACGGCGACGGGGTCTGGACCATCACCAGGCGACGGAGAATAGAGGATCCAGGTGAAGTTAGCTAGGCAAAGAGACAAGCGGCGTAAGAAACAATATTTGAGAAAATGATGGGGCACATGTCCTCTTAAGGGAGCCAACTGCACATGCTAGAGAGCCCCTCCTCTTGAATTTTTTTTTATTTTAAGCTTTAATTTGTATTAAACATAGTTTTTCTTAATTAGATTAAGATTAAATTGCTTTAAATCTTTCATAAATCTAAAAAATTGTTTTCAAAAGAGTTAATTTTTATTAAGAATATTTGTGAATTTTAATTTTAATTTTAATTTTTTTAATAATTAAATTATTAAAATTATATTAGTTATCAAATTAATAATTAGAATCAAGCAAAATTTTAAAGGACCATCTTTCATAATTAGAAACAAATTATTAAGAGTATCAGAACACTTACAACTAATCGAATGGTGAGTACTTAGATTATGAGTTTCTTAATTACTTAAAAGTTAATAAGATTCTCTCACAATAGAATTCACTTTAAACTCAATAATATAATAAAATATTTAAAAGGAGAAATCGTACTGTATTAGATATGATATCTTTTACGAGGAGTCATGAAAACCTTCTTTTTATATTTTCCCTTCTAAGAATATATCTCGGACTGTTTCTTATCTTTTGAATTGAACTCCATCTAAATTAGTTTATAAGGTTCTACATGATCGATGTGGACTAGTAGTAGACTAAGATTGTCCTGCCTAAAGATCCAAAGATGTGAAGCTTATATGAAATTAGCAATATCTGATTATCATTCTATTAAATAAAAGGTGTACATTTCAATATATGTTATATTGAGATAAAGAGAATTTATCCTTAAGAAAAGTAGTGAAAGGTAGTGGCCAAAGATTATAAAAGTAGTGAAAGGTAGTGGCCAAAGATTATAAATAAAAATAAGTTAATTTTGATGACACATCTATTATGATGGTATATTTTTTAAAACCCTGCCTCGTTACTTTCTGAAGGGGACAACATATATATATATCCAAGAAAGTGGTATATCAATGGTCTTCTAAATTATAACACAATAATATAATACTTCAAATTAAGATATAATTACTTTGAAATTATCCTTTTTAATTAAATTAGGATAAAGGGCTACTTACCCTAAAAATACATAATGTTTCCTATGCAAAACAATACCAAGGATTGACTTTATATATATCAACAAACATTCGTTTTGGACTCGTACACATATGGAAGGAATACAATTAGGCTCGTGTCTTATAAAAGTAAATTCAAATTTACCACCTCCGAAAGCTATTATAGACACAATACACAATTCTAGTAGACAGCTTATATACATTCATTTGTATATGCAAGTGCTTCTATGGGGTGTATTTTATTTGGTCAACTTCCTGAACTTGGATAGTTAGCTACTTGGTTTCGATGTCAACCGATTTAATATAAGCAAATAAAATGTTGATGGCTTTTACCTTCGTGCATGCCATGCACTAGTCATGGTTCTAATAAATGCACTCGTCCTGGTTCTTATTATAAAATCTGTCGTGACCTCAACTGAATTTATTTCAGATCTGCAATAGCTGGGTTAGGCATTCAAAATTTTCAATACTGATATGCCCCCCTGTCTAAGATCATTTTAAAAGTCAAGTCACCCATCATCTTATACAATGCTAAATTAAAATTTCATTTATATTCATGAATCATCTTATGTCAAGTCACCAATCATCCGTGGTCTCTATCGCTTTGACCTTTTAGCTTCAAAACTTCTTCGTTGGATGACATCTAATCTTTCGATTTGATATTAGGCGTGTTAGGTCGACGGGTTGCTGGGTGCCACATCCCAATTTTCCATATCTATATTAACCGCCAATCCAAACTGCCAACCCCACATTCGTTGTTAAATAAAACCACTTCTCTAGTTACACTCAATACCATAGGTCATAAGCAAGCAAAGTATAGAATCCTCGAGTCTTACCAAACCCATTCCCTTTATGTGCCTTAAAATTACGGTCTTTTGGTGTTGTATCTGTTTCCACGAATCTATAATTCGTAGAAGACAGGAAAGGATAATGACCATAAACATTAATGGCATAGTACGTAAGTATTCCGATTATAATTCATTCACGGCGTAACTGTGCTCAGACTGAGTGGAGACTTTATAGTAGGCGAGTTTAGTGACAAGGCAAAACTTCAAACAACACTTGTCTCCCATTTATTGGAAATCAATTGCTGTTTCAAGGTCCCGAGGACCATGTGCACGTTCCATGACATTAGTGAATTACCTACGCAGGTTTCTCTTTTGCGAATTTTGGGTGATCTATTATGATCAATGAGCCCTACAGGCCCCACATGTCCGGCTTCTGAAGTTGAAATCCGGGCCCATTTCACACCCAATCCTCACCCGAAAATGTCGCAACACAAATTCCCCATGAAAGATACCCCAGTAAGAAACAAACAAACACAAAAAAAGGGGGGGTTTAATGTAATTAAAAAAGAACCTCAAATGTCAAATTTATAATTATAACTTGAAATTTCAAAAATAAAAAATATTTAAATTTTATTTTTTGTTTGTCAAATTTTGGCCTAATGTTAACTTTTCTCGATTGACTTGACATACCATGTTTTCAAAATTTTATCTTAGTTAACATTAAAAATCCTGATTAATGAATGGTGTCGTTTAGAGCTAACCCTCTTTCTTAGTTTGCAAATCCCACTCTTACTCTCTTACCCATTCATTTAGTTTGTGACCTAAGAAGGTGGGACTCGGGTTTTGTTTTGCTTCTAACTAGCGATTAAATAATATTGTTTTATTATTTAAATTTTTTAATGTTAATCATTAATAACGTGTAATAACTATAAAGGTTTTTTGACACGTGTTCAGTAAATATAATAGAGAAACAAATTTTAAGCTATAGTTAAAAAATTAAATAATTTATTGTCATTTTTAAAATTCAAACTATTAATTTAAAATTTACTAGAATTAGAAATATTTTTAATAAAAAATCATATTTTGGCAATAAAAAATTATAATATTACCTTGTTGAAGTTTTTCTTTTTTTTACTTTAAAATTATAATGGTAAAGATATATTAAATATTTGTGAAAATAAAAGATCATGAATAAAACTCTTACAAGAATCTAAATATTAGATCTAGTAATGATTCTTTTGGTTGCCTACATTAACATTTGGAGAGTCGGAATAGTAGTATAAAAGCTTATAACATTCAAATTAAAGTTATATGGTCTATTTCATTGGTTTCTGTTCTGGTAAACTTTTATTTAAGATCGTAGCTTAAAAAAAGACTTCAATGTGGTATAAGTACATTGTATAAAAGAAGTAATAAAAAGAAGCTGTCACCTGTTTTCATTTTCTCTCTCATTCCTTCCCAGGAGCTGGAATCTATTAAACTTAAGAGATCAAACTATTTCTTTCTCGCTTCCCTTTCAACTTTCTGTCTGATACTCTGATCTCTTTCAGCTCTTTTATCTCTCTCTCTCTCTCTCTCCGTGTGCGTGTGTTACCTCTTACTTCTCAAAAACATGCAACCGTCTTTAGTCCCAAACGGCTTATATTACCAGAAACCAAGGTAATGTTCTGAATTGCACTTTCATATGTCTGTTTTTTTTTTTTTTTTTGAAAATGTGTTTAACGTTCATTCTTGGCCGAAAAGATTTTTCCTTTTTTTTTTGGGTTTTTGCGCTTCCGAGGTTCAGTTCTGGTCTTCTTCACATCAATTTAATCTGTTTTCAAAGATTGCGTGGTAGCTTAGAAGCTTGTTGAGAATGAGTAGGAAATTGGGAAAAGGAATGAAATTGTTTCTTGGGTTGCTTTTGTTTTTTCCTTTCTATTTCTTTTTCCATCTCTCACTTCAAAACACTCTTAGTTAACGCTTTAAACGGTTGACCTATTGTTATTTCTGAGTACTTGTCGCTTCATTTTGGTGCTCAAAGCTCCATAGTGAAAATTCTGTTTTCTTTTTGGACAATACCATCTTTAGAAATCCAGTTCATGGCAATGCTTTGACTGTGTAAATCACGTTTTTGAGTTTCTTATTTGCGTCTTTCTGAAGATTCCTCGTAGTGTCGTTTGGGTAAGAGGTTTCCTCGTTTACTTTTCTTTTTAATGAAATTGTATTTATGTTTTTAGCTTTCGTTGACATTTCCATATTTCTGAAAGTTAAATTTCAGAGGAATTTGTTTTTGTTGATTCTCTCCAATTCTCAACCTGCATTCTCTTGGTTGTAGTGAAAGAAATCTTTTATAGATTTAACTTTTATGTCCTGTATTACCATTGCGATGAAGTACACGTATAGTTATTGTGAGCGGTTCTGGAAGTTGATTATCTATAAAAATTCAGAAAGCTTGAGAAGTGCAGTACACTTGTTTGACTGATTTTTACAGGAGAAATAGCATGATTTGACGTTGCCTTGCCATTATCTGTCAATGGATCAGAGGCTTTAATAGCAAATATACAGGGTAGGAAGAGCAAGGAAATGAAAGGGGAGTCATCTGGATTGATCGTTGGGATTTCAATAGGGGTGGTGATTGGAGTACTTTTAGCTATATTGGGTCTATTTTGTTTCCGGTACCATAGGAAACACACACAGATAGGAAACAGCAACTCTAGAAGGGCAGCGACCTTACCAATCCGAGCAAATGGTGTTGATTCATGTTCCATGTTATCAGACTCAACCATTGGTCCTGAATCACCAGTGAAATCTGGAAGAAATGGAATGCCCTTCTGGATTGAAGGATTTAGGAGGACTAATGTCGTGTCAGCATCCGGAATACCCGAGTATTCTTTCAAGTATGATTTACCTTAAACCTGCTCCTTTACTGACCATGTATTGAGTATTTTGTTGCGTAATAGTTGTATGAACTAATTGTTTCACTATGGTTGCATCCCAAACAACAATAAATTCAGATGACATATAAGTGCTTTGGATAGTGTTTACCAAATATTGAAAACCTTCTGAGTCGGAATCTTGTAGTTTTTCTTGTAAATAAAATATTCTAGTGGTGATAACTTGAATCTCGTGCAAAATTTGTGATTTTGGTTCCTGTTAATGATCGTCTCTTGTTCTCATATATCTAATCTTATTTGTGATGTCGCCTGCTCAGGGATTTGCAGAAAGCAACATGCAATTTTACAACACTTTTAGGCCAAGGGGCATTTGGTCCTGTTTATAAAGCTCAGATGACAACTGGTGAGACTGTTGCCGTTAAGGTGCTTGCAACTGATTCTAAGCAAGGAGAGAAAGAGTTTCACACGGAGGTATTGTTCACTAGCATATGATGTCTCACTGGAGTGGGCATCATGAGGCATCTTGTTTATAGCATGATGCTACAACTTGGACAAACGTGTCTTTAGCATCAGAACCACTGGTTCTTCATCCATTGTTTTACATTACTTGGTACAGTTGCAAATTCAACTAATAGTATCAGTGGACTACTCCTCAGTTGGGCTAGATTTTTTATTTCACATGTTCTTTACAAAATAATTCAGAA
Source organism: Erythroxylum areolatum (assembly GCA_024520975.1). Taxonomy (NCBI): domain Eukaryota; kingdom Viridiplantae; phylum Streptophyta; class Magnoliopsida; order Malpighiales; family Erythroxylaceae; genus Erythroxylum; species Erythroxylum areolatum. Next base: position 39,086,374 of record JANIJH010000005.1, on the reverse strand, counting down.
ATCAAACCCTAAATTTAAGAAGAACAAACAAACCAGCTATATGTGCTAGAGACATAATTCAGCTACATTATTCTAGCAAACCAGACTAGTATGTTCAATTGACGATAAAAGGACATTGGCATCCAAGAACATTCTCCAAGGGTTACAACTCCTGAGTTTCACTAGTTGTAGTATTAACTAGTTTGATAAAATAAAAATTTATAAGAAATTAGACTGTGTAAAGGGACTGGACAACAAGAAACTTTTTCTTGTTTCTGTTTGTGAAATGCTATAAGAAATTAGCCTTCTGAAGAGATGGCTCCCTCATTCAGAAAACATTTTCATGTTTTTCCATCGCACAATCTTCATTGAACTAAACGTGGTTTTCAGTTTCATTTCCATATAATTGATTTTATGACATCTGTTATCGATATTTCTCATTATGTCTTACAGCTGATCCACTCTCTATCAGGTTATGTTACTGGGGAGATTGCACCATAGGAACCTTGTGAATTTGGTGGGATATTGTGCAGAAAAAGGACGAAACATGCTCATCTATGTCTATATGAGTAAAGGGAGTTTGGCTTCTCATTTGTACGGTAAGCTGGCATCAATTCCATTTACAGAAAATTGCCTTTCTGTTTTTTACTCTCCTGGTGGCTATATGGAGATGCATTCTATTGTTCTCTAGTTGGAGGTTTTAAAAACTTCACCTTAGAAAATGATGGTCAGATTTTTTATAGACGCTTCACTTGTAAACTCTTTCAAACCTAAGCTTCCAATAAATGAAGAACCTGTTCATGTTAGAGTTGCACCAAGAATAACTCTTTCAGAGGTTTTAAAAACAATCAGAAACTTGAATGAGTTTCTCCTTCGGTGTTCTGGTGACAAGAGATACCTTGTTAAGAGATCCTGTGGTTGTCTCATTTCTTTTTTGTAAATACAGGTGAAAACAACGGGCCACTGAGCTGGGATTTGAGGGTTCATATTGCTTTAGATGTAGCAAGGGGCTTGGAGTATCTTCATGATGGGGTAACCTTCAAAATTTATTGACTAGTCCTTGTTTATGCCTATATTCTTGTTTGGTCCATAGACTGTGATTGTCTTTCATGCTGTGAATCTCATTAATTTTTTCTTCTTCCTTTTCTTGGAGCAGGCAGTTCCTCCTGTGATTCATCGGGATATTAAATCATCCAATATTCTGTTGGACGATTCATTAAGAGCAAGGGTGTGTCTCTTTTAGAATTATTGATTCTTTTTCCAATAGAAGATGAGACATTATGTTAAAGATGATGTTGTTCCTTGAAATAACAGTAGGTTCTCATGCTAATTTGTTAGTAATGGTTTTTCAATCCATATAGGTAGCTGATTTTGGGCTTTCAAGGGAAGAGAATGTCGATGGACACGCAGTTAACATAAGGGGGACGTTTGGATATCTTGATCCTGAGTATATATCGACACGTACATTCACTAAGAGAAGTGATGTCTACAGCTATGGGGTGTTGCTCTTTGAACTAATTGCTGGCAGAAATCCTCAGCAAGGTCTCATGGAATATGTTGAGCTTGTAAGTCTCTCATTCTCTCTCTCCATAATGGAAGTTAAACTTTGAGATCTAAACTAAGAGCTTGTAAGCCAGTATTTCTGCAAATGAACTTCCACAAATGTTGAACACAAACCTATTACCTTATTCTGATATGTCTTCACTGCAAATTCTTTAGAGATTGTAAATATGTGATTTTCTTTCTTCTCTGCTTGCTAAATGAATCATATTTTAGTATATTCTGGTTTTACATTTGGAACTGTGTTGCAATAAACAGGCAGCGCTCAACATCGGAGGAAAAGTTGGATGGGAGGAAATCGTGGATGCACGTCTAGAGGGGAAATTCGATGTGCAAGAACTGAATGAATTATCATCCCTTGCCTATAAATGCATCAGCCGAGGTCCAAGGAAACGACCATCTATGAGGGACATTGTACAAGTCATTTCCCGAATCCTCAAATTGAGGCATGACAGAGGGCGTCACACAAAGTCTCTTTCTGCAGCAACGGATGATGTTTCTGTTGATATGGATCAATCAGAAATGAAGACTCCAGCCTCTGAACGTCACCGAAGGGAGGAATCTGTAGACAGCACAGACACATGTGAAGTTTAGATGATGGCATTTTTTTTCCTCTAAAAGAAAAAAGAAGATTTTTACATTCATTTTAGTTTGGTTCTTGTTTTGGATATCCAAATGCAGGTTTTGATAGTTAGAAGCAAGATTGTGGTAGCTCTGCTCCGGTTTCTGCTCACTAGGGTTAGGACTATTATTACTATATAGGGTCTGTTCCCGTTTTCTAGTGGTGACGTTGTGTAAGATGATTAGGCCTTTCTTTCTTTTATTCTTTTTTATTTTTTCTTTATCTTTTGTCATTTGTAAATTGACAACTTATATGGGAGGGAATGTTCATCCATCTTCTCTTTAGATTAGTTCTGCAGCTTGCAAATATTATAAGTGCCAGTAAAGGCAAATATTAAGAAGAAAATGGGAAATAAAACATAACCAAGCAGATACTACTAGTATTGGAGCTTTTTAAGTAAGGTGACCACGAATCTTAAGATTCATTTTAAACTCATCTTATAAGAGCTTTTTGTCTGTCTTAACTATTTAGTAAGCAATACTAAATTTTTTTTGTACCCGTTTACTTGGAATATATTTGCCCTATTTGGGAATCAATAGATTGCATTAGCTATTAATTGATTCTATTGGTATTTAGTTAAGAGTGGATTAATATAGTTAATTTGATTAGCGGATAATAATAATTGTTTATTTGAAAATATTAACTATTTAATATTAATTATTTATATGTAAAATAACTTATTAAACGTGTGACTTAAAAAAAGATTTATAATGATATGACTACTCCTATAAAAATTTAGATAGAACAAAAGAAAATAATATCATTTAAAGCAAATGTTTATAATAATCTAATAACGATATCTAACTATCATTAAACTATAAGTAATATTATTACAAATAATTGTCATCTCCCAAGTTCTCGGTTCTTCAACGCTTTTTTGTGTAAAGTTAACTTCAACATCTTTAAATACATCTAGAGGTGTAAATTCAGGATCTTGATCGATGATGTTAAAAGCCAAATCACCAATTGTGCTTCTTCTAATATAATTATGTACCACAAAAGTTACACAAATTATTTTATTTTGATCTATCAATAAATACTTAGATATTTTCTTCAATATCTTCTATGGAGCTTTAAGAATATCAAAAACTCTCTCAATATAACTTCTCATTGATAAACGAGACTATACCTACCTACTGAGCATTCCTCAATTTCTCGTCCATGCAATTTACTGAATCCCTTCAATTGTCTTTATGTTTATTTTCAAAGTTCAAAATTGATATTAATTCAAATTTAAAAATTAAAATTTAATAATAAACTTAATATCTATCTCTATCTCTATTTGTTTTAATAATTTGTAATAACTTTTAGATATAACAGTCTTTTAGTTTATTAATTTTTTGAAAAACGCTCCTCATAAAGCATTTTCAAAATTGCTAATTTTGATGTGGTCAAATAATTACTGAATATAATTATCAACATAATTAAAACCTTTAATTCGACTAATAAATCATTTATGTAACAAGTAATTGTTTTTCGTCAGACAGTTTGACAATTAGGCAAATGTCAATTATATGTCTATCTGGCGGGGCTCAGTTGATTCCAGAGGGACAGATTTGTAACAAGGTGCAAGGTTCGAATTCCACGGTTTGCAGTGTGGGAGTAACA
>JANIJH010000005.1:39032461-39043421 GCA_024520975.1 Erythroxylum areolatum | reverse complement strand
TGTCTTATAAGGCCCTACTAACCCCTTAAGCCCACTTAAATACTAACTTAATCCTAACCCTTTCATTCTAATTTTAATTTCTAATTCTTCCATCAAGTTTCTAATTAATGGCCCAATTCTAAAATAATAAAATTTTTTGACCAACATATAAACATAAATAACCAATTAAACAATTTAAGCAAATAAGAACAAGGTCTAACACTGTATGTCTCTTTAAATAAGATGTTCCACCTTTCGAACCACTTGAATACAACTTATGACAATAATTGCACTATGCTTTTTCAATTTTGTCGATCGATATAGTCTTCTTAAAATGATTCCAAACTTCACTTTTATGTTGACTAATTTGAGTTCTATTTGAACTTCTATCGTCACTTGGTGTTGGAATAGAAGTTTCCACTTCTACCTCCGATAATGGATTAGCACTCTCAATTGAAGGAATATGTTCATCCATCTGACAAAAAACATATAAATACTTGAGGTTAGAAATAAAATATTGCAATTCGATTTTGTATTTAATTTGTAATGTTTTACTCGCTCTTTTGGGGTTGGGTTTATGGAAATTGAAAGTTATTCATCCTGTAAATCATTATTTGGACATGGACAAAAAGAGGTAAATTACTGAGATGTAGCATCTTAAGGGAAAGGAAAATAGATTAGGTGAGGATCTCTAAGTAGATAGATATTTTGTAATGAAAATAAAATGACGCTTCCTAACAAATCGTCCATAGTCATATATGGATTTGAAAAATATGCAAATCTAGAAAGGATGGTCAGAGCAATCACAATAGAAATCTAGAATCATAGTCTTCACTCTCCTCCTTATGGCATGGACTCAAACCTTAAGGATAAGACCACCATTCACGCTATAGAAGATTGACCCCCACAAACTAAAACACACGATCCATAACTAGTTGTTTGTGTTTAATTGGTCTGCTAATTTATTAAAGTGGTTTGTTTTATTTAAAGGAAGTCCAGAGAAGTTTCTCAACTTATATGTTTATGATGTAAAGGGGTTTATGGAAAGGGATTTATTTGAGGCTAAGATTCTACACAAAATCTCACCGTAATTGCAACTAAATGAACCAATTTAATTCTCAATATTAATTTTATCAAACACTTCAAAAAACATATTTTTATCGAACACTTTTAGTGCGCCATGTAATCTAGTGATTTTGGAATAAAGGAATATGAACTACAACAAATAATAAAGTGGAACTTTTATTCATGTAAAAAACACTAATTACAATATGTATGAGAGCTAACATCATCTAAATACCCCCTACACATATTATACACTTTATAGATAAAACAATCAACAATTATATATAGTTATATATATCCCAAATGTTAAGGGATGTATCTAAATCTTAAAGAAGTTATATAGGTAATTGGAAGTTATCATGCATGTCCATGTAAGATAACTTTTAGATGGGTTATTTGACACCAACGGATATAACTGAATTATCAAATAACTTTCAAAGTAACTACCACTACTTGAGTCAGCTATGAAGTTAGGGTGATTATGAACTCTCTAGAACATGTTTATTGCATTGTCACTTAGTTAATAAGATCATGCACAAATTGTAAAGGTCAAATACTTAATGCCATCACTTAAGTTATCAAGTACTTTACTAGAACATTTCACCAATACCTATTAGTTTTAGTGGTTAGCATATAGTACTAATTTATTTTGCTGCTAAGTTTACCTGAATGCACAAGAAAATCTCACCTACTGTCCATACTAAAAGGAGCCAACATCTTCATCAGGGAGTTATCAAAGCTCCTAAAGGAATTTTTGATTCTTATTATGTTTTCGTTTAAGCTAGTGAAATCTAGTTTTATCAATGCTTGTAAAACCTATAATCTATATTAATAGGTGTCATTTGAAGATACAATATGGTATCCAATTGTTTACAACAATAGGTAGACATAGATCAACTTCTTAATTTCTATTTTGGGTCAGTTTTATATCAAAAATTGAAAACATACATGAACTCTTAATTTCTTCTACCTTTTATACTATCAACCCAAACTACCCTTGCACAAAGATGAATGGTATTACTACCTTTAATTTCATACTCTAATTCAACATAACTATAGAGAATCATAGCTCAACTTTGAAGTTGAACTTTATCATGGGAAAGATGAATGCAACATAATACCAACTACTTAATATGATATGCTTCTATGCTCGTATAATTGAACGATTAATAAACTAATCCAATGATGAGCATGAAAATATGATCCAAGACAAATGAGATGGCATGGCCATGTTTAAGCTGTGAACTCAATACTAGAGCTGTGAACTCAATACTAACTTGGGGTTAATGGAAACAGAAGATGAAAATACTAACATAGCAAGAAAGATGGTTTGATTAATATCTGCGGCATTTCATCAAACACATTACAAGCATTATCCCATATTCCCAATATTAACATACAAAGTTTTCAAATTAGTCACATCACATCTCAAGACAACCAAAAAAAACCAAAATGACGAAGAGAGAATGAAAGCTTACCTTTGACGTTGCCACGACATATGATATATGAAGAAGAAGATCGAAGGAACAAAGTGAAACGAAGAAGAAGAATAGAGAAGTGAGTGAGTTCTTGAGGACGAAGGGTGTTCTCAGGGAGACTGTGAGACTGTGAGTTCTTAGGGACGAAGGGAGGTGGAGGTAGGTAGGAGGTTGACTGACGGACAGGGGCGAGCATGCGACAGTGCGAGGGAGGGAGGTAGTAGGCAGCTGGGTAGTAGGGTGGGGGTGGCGTGGTTTTCGTTTAATCAGAGGCAAATTGACGTCGTTTTTGCTTGCAAGAAATCAACGTCATTTTGTCTTGTATTTTATTAACTGTTTTGTTGTAAAACAACATCGTTTTACTTTTAAAGCAAAACGACGTCGATTTATCAGTGGAACAAATATTTTAAACATGAACAAAACAATAGTGTTTTGTTTATGGCCCTCCGAGTGGGCCACGGGTCAGGCTGCCTGACTCGGACCACGGCCTTACCTTACCACTTTGGCCCGTGGCCTGTGACTCAGCTCAAAATGCCATGAGCCATATTTAGTCAGCCTATGGCCCGATTTGACCGGACCAAACCCATTGACCACAGTGTGTGAAATGTGAATTTCCATTCAATTGGTTGAATCAATTAATTTGTCATAGGACTTAGAATTAATTAGCTTTAGTGTTATATATTTTATTAATAACTAAGAAATGAATTTGAGGCTAAATTATTTCTCCTTTTCTATTTATCTTTAATGGGATTGTGAACAATTTGTAAGGTCATTTAGAAGTATATTTTTAGATTCAATTACATTCTTACCTTATGATTAAAAAATAAAACTGATTTGAGCGGTTCAATTGTGAAAACTTTAAATTGGTCAACTTTCTCGTTTAATTTTTAATTTTTCAGTTTGATTTACTTTAATAATTCTTGTTGTTAAAAATCGATCGGTTAATTTTAATAAACTAATCAATTTTTATAAATTAAAATAAACTAGCTAATTTTAATTTAATAATTTTTAATTAAACTTTAAATTAAGGATAATTTCTTTTAATCATATTTTAAAATATTAAATTTTATTAAAATTTTAATTAGTTTTATAACGGTTTAATATTGGTTAAACCTTTTAAAATTTAAATTCTTGTCTTATCGATTTAATTTTTACTGTAGTTTTTAAAACACAGCTTTCACCTTTTTAATAAAATATTCATACTTATTCACTATTCTTGTCTCTCGCCAAAAAATAATCATATTTTATGCATTGTAAGTGTTTCCTATTGCTATTTATAGTGTGTTTTAAAGGTTTGTATTCGATCAATTATAGAGATTAACCTAAAACTATCATCAAAGATACATTAATAGAGGACTATTTCATTTTAAAGGATAAATATTTTGTTGCTAATTAAATAGGGTTTCATTTCATTTACTTTTTTGAAGTAGTTATCTACTTATCTTTCCTTATTTGTTGATTTTGTGTCATTTACCTTATTTAAATTGTGGTTTTAAGCTACTACATGGTATATATGTTGATGAGCTTATATAATTAATCGTACCATAACTTGTCTTAAAATGTCACTTTTTTGTATAATATAGCTATTAGTTTTCATTCTTCTTGAGGTGGATCCTTTCTTAATTCCTATTGTTTTCCACTTTTAGACCCTAACATTTTTGGTAAGGCGTTTAATTATTATCAAGCAAGAAATGAAGAAAAAGGTGGGAATTTTTATGATTGTGACAAATTTTGTTGGGAAGGGAAGTAGTTAAAGCAATAAGTTTTTTATTTTTGAAGAATTGGTAATTCATTCTATGAAATAAGTAATGTACAATCATAGTTTCACTTAGACAACAACCCGCTCTTAGGTGATTGACACCTTAATACAACTTGAGTAAACAACAAACACAAATGGGGAAAGTTTATAAAGCCATGTGTTGTTCATGCAAGTGACACACAATTTTCACTTCTTCTACAAATACCAACACTCATTTCATGTAGGAGGTTATTTTGGTTTTGCTTTCTCCCTAGCCATCTTTAGATTTATGTTGATACTACTTGCGTTTTCTCCATTGACTGCACGTAGACTTTACCTTGCCCCTATTCACCTTTTATTGCATAATAGTGAGAATTAGCCTTTTAGGTCAAGTTTTAATATTAGATATTCATCTTGGTTGATGTTCTAGTTTATTAGGACCTTGCTACTAAATTTATACTTGCATTTGTAGAGACTGATGTACATTATGATTTTATTTATAGTGTTCCATATAGTTTCTTATGTTGTAGTAAAGGGATTTAAAGATTTTGTTCCTTTCAGTCGCTAAAAAGTAAGCTAATGCAATATGAATTATCCATCTATCTCCTTCATGTATATGTTTAAAATATGTTTGATTAAGATGTGGGTGGATTGTTAACACCACACATAATGATTATAAATCTCTAGATTTTGTTAGATTAGGAATATAAGAAGAATAGGCGATCATGAGATTCACCGTGATTCTTGAATAGAGTGCACCAATTAGGTATGTGGAGGAATTTTCCTACTCTGTTCAATGTGACTAGTCTTAGTTTAAAACCTTGCCATAATACGTGCTCTTGCCTAAGATTGTAGTTTTTGTACCATAAAACCTAATGCTAGTTGGCTTGGGGATGCTACTTACTGTAAATAAGTCTGGCTGAGCGAATGGAGGAACATCATGAACTTTCCAATTTCCATTTATTTTTTTCTACCTTCCTTACCAAGTTGAAGTTATATATTAGTTGCTACATTCTATGTTAGAGTATTGTTTCAATATGCTTAGCCCACAAGCAACATTAAGATTCTTATTGATGGAGCTTTTGAATCCTTCTAACTTAAAGACATGATAGAGAATGTCATATGAGGACCATGGATGAAACCAGAAGCTAAAGTGTTCTCGATTGCCAACTTGGTAATTAAACTATGGTTTTAGCTTGTCTTTAATTTTCACAATATGTCTTAGCAATGCAAGGGCATTGCTTGAAATCTTAAAACTCCATAAGGATTTCTCCTTATTGTATGATGCATTAACCCACCTAACCCGTACAGATTGCTTGTCTTGTATCAATCTTCATATCTTTTTAGTAAGCAGGGATAAGTTCATTATTCTAAAGGCTATAATGCCTAATCCCTTTTGCTTTTGTGGTAAGCATATTTTAGACTACTTCACTTTACCACCTTTGGAGTCTAGTTTATGACTAGACCATAAGAAATTCTTGAAGATTCTTTAATCTTCTTGGTGATATATTTGGGAAAAACTAGCTGGGATCCCTAGTGAATAGCTATGGAAGAAAGAATTGATTTAATCAGTCTACCTGTAATGGAAAGTTCTCTATAGCTCTAGCTGTTAATCCTATTATGGATTTTAAGGGCTTGTAGTCACTAAGGGATGGATTAGCTGAAGAGATAGGGCTTCCTAGATAATTGATAGGGAGTTGCTGAATCCTAAAACCAGTAATTGAAGCTAAAAGAGGTGTAATGTTAATTGCACTTCTGGATACGAATATAACACTCTTGCTACTATTGATAGATAATCTAGACATGCTATTAAACACTTTGAGAGCATTGTTGAGTGATGGGACTGAGTTACAATAATATTTGGAGAACAAAAATAGATCATTAGCAAAGCTTAGGCTTATGATCTTGAACTTACTGCATTTTCCTTAGAATTTAAATCTACGGTCTCTCTCTACCATCCTGGCTAGAAGCTTGTTGAGTACTTCCATTGCAAATGAGAATAGATAAGGGGAGAGAGGATCCCCTAGTCTAGTTCCTCTTGCCCCATTGATTGCTTTTGATGGTACCCTATTAACTAGGACTTTGAAACTAACAATGCTTACAAATTATTGTTTCCAAGTAATGAAAAGTGATGAAAACCTATATGCACATTGATTAGGAAAGACCAATCTACCATGCCATATTCTTTTCAAAAATCTACTTTCATGAAACACTTTTTATGACTTCTTCTCCTTGTGTAATGGTTGAGGGTTCTTGAAAAATGGAAATGTTATCACCAATAAATCTTTTAGGGATGTAAGCTCTTTGAGTGTAATTAATGTGATTAGGGAGTATAGCCTTCAATCTTAGTGACATGCTTTAGGGATAACTTTATAAATTATGTTGCAACAATATATAGGTTGAAAATCCCCAAAGTTGATACTATTGATTTCTTTCAATAACTTGCCTTTGTTAAAGAATTCCATTACTGGCTCCACAACCATTTTATTGGTGATGTTCCATGTTTTAAAGAAGAAAGCATTGAAACCATTTGGAACTGGAACTTTCTTAGGATGTAGTGATCTAAATGCTTGGTTGATCTCTTGGATGGAGATAACTTTAAAGAGAAGGCTGACTTCTTGTGGGGAGAGCTGATCCTCAATGATTTCTTTGATTAGTCTTGGTAAGGAGTAAGAATTAGAGTTTGACCATAAAAGATTGGTGAAATGTTGCTTAATAGTTTTGATAATCTTGAATTGAGAATCTAGGATGGTACTTAAGTGACAAATGGAGACAATTATATTGGTGGCTTGCATAGAGATGATTGTTTTGTGGAAAAAAAGCTAAGTTCTTATGTTTATGCTGAAGCCAATTTGCTATGGTCTTTGTTTCATCAAAGAGTGATGGAAGTTCAAGGCATAGGAAAGAGCCTTAAAGCTTATTTCTCCTAGTTTTTTGAGATGAATGGAAAGGGGAATTACAATAGACAACATATTGAATTTGATCAAAGGCTTTCCTTATAGTAAATACAAGGTGATGCGTGTTACCTATGTTTAACTTGTAGAAATTTTTTATTTCCTCTTTAATACTTTTGAGCTTTCTCATAAGGATGAACTATTTAATCCCTATAATATTGAACATTAGAATGTTTTTCCACCAAATTATGAAAAACTGCAATATCGGTGAGAAAATTGTTAAATATAAAAGGGAAGTGCATGGTTTTCTTGGCAAAATTGAGGAAGATCAAAATATGGGAGTCGTCAAATAGCTTAGCATTGGGAAAGAAAGTTTGAGACTGAGGAAAATTTTTCATCAACTTCAAGTTAGTCAAACATTTGTCCAGTGTCCTCCTAATGAAAGTGCTCTTATTTTGCTTATTGAATGTCGTTAAGACATCTCTTTAGATATTCATAATAATGTTTGTGAGCTGTTTTGGCTTCTAACTCTTCAGGGAATATTGTAGCATTAAAGTCACCTAAATGAAGGAAAGGTGGATGTTGACATTCAATTATAGCTGATGAAGTTCTAGGTGGATCATCTATAATAGTAGGGTTAGGGATTGAAACTTTGGTTTGATTGTACACCATTAGTATTCTTCCATTAGGATATGCGTTATAGTTGTGAATCAACCTCCATTGACTTGGAAAAATTCCCAAATTATCACAATTGTTTTGCTTCATTCAACACTGAAATATGCGTAATAGGATAGGCTTATTTTCCTTTATAAAATCATTCAACAAAGTTTCTTCTCGGGGGAATAACAAATGAATGGATGGAGGAGAGGACGGGTTTGGGTTACTTGTTTTTTATTTTTCCTCTTCTCATCCATCTTAATGTTTTCTTCTTTCATAACTCTTTCATTCTTTTCTTTTACTTTATGCATTTTTTTTAAGAAATTGAACAATTTGATTAATTGCCAAAAGGAAAGACGAAGTTCATATAAAGGCTCTGTGATAAAGAGTAGATTTGGCAGTTTGGTCACGTCTAGCTCAACTCAATGTCAATGTGCTAGGCTTAAGTTAACCAGACTTTTAAGTTTCTTTAAAAAATTGGGCCTCGGGCTAAGCTACGCCTTAGGCTGCTAGGGCCCAACCCAACGTGAATCCTAAAATGTATATGTAAAATGAAGTCATTTTGAGTAAAATGACATTGTTTTCTATTTTTAATTTAAAAATTAAAACAATTCAGGCTAAGCTGGACTTCAAATTGCTAAGACTTAATAGGACTAGAGTGCCTTAATTTGGGCTTAGACTTAGAAGGCTCGGCATGGTATAGTCTACCAACCCTAATAAAAAGCTATAAACCTTAATCAAGCTTGTATTACATAGAAAGAACAAAAATATTTTTTTTATCTCTAGTTTCTAACACTTCCACGACCTTAGAATCATTTCTTTGATCCTCGATTCATTATAGTCTCTAACTATAGTAATCAATATCCCATTGACAAAGGTAATACCTTTTGTCAAACTTGAGCTTTATTATGGGCTTATCTTATTTGGTTGATTAAGCATTGCCAACTTGCTTTTGCATGAGTTTCTCTAGTATTAATTCTTTAGGATTCATTAATAGTAGATTAGAAGGGATATTTCAACTATTAGCTATTTTCATGCCAATTCCATTTTTTGGAGCTTTGGTAAACCCAATTTTTTTAAATCTAGATTAATGTTCCCTTTAACAATCCTTGAGTTCATTTACTTATATTTTCAATGATCCTTTCATTCCTTTACTTCTAGGTTAAATAAATAAAGTAACTAAACACTGTTGTAAAAGACTTGACATCTGTTGTGCTCTTTTTGTAACATGAAGCTATACATTGCACTATTTGGTCCTAATCCTCTAACTAACATGATATATTACAAAGTTGTTATCTTCTAGTCCAAAGGATGTAAGAGAATTGACATTTGAAAAATAGATGTTGAATACTTTCATTCTCTAGGTTGTAAAGATAGTATATTGGGCTTATTCCCTCTAATTATGCTTCCTAGCTTATCTTGTGTTTTAAGCTTGTTTTTTATTGCTAACCATAAGATAAAGGAAGCCTTGGGAAGCTTGCAAACCGACCAAACAAAACTTTCCCAAGAACCTTTGAGAAAGAAGTTTTGAAAATCGAGGAGTAGAATTTGTTTGTAAATAAGTTAGAGGGGTGTAAGAGCTAGGCATAAAGATTTAGTTGGTTTGGGTAAAATTCTATATTTTTAGGACGCTAATTTTATTTTGGGATGCCCATCATTCAAAATGTTTATGTAAAACATTGAATAGAGATAACTTGTAAGGTAGGTTTTTGCATGTTTTGTAGTTCTTTAGTGGATGACATATTGCCATATCAGGCCTTGTAGATTGAAACTTTCATTTCTTAGATAATAAGCAAATAGGACAACAAAGAAATTAATTTTAAAGATTTTTGTAAGGATTTGGTCCTTGGGATTTCTCACAAACGACAACTTGTGTGAGTAATTAGGTAACAAATGTAATAAATTACCAAAGGTATGGCTCTTACCATGAGTTATAATAGTAAAATCAATCCATTCAATCAAAACTTATGTTAGTAATTTTGGATTCACATAGTTAATTGTTACAAACATATAATGTGAACTTGCTCATATTAGAATAAGTATCTCGAGACATATTGATTCATTTATGTTGTTATCATTAGTGTGATGTATAATATTGATGTTACATTTGGTGTCATGTATAACATTGATTCACTTATATTGGAATTTATCTAAAGGTATTAATATAATATTGATTATGATATTTTGATCATATAGGTGAATCTCTTCCATATAAAACTGACATAACATTAGTTACATGTGAGTTTTTGTTTTTTCAGGTTTTAGCTTAAATTGGTTTCAAAGTTATCTTATTTATAATTGTTTTAGATGGATGGCAAGTGAAGAAATAGTTTAAATTGAAGGAATGGATTCTTTGAAGATAAGAAGTGATGTTTGGACTTACTTCATTAAGATTAGATCAAGTGATGAAGTTGATAAGGCTAAATGTAAGTAGTGCTATAAAATGTTAACCATGGGTAATAAAAGTGGAACATCTCACTTGAAGATGCACATGGACTCCTTTAATAAAAGAAAGTTGATATTATAAGGTCAAAATTTTTTAACCTTTAACCTAATGAAATAAAAGAATGAAATAAGTATCACGAGTTATGATTTGAAGAGATCTAAGAATTTTTTTAGAAAGATGAACATGGAGAATGAATATATGCTCTATATTATTGATGGTCAAAGCTTTAAGATACTTATCACCTCACTTAAACTAATCTTTAAGATGCTAACTTATAATACTATAAAGAAAGACATTTTAAAATTTACAATGAACAAAGTATTTAACATTAAAGACATTGTTGATTAATCATGGACAAGTTCCTTGTTGGAACCCGACCCAGAGACCGGACCCCAACTACTTATAACTTAACACTCTTACTCTCGCTTTAATTCCAAATCTATTGGACCCGTTTCCAGAGCCCATTTTCCGGAGTCCTGAAGCCTTGCGCTTGATTCCATACAGGGTCATTATCTGTAACTCAACATTCGTGACGAGCGCACACCAATAAATCACCAAAATTATGAGTTGACTTATTCATATAAGTTGTACCTCTATGCCTCAAGTTTGTTTTGAAACAAGAATCGCCTCAAACGGAGTTGTATAACTCAAGTTATGCTCAAAAAGCCCTAAAGAGCTCATACTCCAAATGTGATCTCCAAAC
>JANIJH010000005.1:38987964-39001315 GCA_024520975.1 Erythroxylum areolatum | reverse complement strand
TTTCGGGAAGGTATGAATTGTCCAAATCGGAGTTAAGAGCAACAAGTTATGACAGTTTAGGTTTAAGTAGTTGGATTACGGCAACGGGTTCCAACAGATACAGAGGAGGTGTTTTCTATTAGGAAGAGTAGGAAAACTAGGAGAAAACAAAAGTTGTAAGTCGTGGTATTTATGGATTTAGTGTTTTGGAATATTAGGGGTCTCAATAATCCAAAAAACAGTGTGAAATCTTTCTTTAAGTTGATGTCTGGTTCTTTTATTTGCTTAATTGAATCTAGAATAAAGTCTCTTTCTCTTTTGAACAATATGTGCTCTTCTTTACTTCCTAGATGGCTTAGTTATAACAATTTAGCTCAGGCTTCAAATGCTAGATTAGTGTTAGCCTGGAATCCAGATTGTTACATGTATTCTCCTATTGTCTAGGTTGATCAACGGATTCACATGGAGTTCACTCCTTTTAACAGTGATTCAGATTTTTTGAAACTTATGTGTATGGCTCTAATAACTATAATTATAGAAAGTCTCTCTGGTATGATCTTTCAAAAATCAAGCTGAGTGTGGGTAGTAAACCGTGGGTAGTTGCTGGGAATTTCAATGCAATTCTATTTTCCCAAGAGGCTAAACCTCTTAGTACTTCAACTCTTACTGGTATGAAGGATTTTAGGAAGTGTGTTGAGGATTGTGTGTTGTATGACCTAAATTCTAGTGGATCAAGTTTTACTTTATCTAATAAACAATCAGGGGAGCTCTTCATAGCTAGAAAACTAGATATTGTTCTTGTCAATTCGGATTGGAGTTCTTGCTTTCTTAGATCCTATAGAGTTATTCAGAATCCAAACATCTCAGACCACTCTGTCATAGTGATTAGGGCCTTAGGAAACTAGCAGAGAATTCATTCTCCTTTTAGATTCTCCATCTTCTTAGTCTCTCAGGAAAATTTTCTTCATATAGCAAATGATGTTTGGTCTTCTCAAGTTAGGGGAACTTTTATGTTTTATGTGGTCTCTAAGCTAAAATTAGTTTAAAAAAGATCTCAAATCTCTAAATTCTGATCAGGTAGCAGATGTAAACATTAGAGTTGAAACCTATCAAGTTGCTCTCAATCATATCCAAGATCAAATAAGTCTTTGGCCTAATAATCCTCACTTGGCCACCTAGGAAAATCAAGCCATTACCAATCTAATGTGTACTTTAGGGGACCTGGAGTTATTTTACAAACAGTCTTCTCGTATTAAACGGCTTAAAGAGGGAGATAGGAATACCAAATTTTTTCATAACTCTCTCTTGTCAAATATGAATAGGAACAACATCCACTCCTTATTGTTGGATACAGGGCATAAGATTGTTGAGTTTGAAGAGATCCAACAACAATTCATAGGCTTTTTTCATAGCACCATTGGGAACAAGAAAAACCTTTCCTCCTCTAGAGAGTATGTGATAAATATTTTTTCTTCTCCTATTCTTGTAAATCTTAAAAACAACCTCCTTTCAGATGTCACAATGCAAAAGATTAAGGATGTTGTTAACTCCTTTAACCCCAATAAGGCTCTAGGTCCGAATGGTTTCAATGGTTTCTTCTTTAAGAAAACTTGGCATATTGTTGGAAGTGAGATTACTAGAGCCATACAAGACTTTTTCCATTATAGAAAGCTTCTCAAAGAGCTTAACTATACTTTTATTTCTCTGACTCCTATGACTGATCATCCTTCCACAATGCATGACTATAGACCAATCTTCTGCTGCAACTTTATTTATAAGATGATATCTAAAATAATGGCTAATAGGCTTAAAGACTTGCTTCCTCACATCATCAGCCCTAGTCAAAGTGCCTTCATAAAAGGTCACAGAATAGGGGACAATATCCTCTTGGCTCAAGAAATCTTTAAGAACTACCACTTATCAAATAATCATAAGCGTTATGCCTTCAAAATAGACCTAAGAAACATTTATGATTCCATTTATTGGGATTTCCTCCAAAATGTTCTCTTTAGTAGTAGGTTTGCCTTCTATTTTTGTTAAGTGGATTAAAGAATGTATAACCTCCCCTTCATATTTGATTTTGATCAATAGATTACCTTCAAAATATTTTCAAGGTAAATCTGATTTAAGATAAGGGGACTCCTTATCCCCATATCTCTTTATTATCTGTATGGAGGTTCTCTCTAGAAGTTTGGATACTTCTATAGCTTATAATAGCTCCTTTAAATACCCCTGGAGGTGTAAAGCTGTAAAACTTTCCCATCTTTTGTTTACTGATGATCTTTTAATGTTTTATCATGCTGATTTAACTTCGATTCAAACTTTGCTTAATTGCCTAAGTATTTTCTCAAATATGTCTGGTTTGGACATGAACCTTAGTAAGAGTCGGTACTTTCTATCTTTTGATATGAGTCATATAGGCCATCAACTGGAATCCCTTATGGGCCTTGAAAGAGGTCACCTCCCTATTCATTATTTAGGGGTTGCCCTTTTAATAGGTAGGCTTTCTAGGAAAGATTGCATTCCTTTTTTGGATAAAATTGATGCTATAGTTAATAGGTGGACCCATAGAATTCTTCCTTATACTAGTAGACTGCAGTTGGTTATTTATATGCTCTCAACTTTCCAGGTGTATTGGTCTAGTCATTTTATTCTTCCTTCCTCCATTATTAAAAATAAAGAGACAAAATTAAGAAATTTCCTGTTGACTGGGAATGTAGAGTCTAATTTTCATGGGAAGCTTAAATGAAATGACCTTTATAGATCTAAAAAAGAGGGTGGTCTAGGCATTAAACATGTATCTACATGGAACAATGTGCTTATAGGAAAAAGAATTTGGGTGCTTTTTAATGACAATGAAGCTTTATGGGTCAAATGGGTGCACACAATGATTCTTAGAAGAAAAACCTTTTGGAACGCACAACCTAGTAATAATAGTTTTTGGAGTTAGAGGAAACTATTACATGTTAGGATCTTATTGGAATCCAAATTAGATTTAAGATAGGCAATAGGATATATACTTTCTTATGGCAGGACCCTTGACATCCTAGAGGTATCCTGAAGGACCTCTTAATTCCAAGAGTGATAAACGAATCGGAGTTACTGATGAATGCAAAAGTTTATGAGATTATTAGAGATAATGTGTGGAGTTGGAATGAGGCCACAATCGAGACTATACGAACCTTGGAATCCTTAACATATCAACCATACTCTGAACCTAATAGACTAGAATGGCTTCCAAGCCCCTCGAAAACATACACAAATGTTTCAGCCTACTCAACCTTAAGACCTCCCAATCCTTGTGTCCTATAGTATAAAGTTGTCTAGCATTAAAGAAATGACCCGACACTCCTTCATTTTATGGCTAGCTTTTCTGAAGAAGTTGCAAATGAGGGACAACTTCTCTTCTCATATGTCCTAAATCTCTGCTCTTTGTGTTTCTTATCCACTGACCATCTATTCTTTGAATGCACCTAGTTGAAAACAGTTTGGACATATTGTTTAAACCATTTTTAGATCCACTTGTCAAATCTGAGAAGTCTTTATAACTTTCTAAGCTGGTTTAATCACCCCTCTAGTTCGAAAGAAATCACCGAATATTCATAGATAAGTCCTTGGAAGTTGGGAACATGAGCACTAGAGTGGTATTCCAAGTTATGGAACTTCTGGACTCAAACACCGAGGGTAGGTAACTATTGGTAAGGATTATTTTCTCTAATGTTTTGTTTTACAGGTTATCCCTGTTCGAAATAGTAGGGAACTAACATCTCTACTGTTGGTTTCTTAAAGAATCAGTAGCATTCCTACGGCTTTCAGCAAACAAGGAAGGGTGAGAGTTATACAAGCATTTAGGGAGATCTCATACTTGGGATCACAATGGTAGAGATAAGAGAAATGCAAGAAGCAGGGGAAAGCCTGATCATCCATAGTTTTTAGCAAATAGGAGAACACAGTTAGTAAGCTCAACCTTTGAATGGTGACTCAAAAGTCTGGTTCTGGTTTACTAGCAAAATGACTGACCTATTTTACTTTATTGTTTTACTAAGTAAATCCGTAAATGTGTGTGTTGCTGGTTAAGATGTACCTTCCTACAAGGTCATCTTGGTTGGGAAATATGTATAGGCTGATTGTTGTGGCTATTTCGATTCATAAGGAACAAATATTGTTCCTCATGTTCTTAGATAAGGCTACTCCTTTTGGTTATGGAAAGAGATTTGCAACTTTGACAATCTCTTGATATGTACATAACTCTTTGTTGATTTATTTAATTTAATGATTTACCAAAAAATCATTTTAATTTTGGAATTGATTTTTCTTTTTTAGATTTTAAGATAATTTTAAAATTTATGTTTGGAATAAATATTGGAATACTTTATTATTGGATTATTATAATCTAATAGCCAAACTAAGTCTTATTCGAGGGCTAGAATAAGCCTATTCTAGACTTAGGATAAGTAATACATATAGCCAAACATACCCTTTCTTAATACAATTTCCAATCACATTTCATCTTTATCTTTAAGAAACCCTAAAATCAAACAGGCCAAACCTTGGCCGCCAACTTCAACCCATGCTGCCACTGACCACTAGCCTTCTCCAAGACTGTCACCAAAGACCACTGGCCTTCTCTGAACTGCTGCTCCCCATTTTCAAACCGGCACTCCCACTTTTTCAAACGACCCTATCATGTTTGCAACTACTTCCCTCCTGCTGCCACTTGCCGTCGTGTTCTTCCAGTCGCCATGCTCACCGATCTCCTTCTCCGCTTCATGCCGTCTATTGCGTTTGATGGGAATTAATCGCCCATCTTTTTATAAAAATGGTGATTCAATTAGGTCAGATCATTGAGCTATGTGGGCTCGAGTGACACCAACTCATTATCCTTCCACTATTGAAAGCGAGAGGTGAACGCTGCTTTGTGAAACTAGCCTCACACGGTGTCCTCCAACTTTAAGACCCAGATAACCTAAAGCTTCTACAAAGACCACAAGGGTCAACTCCTAACTTGAAACAGGTAAGCCAGTAGAATGTTTCAACGAACCCAGTTGTTCGAACCAACGTAAATTCCCACCATAACATAAAACAACATATAATTTCAGAAAAACTTAACATGCAATGTCTTTTCCAGAATGCACAAAATCATAAAACAAACTCAACCGTTGGGCATCTATGCCTCACTTAGTCCAGATACTCATACAACTTCTTTGACAATATCCAGAAAATAAGCAACAAATGCGTACTAGAATTCTAGATTCTTAATCAATTGGCTTTAGGGTTTATCCAGTATTAATCTGAAACACTTTTTCATATTTAAGTCGCAACCCTTTTGCAATTCAATTCCAAAATTATAATCAATAGTAATCATTTAAATTTAATCAAATCATAGAATTAAAACCTATCTCTGATGCCATTATTAGGAAACCGGGTTGAGATCTGATCCCGACTGTAGCGAAATAACCATAAAACTTTTTTGTGACTTTTAATTTTTCAAAAACCAAGATTTATTTAATTCTATAAAATGATTAAAACAAATTATAATAAGCAGAAATTTAATTGGTTCCTTATTTCGAAACTTAATTTTTGTCTTGTCGTATTCTTCGAATTGTTCCCGAAACTGATCCGTCTCAACTACTGTAGCTGCACAAGTGTCCAGCCTCTAACGGTATCCATTGAACATATTGAGAGAACTCTGTAACTCTTATAGAGAGGGTTAAGCAAGAAGTGCTAGCTCTATAGAGCTTAAGCCTATTTATAGTAAGCTTTGAACATTTTAGTAATTTAATTTAAAGTAAATTTTAATTTCAATTAAAATTTAGTTAGAATTACAAATAATTGTAATTAAATACCAATTATGCCCATATAAGATTTGATATCTTATATTGATCTTTATTTATTAAATATCTCATATTTAATCATAAAGTTTTTCAAACTTTACAATCAAGTCCAACTTAATTAAATTAACTTTGCTGTCTTCAACCTATTCTATATGTAAGATCCATTAGGTTCTCAAATATGTCAGCAATGATTATAAATTTTAATTTTATTTCATAATTTAAATTAGATAAATTAAAACTCTTTTAATTTATCTTTAATTCTCCAATTAATCAGTTTATAATCATAGATCAAGATTGGCATCTAGCAATGCATCATAATCACCCAAATATTTAGGAATGTCAAAGTGGTCTTGACTAACCTTTTAGTGCATATTTTTCTGTATAATTCAATTCTTTCATCATACAATGTTTCGATTAGACATAGAGCAAGAAACTAATATCTACTATATTTTGAGTCTAATCATATTAGTTCTCTGCCATTAGCTATCGATTCTATTAATGACATTTGTAAACTATTTACAAAGCATCATTACACCTTGGCTAAGGATTTCTTGAATTATTACTAATCGAGAACAACGAAACATTCTTCTTAATTACTTTAGGGTGATGAATCCTATCATGATCATTCAACTATCTCCATATAGTTCATGTTACATCTAATGACTATCGATTAAATAACCTATGATTAAATAGATCATACGTAGTATCAAAACATAGCAATCCTCATACATGATAACTTTGATGACCTCAAGTTAAAGTATCACTTATACAATCATCACAATGAGAATTCCATAGACATACAAGTAATGTTACAAATGGATTTTTCTTATCGAGTATGTTCAATGAACTTGTTCTCTAACAAACAACCATATGTTTATTTAAGTATCTCTATACTTTAGCCTATGAGATCGACTACTTTTTTCATAAGGAAAAACAAAATGTGTGTTAATCTTTTTACGCTCTATTAATATTCAGGCTTAACAGAACAATGACTAGGAACATTTAGGAATAATATATAAATGCAATATAAATCTCGTAATTATAATCTTATTATAATTTCATTTGTAATGTACAATTATTTCATAGACTTTATCATATACATCTAAATATGTACAAGATAAAGAATGTCTTTAAATAATTTATCACTAAATTACAACCAAAATGATTGGCTGTAGGGCATAAAACAATATACGGTCCCCGGTTATGTTTACTAGGGCTTGATAACTAGCTTACTTTGGGGTTAAAATTTATGAGTTAATTGGATTAATCAAATTTAGATTCAAGAAGTGATGAAATTTCTTTGAATGATTCCATCATTCAGTTAAAATGATATCGTGCCTAGTCAAATTTTTAAAATAATGGTATAAAATTATCAAATTGAATTTAAAGTTTATCTTACTCTTATATCCATTCATATCCTCTAGATGGTCCAAAATAATTAAGTGATCCCTTCTCTAAAATTCCTTGTGCAAGGCGCTGTGACATATTGTATAAAAAATATATTTTAGTTACTTAAGTTTCCTAAACTTTAAGTAGAAACAAAAAATTCAAAGATTATCTTAAAAGACTCTTATTTTTTATTGTTAAAATACATGACTATGTGATTGCATTTCACATATTAATTCATTTTAAGATGTCTGTCATTCTAAATAAGAATAAAAATGGGTTGAATTTGGATAAAATATCATAATATCCATACTCATTATCACTTTCAAAAAGTTTGCCAATATTCATATTTAATTGTATACAAAAATTGATACTTAAGTTCAAGCATAATAAATTTCTGCTAACTCCAAGTACCCTTTAAATAATTCAAAATTATGATATTTAGTTCTACTTAAATATTTTGTTTTTTAATTTTTAAATTTAATAAAAACTTATTGGTTCAATTTTTTCCTAAACTTATAAAAACCATTAAAACTTATTTTCGTTTTCTATTTTCTTTTTTATCTTAATTTGAATAAACAAAAATATGAATAATTTAATCTTATTATTTATCATTAATTTAAAATTAAAATAAAAATGCTTTTAGATTTAGTATTTATATTATGAATATATTTTAAATTTAATGTAATTCTTAAAATATACAAATATAATAATTTTAAAAACATTTAATTATGAAGTAAAAATTTTAAATTTTAAATATTTTTATTTCAAATATATTATAATAAATCATTATTAATTTATATGTTATTTCGTTTTATTTATTTTTAATCTTTATTAAAATAACATTATATAAGTAATTAAAATAAATTAGTTATTTAATATTTATTTCTACTTTTATTTAATATTTAATTATTATTAATAACAAAACAATATTATTATTACATAAAAATTAAAATTAGACAAAATGCAATTAAAAAAAGTGAGATGAACACCTTAAATATTTCGTTAGTATTGTATCTAGAGATAATAATTTTTGTTAGAAGGTTTGGCTAGAGTTAACAATATTTTGGAGGTAGGTTTAGACCTTCTTTTTTTAAGTTTTCAAGTTTAAAAAAGTTTGAATGATCTAATCATTTATTCAAACTAAAATTGTTCTCAGTAAAATTTTTTAAATAAAATTATGAAATTATCAGAATTTTAATTGAACTCCAAGTACAATTTTTTAAGACCAGTATAGTCCTATCCATTGGCAACTCGTTGTCCACCCATAACATATAGATCCTTTAAAATAATTAAATTTTCTCTTTTGTGTAACCTCCTAACAAGAAACAATATTTTTTAGTTACTTAGAGATTCCTACAATCTAAGTGGGAAAAAAAAAATCAAAGACAACCTAAAATATCCCCATTTTTAAAAAATACATGATTATGAGACTGCTTTTTCACATATTGTGAAAAGAACCATAAGTAACATCTAAAAATTTTTCACATTAATATGCCTACCATTCTAAATAATCAAATCCTTAATCACGCTTTTAAAAGTTTTTTAACTAAGAATTAAAATGGATCAAATTTGGATAGGATATAATAGTTTCCATACCCATTATTACTTTCACAATTATTTTTTTTAATTAAAAGATGGATTATCAATAGATAAAACTAAATAAAAAAAATTACAAGAGATCTTAGCTTGCCACCAACTCTCATAAGGAGAGATTACTAATAATTACAATGGTAAGGAATAATCCAATAAAATATAAAACACGAATCTCATTGAAGTAGTTGAGATGGAGCTAGTAGCACTAAGTTCGCTGCATGTTCATGGATAATGAGTACTGTGAATTTTTGGCATAGAGATGAGCTTTGATGAGGTTAACAATTTGATCTACAAGCTTATATTTCTCCTCCTTCTTACATGTAGTTCTGCGACTATTTCTTTCTTTCCAAATGGTGTATATTGTTACCATGAATGTGGCTTTGAATAGAGAAGCATTAGTTTTCCTAGTTTTCGAATTACAAACAGCCTAGCTCAGTGAGTGATTCCAGTCGTAACTACAATTGCTAACAGGTAACAGGTGCAAAATTCAATTTCATATAGCTTTGGAATACTGAAATTGAAAGAAAAGGTGGTTTCGATTCTCAACAATTATGTCACAACGGAAACATGTGGTATCTTTATGTTTATACCATTGACTCTTTGTTTGAAGTAGATTCCTAATTGCTAGCCATGTTATAAAGGAAGCCTTGGGGCTAATAGATTTTTTCCACAAGAGTATAAACCAAGAAACCTCTAAAGAGTGATCGGTGAACAATTGATGGCAAGATCATGTGGAGAACAGATTGTTCGAAGTCAAGTCCCAGGAGATAACATCTTCATAGACAACATCATTTATTTAAGGAAGATAATTCAGTAAAGTGTGAAATCCCCTAAATTCACCATGTCATGCACCATTAGTAATCAGGGCCAACACTTTAGAATTGAGTGGCAGTCAGTTTTGTAATTGTTGGAGATCAGGAACTTGGGAAAGAGGGCTTATATCAAGCCACTTGTCGAATTAGAACCACATTATATCACCATTACCAATTTGATGCTGAATGCAACAGTAGATAGCCTCCCGTTGTGCCATTATCTGTTTAAAAATGGCAGAAACTATCTGAGAACAATCCTGCTTCCAGAAGTTAGTAGACTTTAAGCAATATTCATGGATCCATAATGCATCAGTATTAGTGTACAATTGCCATAGCTGCTTACACATCAAGACTTTATGTATTTGTGTTATGGAAATGATCCTAAGACCCCCTTTCTTTTTGAGAAGGTGATATCGTGCCACTTGATTTTAGCTCGCTTGGAATTGACAGAGGTGCTAGTCTATAGAAATTTTTCATAATTCTGTCCATCTCCTTTATAGCTTTCTTGGTTAGAGCTATGTACGTAGTCCAATAGAGATGAAGGATACTGAGAACCGAAATAATAAAGGTTACCCTGGTATAGGATAAGAATCGATTTTGCCAAGCCAAGACCCTCGATTTCACTCTTTCAATAATAGGAAGTTAGTCTCTATATTTAAGTTTAGAAGTAGTAATGGGAACTCCCAAATAGTAGAAAGTATGTGAGATAGTGTCCATATTAGTTAGTCGCTTTAACTCTTCCATATTCCTTACATCTGCAGAGAGGTATAAGCTATTCTTATCCGCATTATACTTGAGGCCCAACCATTAAGCAAATGGTTGAAGAGCATGCATCATTATATTAATGGAAAATGAATCATCAACTGGAGAGAGTAGTAACAAGTCATCCATATATATAAGGTGAGTAAGTTTGATCTCCTTACAATTGTGATGAAATTTAAATCCCTCATTGGAAGTGATGAATAGGGTTAATAATTTAGAAAAACCCTCCATAACTAAAGTATGGAGATAAGGGATCACCTTATCGTATTCCTCTAGCTAGTTTTAAAGGTTTAGATGGAAAACTGTTAAGAGACACACTTAATATGGAAGTTTGAATACATGTCATAATCCATGCAAAAATTTGGGAGGGATGTTGATAACTTCAAGGCAGAGTTGAATAAATTCCCAAATAATGGCATCGAAAGCTTTGAAGAAGTCTAACTTTATAATGTAACTATTGAGTTTTTCTGGAGTTATAATCCTTCATAAGTTCTTGAACCAACAGAATGTGATCACCAATTTTACGATCTGGCAAAAATGCTCCTTGTACAATAATGACAATAGTAGATAAAACTAGCTTGAGTCTTACTACTGATACCTTCTTGGTCACCTTATAAATGGAGTTATAGTAGGAGATCAACCTATAATCACTCATGATGTCAGGCTTGTGTTTTTTAGGAATCAGACAAAGGTAGGTATGGTTGAGTTCTTGAAGAAGCTTGGCAGATTCAAAGAATTCTTGTACAACCTTAATAAATAATTCACCAGTGATATCTCAAATGCATTGAAAAAATAAGGCAGAAAAATCGTCAGGACCAGAGGATTTCGGAAGATGTAGGCTAAATAATATTATTTTTATGTCCTAAGTTGAGGCTATGGAGATGAGAGCATGTTTTTATGTCCTACGTTGAGGCTATGGAGATGAGAGCATGTTTAGTTTGTTAATCCAGATGGAATTCAAACAAATTGTAGACATTAGAGCTAGGTATGTGTATTCTGGATGCACCCATAAGATCCATAAAATATTGTCTTGTAACCTTTAATAGGTTATTTTGTACATTGTGTCCTCTCCTCCCTTTGTTCGAGTAGCATAGATATTTTTTTGATATTTCAATGAGCTAGTACAGAGGAATGAAAAAAATTTAGAATTTGAATCCCCTTCCTTCATCCAATTGATCCGTGCCTTCTGCTGAAGAACTGAATGGTGATATCGAAGAGCATCTTGATATTCTTACGAACATTTCATTTCTATCTGTTTATGGCCAAGATCATAAGGAGAAGTATAACAGAGTTATTGGGCAAGAGCAAGTTTTTCCTTCAAAGTGTGTAAGTTGCGATTTATGCCCTGCATAAAAATCTTAACAGCCATCTTCACCTTGTTAAAATTTTTCATGGAGTGAAATTCCTTATATCTTGGGATTGTTACCTACCAATAAGGGGAAACTAATTCCAGTAAGCCTTTCATATTAGTGAGGGCATTAAAAAAACGGAGCTCCATATATTTGCTTTCAGTAAATCTCTAAACCAATACAAGTGAATGGACTTAATCAGTTTTTCACCGAAATGTACAAATGAGTTAGAGAAGTAATTTAGCCAAAATGAGTTGACCAGTACCTATCTAGTTTCTTCCTCGCTAGTAGACAACCTTATTGGTTATTTTTCCATGTAAGCAGCCAACCAGTTGAATGGAGATTAACCAAATCCATCTGCACTAAAAAATTGTAGAGCTTTTTTGTAATTCCAAGGTGAAATCTCCTACCCCCTGAGCTTCAGAAGAATTAAGTGAGTAACTAAAATCACCTACTACCATCAACAGTTGTTGAATGTAAGCTTGCAAATTCTACAAAATTTTCCATAATCTAGCCCTTTGAAAACTAAAGTTTGAAGCATATATTAGAGATAAATCGAACAATATACTAGAGTATTTGACATGGCATTGAAAGTGCATCATTTGTTAGGTTTCTGCAAGGACATTCCCTTCAATTAGATTAGAGTTATATAAACGTATTATCCTACCATTGTGGTGTGAGCTATGATTTGAAAAAAGCTCCCAACTAGCACCTAAAAATCATGCATCAAACAGTGTGAGAGGATCCTTTATTTTGGTTTCAAGAAGACCTAATAAGATAGGCTTATGTTCCCTCACCACCTCCTTCATAACCATCTGTTTAAGAGATTTGTTCAACCCTCTTGTATTCCAATTAGGATTGACATGATGAGGGGGAATCTCCTGTAGTTAGTTGTTTGCTTTTCTTCCTACCGGATCTCCTCCTAGCATTCTTGGTTTGGACCATGAACTCATCTGATGTAGAAGTAGCTAGACTAGTTTTAGTAGTGCAATCTCCATCTTTCCCTCCAGCAAGATTTTGGCCCCCATTTTCTTTAGTTATAAGTTCCTAATTTGAATGCACATGCGGTAGTTTCTAGAGGCTGATAACTTTGAGTAAACTCCTGCTTCACTGAACTTGTTTCACTTACATCCTTTTCTATAGTTCGACTAGGTGATTTAGGCAGAACTGCATTATCCATGCTTTTAACAACTACTACTTCCTGCTCTCTAAGGCTCTATTTGGTTGAAGGGTTAGGAATGGAAAGAATGGAACGTAACACACTTCTATAGTTTGTTTGAGGATTTCATAATGGAATGGAATGAAATGGGATTGAAGTGGAGGGTTTGATGTTATGTTCCATTCCATCCTAAACAATAAAAATAAGAAATCTCTGATTCGAAGGGTTTAGGATGGAACGTAAACTAATAAATACATACTACCTAATATACCCTCAACAATTCTTCTTAATACCAACTCTGAACAAATCATAATATTAATATATTAAATAGAATATAATAATATTTATTAAATAATTAATAATAATATTTTATATTATATATAATAAACTATATATTTTTAATAATAAAATAAAAATTTTATATTTAAAAAATAATTATTTATTTACTTATTTATATAGAAATATATACAAACA
>JANIJH010000005.1:38975008-38987864 GCA_024520975.1 Erythroxylum areolatum | reverse complement strand
CGCCACCCTCACAGGACACGGACTCGGATATCACCATCGATGTCGGGTTCGGGTCATGCGGGAGTGGGGTGTTACACAAATAGTAGAAAGTATGTGAGACAATGTTTATACTCATCAATCACTTTAACTCCCCTAGATTCTTTACATCTGCAGAGAGTTATAAGCTACTCTTATTCGGATTGTACTTAAAGCTAGACCATTGAGCAAATGATTGAAGAGCATGCATCATTATATTGATGGAAAATGAATCAGCTGCATACAACAATAACAAGTCATCTACATATATAAGGTGAGTAAGTTTGATCTCCTTACAATTGTAAGGAAATTTGAATTCTCCATTAGAAGTGATGAATCAGGTTAATAGTCTAAAAAAGGCCTCCATAACTAAAGTAAACAGGTATGGAGATAAGGGATCACCTTATTGTATTTGTCTAGCTAGTTTTAAAGGTTTAGATGGAAAACCATTAACAATCACACTCAATGTGGAAGTTTGAATACATGTCATAATCCATTACATAAATTTGGGAGGGATGTGGTAACTTCAAGGCAGAGTTGAATAAATTCCCAGCTAATGGTATCTAAAGGTTTGAAGAAGTCTACCTTTATAATGCAACTATTGAGTTTTGTTTTTCAAAGTTATAATCCTTCATGAGTTCTTGAATTAGTAGAATGTGATCACCAATTTTATGATTTGGCAAAAATGCTTCTTATACAGTAGTGACAATAGCAGATAAAACCAGCTTGATTCTCTTTGCTAATACCTTTGAGATCACCTTATAAATGATGTTACAATAGGAGATCGACCTAAAATCACTCATGATACTAGGCCTGTGGTTTTTAGGAATCAAACAAAGGTAGGTATGGTTGATTTCTTGAAGATGCCTGGTAGATTCAAAGAATTCTTATACAACCTCGATAAGTAATTCACCAGTGATATCCCATGTGCGTTGAAAAAGCAAGGTAGAAAAACCGTTAGGACTAGAAGATTTTGAAGGTGTAGACTAAATAATATTCATTTTATGTCCTAAGGTGAGACTGTGGAGATGAGAGCATATTTAGTTTGTTAATCTAGATGGCATCCAAATAAAATGCAAACATTAGAACTTGGTATGTGCATTTCAGATGTACCCATAAGATCTATAAAATATTATCTCGCAACCTCCAATAGGCTATTTTGTTCAGTGTGTCCTCTTCCCCTTGTCGGGTAGCATAGATATTTTGTTGATATTTTGACAAGCTAGTATAAAGGAATGACAAAATTTAGAATTTGAGTCCCCTTCCTTCAACCAATTAATCCGTGCCTCGTGCCTTTTTCTTAAGAGTTGAATGGTGATATCAAAGAGCTTCTTGATATTCCTAAACGCATTTCATTTCTATATATTTATGGCTAGGATCATGAGGAGAAGTATAACAGAGTTGTTGGGCAAGAGTAAGTTTGTCCTTTAAAGTGTGTAAGTTGCGATTTCTGCCTTGCATAAAATTCTTAATAGTCGCCTTCACCTTTTTTTTAAAATTTTTTTTCATGAATTTAAATCCCTTATGTCATGGGATTGTAACCTATCAACAAGTGGAAACTGATTATGGTAAGCCTTCCATATCAATGAGGGCATTATAAAGTCTAAAAGGAGCTCCCATATGTCTACTTTCAGTAAATCTCTAAACCAACATAACTGAATAGTTTGAAATCAGTTGTTTGTCAAAATGTACAAATAAGTTAGAGAAGTGATTTAGCCAAAATGAGTTAACCAGTACCCTATCTAGTTTCTTCCTCACTAGTAGACAACCTTGTTGGTTATTTGTCCTTGTAAACAGTCGACCAGTTGAATAGAGATGAACCAAATCCATCTGCACTAAAAAATTGGAGGCCTCCTTCATAGTTCCAAGGAGAAATCTTCTAACCCCTTGTATTCCAAACTAGGATTGACATGATGAGGGGGAATCTCCAGTAGTTGGTTGTTTGCTTTTCTTCCTATCCAATCTCCTCCTAGCATTATTGGTTTGGACTATGAATTTATATGATGTAAAAGTAGTTAGACCAGTTTTAGTAGAGCAATCTCCATCTTTCCCTTTAGCAAGATCCTGCTTCACATGTTCTTCACTTCTATGTTCTTAATTTGAATGCACATGCATAACCTGATCAGTAAGATTTGTATCAATCTTTAGTCTTTTAGTCTCTACGTAGTGTCTAGAGGTTGACAATTTTGAGCAAACTCTTACTCCACTAAACCTTTTTCACTTACATCCCTTACCATACTTTCACTAGGTGAATTAGGCAGAACTGCATTATCGATGCCTTCAACAACTACTACTTCCTACTATCTAAAGGTGGAACCTAATTCCCCCTCCATTAACTCCACAGTCCAACCAGTTTTGAATATTTTACCTGTAGGGGTCCATTTCTTGATTAAATTATTTTGCTTTAAAGGGTATGTCAATTGTATTTCAGTTAATACCATCTCCCTACTTTTGCCTAATATGTGGATAGATAATTTGTTTAGCAAAGAAGCATTCCTTGAAACTTCAATGCGGAGTTTAGCATATTCGATTCTTTGCATAGTAGTCGTCCGTGTGTCCATCGCGATAGGCTTTCCTAGTGAGCTAGTAATGAATCTCAATCCTTCCATGGTCTATAGCTCCATCGACAAGTCATGGAAATTTACCCATGTTAGAAAGACTTCAATCTTAATATGGTTTAATTCTAACCTAAGCTTCCATTTTCGAACAAAGAGGGGTTGGTCCCCTATATACCAAGGACCTTGCTCTACTATCTCAGTAAG
Source organism: Erythroxylum areolatum (assembly GCA_024520975.1). Taxonomy (NCBI): domain Eukaryota; kingdom Viridiplantae; phylum Streptophyta; class Magnoliopsida; order Malpighiales; family Erythroxylaceae; genus Erythroxylum; species Erythroxylum areolatum. The sequence goes on along the minus strand of JANIJH010000005.1, from coordinate 38,985,087 downwards.
ATGGGTAACATCCACGAACTTAAAGAGGATGGAGCCATCTGTTCTAAGCAACACCTTACCCAACACTTTCTTTTCCTAAGTATCCTTAGCCCATGCATAGACGATGGGAAAGGCTAGTTGTTTTGACCAAAAAAACCCCATTAATATAGAGGACCATATGTGAGCACTAGCTTGCAGGAGTTCGAGCGGAGGGGTCACTATACCATTTGTAACATTCTGGTAATGTTTAACTTGGCCTTTATGGTGTTGAATTTTGGAGCTTAGTTCTCCAAGCTCCTCATGGTTTATCTACTACAGGTTTTGTCCTTGCAACCTCTTGATTTCCATTCAAGGTTATCTCATTATTAACGTTCATCACATTTCTGAAGAGAGTAGGAAAATCCTTTTGGAAGAGGAGAGCTTCCCCTAGGGCAGTGCCATCAAGTTCACCCTTGTCTATATCCCAAATATGGCCTGAGAAGGCTTATCGGTGAGGCAAAAGCCTCCTTCTATAGATATTTTTCCAAAAAACTAGATGGAGGGAAGAAGAAAGCAAGAATATAGGAAAAATGAATTGCTAATGTGGAAAGGGTACAGGGAAAAAAAAGTAATCTGAGTAGAGAGAAAATTTGATTCTAAAAGGTAGGAAAAGCCATAATAGAATTCTTATAAGCATTCATACAATAATAGACAATGGACTTGCTTATAGCATTGACAATTTAAATCAAACTAAAGATCAAGGTAGCAGATAGAAATAAATGAAAATAGTAACCATTCAAAATCCCTACTAAAATAAACAACTTAAGTTATCTTATAGGTTGACAACAACTTGACCAATTGATTTCAAATGCATGTAATGACTAGAGGTTGAGTAATTTCCTTAAGGCTTAATATGTAGTGTTAAATTCAATCTATTTGATTGATGACTATTAACAGAGTCTAGATTAGTCATCTTCTTAATCTCGTCTTAGGCCCCATCTGGTAGGTACATTCCTTGTGATCTTAGATTCCCTAAATTTGATTATGGAGCATTCCTTTATCCTAACAAATGTGTTAAAGCAGAATCTGTTGATACATATTTGCTTATTCTTGAATCTTCTTCGATTCCTTTCTTTTAGCACCTCATAGATGTTCAGCAAGTTTTATATCTAATAAAACCCTCAATGCACTACACGGATCATATCTTGTAGTATATAAGGTTATCGTTCTCACGAGGATAATGTAAGGTTAACAATTTGAACCTAACTTTTCTAAGGTATTTAGAACGTGATTTGAATAAAAATAAATAAGAAAATTGAAACAATTAACAAAAAAGTAAATAATTCTAATAATAAGTGAGCTATCAAATAAATTTAGGGTTGTGATCAAGATTGAATACTTAGGACTTATTCTTACGTTATTTTGGTTCCTTAACTATTTTTGATTTAATTATGTGTCTCATCCTAGATTTCCTAAGATAATGATTACTTTCTCTTATGATCTAATCAATTAACCCTAATTGAATTAGAAATTTCTAAATTTGCAGCCTCTCGATTCATAAAACTTTACCTAACTTATTCAATTAGATCTTAAGCTATCTATTGGATAATTAATTTCTCAAAAAAACATCTCTCTTTGAATGATTGTTAATTAGATAATTACAGGTCCATTAAACTGCCAACTCTTATTGTACAATCTAACTATGATTACTTTTGACTCACTCTTTCGATTTATTATCAAGTATAAGCATGCACAATTATCACAAACACTAGAATATGTATTGAAATCAACAATAATCAAAGTCACAAAATAATTCCAGAATAAATCCTCATTTGAATTTTAGAAATTCATGAACATGTTTAACATCTTAAAATTCAGATTACAAGTCAAGATTAATGAAAGAACTAAAGGAAAAGAAGAAAAACTCTATTTAGGTTTTGATCTCGAAAGTTGGAATTCCTAGATGTTCTTTTTGATCTCCCACATTTGATCCACTCTTTGGTGTTGACTACTACATTTTTAGTGTGTTTCACATCCTTAAATAGTGTATTAGGGTCTTGGGGTGTAACTAAGGTTCCCACTTTGATTGGTTTAAAAAATATACCTAAACCTTAAAATAGATGAAAAAATTCGCACTTGGATAGTCTCTGTCACGATCGTGACATGGGAGTCATTATTATGACGTTGGGTTTATCCTCTCTGTTACGATCATGCTCTATGAGGCATGATTGCGATATAGGTCATACAGCCCCATACATGTCTATCACGATCGTGACATTCTTCATGTAGCTTCTAACTTCCTTAACCTTCAATTATCTAATTTCCAACACTAATAAGCACATCAAATACCTCATAAAACATAAAAATAAGATTGAAATCATGCTCATAACCACACAAACACTCACAATAACAGAATTCTAAACCTATATATACGATAATCACTTAATAAACACCTAAAAACACACTAAAATACTTAGAAAAACATCGTATAAACTATACCTATAAATAGACACTAGTTTATAAGGCTAGTTTGAGAAGAATATGATTGTTAGCTAGCATGGAAGCTCTACTAGAAGCCTAACTTATGATACTCTACTATTAGTTTTCTACATGGGATGTTTACAAGCAAGCTTAATTCTTTTTTATAGATCTCGAGAATAGTAGCATGGAAAGAAGATATGATCTTTAATTTCATTTCATCACTACAAAATGTGTATTGGGGAGTTATGGCTAAATTGGCCTCTACTTTATCAAATTGGCTTAGCCTATTCATAATTGCTAGCCATATGATGAATTTTACCTTGGAGTTATTTCTATTGAACTGGATTAGACTATGCTAGTACATTATAGGAGGTGGTCATTTGAATAAATAAAAGGAAGTTTTGTTTGTCAATTGGTCATATATATATATATATATATATATATATCTATTCCATATCATTTATCCATCATGTTCTCTCTTAGATTATAACTTAGTAGGGCTTTTTATAGATAGTTAAAGCCTTGATATATCAATCATTTTCACTTATTTACTCCTTAATCTTAGCAGTGAGTTTTAACATATATCTAAGATGATAAATTCTAGGGAGTAGATGTAAAAGGCCTTTATCACTCTAATTGTCAAAGCAAAGCCAATTTTGCTCTCAATTTTTGACTATGTTTTTATATTTTCCTACATAACATCTCTATTAAGTTGATCCAAGAAATGTTGAATTTAGGTTTAAACTTCAAAAAGCTTTATTCCCTTAAGTGATACATATGCATCCATTATGCATCTCCATTCCATATAAAATTTGTCAACTTTCTTTCAATATCTTTTGCCATCTTTTTAGGTAAAATCATATATGAAACCCAATAAATGTAAAGATTTTTTAGGATTAAATTGATTAGTTGAAGTGTTCTAAGTATGATAAACTCCTATTACACTATTAATTGATCCTTCTCTTAATCATTTCATAAAGAAGTTTGCATTCTTTATAAGTAGGTCTATTAGCTATAGTTGGAACTCCCAAATATGTAAAAGGAGGTTAAAGGATTGTCAAACCTATTAAAGAATCTATTTCATGGTTGGTATGGTCTACATCCTTTGACACCATAAGCAAACTTTTATCAAGATTCACTTGAATGCTAGAGAGCTTGTAAAAGTGATTGATGTGAAGGTGAGGATTAAGCTAAAATTTTATTTGTAAATCATTAAAAGGTCATAAAAAAGAATAAATTAAACATCTTTAACTTGTTATGTATTTTGAAAGATGGATTCCTTTCAATATTAGGAGCTTTAAGCCTTTAAAGGATTTCCATAAAAATGGAAAAGAGATAGGGTGAGAGGGAATTCCTTTGTCTAATCCCTCTTCTCCCTTAAAGTCGATATATCCAGTGTCTATTAACTAGTACTTTAAAGGAGACTATTGTCAATCATTACTTGTTCTAGTTGGTGAATTTCATTAGAAAGCCTAGTTCTTTAAGGGAATGAATTAAGAAATTATAATTAGATAAATCAAAAGCTTTCTTAAAGTTAAGTTTTCAAAGTATAGCGTTATCTTGAGCCTTTTCTCTAACTTCTTGATCTAGAAAAATGTTGTCACTAATGTTTCTTCCTTTTATTATAGGCCCCTTGAGATTTACTTATAAAGGATCCTAAAACTTCCTTTAGCCTTGAAATGGATGTCTTGGATATAACATTATAAAGATTAATTGTAATAGGAAATTAGCTTAAAATCCTTCAAAGAACTAGGATTTTGCAACTTTGTACAACAAATGTATGCTCATTTATTACCTTAAACAAAGTACTATTGCTGAAGAACTCCATAACTATATTCTCTACAGTTTTTCATATCTATTCCTAAGGTTACTTGAAGAAATTAGCATTGAGCCCATATACATCGGGCTTTGTTGAAGTTAAGGATTTTCATTGCATTATCCATATCTGAAGCATTTATTAGCCTTATTAGATCATTTACTTAATTAGGAGAAATAATTTTAGTAAGACAAGTATGGAGAGTTTATATAGTAGAGTGACATTCAGAACTAGATCTCAATACTTAAAAGACTAATTCTTTAATATCATTCAATGCCTAAAGTCTCTTCCCAGTGTCATTAGTAAGGCTATGTCTATATTCCTCATTATCAGGATTACTTTGAAGAAGAAAGCTAAGCATTTCTCTACCTACTGCAACTAACGAATTATGGAATTCTATCTCAAAATTGGGTGATGAGCACCTAAATCTTTGATATAATTATCCTAAGCTACATTTTCCTTCATTTTGGTGTTGACATTCTAAGGGCCCTTGTACAGATTTTCTTATGCAGGGTTAAGAATCCTTTTTACTTCCTTTATATCCAAACTCTTACTACTAAAGAGGCTCTTGTGCATTAAAGAATGTAAAAGGAGTAATGCTAGAAGGATTTTTTTCTAGGTTGTGGACTTCCACTGGAAAGTGGTTTGAAGTTAAGGGGTTGTTGAATATAACCTTACTTCCTTGGAATTCAACTATAATTTTTGGTTGATTAAAGCCTTATCTAGTTTCTTGCTAAGGAACCATTTTCCTTATTTCTTATTAGTCCAACTAAAATGGTTTCTTTCATAATTGAGATCATTGACCTTCAAGTTCCTTATGTAAGAAGGTTCCCTAGATCCCACACCTTTCTTAGATTTAGATGCAACGAGAGTTCAAGTAAAATCTTTAAATATTACCTAAAGATCATTTATACCTATAGAAAAGTTACATAAGTCTAAATATTACCTAAAGATCATTTATACCTATAGACAAGTTACATAAATCTTACCATTAGGAGCTTGTTGAAAGGCGAGATTAGTTACATACAAAAACTAAAGCAAATATTCTTTCTAGTTATTTTCAAATAGTAAAAATATGATGGGCATGTTTATTGAAACTATGGTTTATTACTTTAACTATGGTTTATGAATGGTGAGTAAAACCTAACTATTTTGGATAAACCATTGTTTCTTACACTTGTTCTCCTTGTCTTTTATCTCCAAAAGGCCAAAGATAAATGACTCTATTACTTTTAGATAATAAAAATAACCTACTAATTATTAAGGTTATTTAAGCCATTAACATTAGGAGATTTTAAGGGATATTTGGTCCCTTTATCTTTTTTCCTTTCTATTAGCAATTTTTGCATGAGCTTCTTCGGAAGGAACTTCTTTAAATGACCTAGGAGTCTTAGTTCTTAGCTCTTCTCTAGAGCTTGGTCTAAGTTTTGTTGTCTTGTCTATGTATCCCCACTTATTTGATCCCTAAGATGGTTATTATTGATTATCTCTTCAATGACATTAATTGTCTCTAATGAATCTATTATATTGTCTACGAGAGGATCAGTATTTAAAGCTTACCCATCAACAACATATCATTATTTTATACTTGAACGGTCCCATATACTTAACTACTTATTTGCCTATCCATAAGTTCAAATTTAATTTGCCTATCCAAAAGTTCAAATTTAATTTGCCTATCCAAAAGTTCAAATTTATTTCCCTTTATTAGCTCCTTATAGCCTCCCTTAAGGAAAATTTTCCCTGAAGTCTTCCAATTTAATCTATTTTTAGTGACTAATATAGTAGTCTCCTCCAAATTACCAAATGAATTAGCCTTTTTAGCTTAAGGATATTAGGGAATTCCTTGTAGATTTTAGATTCTATACATATTTTAGCATATCCAATTTGCCTAAAGGATGCAATGTTCTCATCCATACACAATGACTTTCCTACAGTGCTACTCAAATAAGTCAAACCAATGGTGCTCTAATACTCCAAGGATATATTATGGAACTGTGCCCAAATAGGGATTATTTTGAGTTTATTTTTGTTTAGATACATGCTTGGCTTTTTAAAATTGTAAGATGATTACTTTTACATTGCAATGCTATAGGCCTTGCTCAAGGATTTTAATGGCATTAGGTTTTAAGGTGAAGGAGACCAAAAAGATATCTTTTATTAGTTGATTAAGAACTTTTCTAGACCAAAGTTACTCCACTTAGCTTCTGCTGAAGATCTCACAGTGAGAAAGGCTACCTTTGTTCCACAAAGTAACCAACTATGTGCCAATCCACCTGGAAGCACCAACTCATAACCCTTCAATAGAAGGGGATATGACACCTTTATCATCATCTAAGGTTTGAAGAATGAAATGTAAGTTTGGAGTTGGAAGAGCTACCACCTACCACCTAAGACTAGGCCTTCCTACTAGCAAAAATAGAAGCTTTCTTATATAGCAATTGAGGCTTTAAAGCAAGTAGTGGGGAAAAGAACCTTTTAAGACCTAAGTAGGATGGTTAGCAGGAGAAATTTGAGCTTCTGGAGTGACCTGATAGAAGCAAAAGTGGTAATGGGAGCATTTCCTAAAGTGAGGCTTAAAGGTTTATAAGACTTAGGAGACAATCCTAGCTTAGGAAGAGAAGAAGAGGAAGGCTAATTGAGGTGTAAGTTGAGGGAATTCACACAAGGAAGAAAGGATGCCATGTTGAGAAGGATAATGTGGTAACAAGGCAGGGAAAAATCCCACCTAGTAACTTACTAGGAAAGGTGTGATATTTAAAACAGCACCTCAAAATTTATTCATTATTATATGTTTTAACGTGAATTAGTTTAGTAAATTATCATCTGTAGTCTTCATTACGATTAAGTAACTTTAAATTCTTTTAATCTACTTCTACGGGATCTGAAACCGAGTCATCTTACATACAGGAAAGAGCTGGACATAATCATGAAAAAGACTAGCCTCTTGTTATTGACATTAATTTTGTAATATAATTGGCTTCAAATTATTTGGCTGGCGGGGGCAGAGCCTTTCTTCTTCTTCTTCTTTTTTTTCCCCTTTCCTGGAAAACCACTGAAGATTCTCATCCAACGGCTAAATCAGCTCACTATTCCTCCGATGTTCCCATAGGAAAAAGCAAATCTTCACTGGGATGGCCAGATGGCATTAATGCATAGTCTGCCTCTTCGCGGCATAAGTCCTAATTATAATTGACAATGCCTAGCAGAAAAATATTCGTCTTTCACTTTACAGCCCTCCCAAATATTCTCAAGGAATTTATTCTTTGCCTTATTAATTGCTCAAAGGCTACTGCTCGCTCAGCTATAATAAGAAGCTCAATGACCTGAAACTTTCTCCAGGGGAAAAAAAATTCCATATTTTGTATTTCCCACCCTTCAATGACAAGCTGCAGGCAGATTGAAGTTCATTTAGGAGATCAAACACCCCAAAAATGGAGTGTTTCATTAACGGAAGAAGTTTTCAAGAGAATTTTCTCGCAAGAAAATACTCTTCTGCTCAAGATATTTGGTGATGGTTCCCTATTCAGCCCCTCGTTGTTCGGGAAATTTTTTGACCCTTCGGATGCTTTTCCATTATGGGAATTTGAGTCTGATATCTTGTTGTCTCAGCTTCGAAGCTCTGGCAAGACTACTGTTGATTGGCGTGAGACAGACGAAGCTTATGTGCTTAAAGCAGAGTTACCAGGTACGTGTTCTGCCTTCTTAGTACCTTGCAAATTTCTACTGATTTTTTTGAACCTGAACTGAATTTGGGTATATAAAGAAGTACAAATTTCATTTATTATTTGGTGACTGTTGTAATTTATCATTCTGAACAAGAAAACCAACAAAACCATAAACTGTTGTCTAACCCAACAAGCATATATAGGAAATCGGGAAGGGATCAGAAGAGATTAAGAAAAATACCCAGGGATAAGGCCTGGCTGTAGTTTATGGGAGGATTAACCCTGTTGGCGTAACTCCAAAATGATCCTTTACCTCTTTTTCTAAATCATAAGAAAGAGAAAGTAGAAGCCAACTTTATCGTTACAGGGCTGTGGTTGTTTCTCATTGTATGATGCTTTGGTGAAAGCAGGAGCTGGGAAAGAAACAATACATGTGTATGTAGAAAATGAGAAGACTGTGGAAATAAGTGGGAAATGGAAACAGACCAATGAGTCAAAGACAAAAGACTGGAGAACTGGACATTGGTGGGAGCATGGCTATGTCAGAAGGCTTGAGCTGCCTGAAGATGCAGATTGGAGAAAAACTGTGGCATTTGTGACTGGTGAGATTTTCCTAGAACTCAGAATTCCAAAGAACATTTCTGATGTCGGAAGGTCTCATCAAGGGAGTGTAACTGAGTCCTAATTACAACACTTTTTGTATTGACTGAACATATATTGTTTAGAAAGGCTTAAGAAAACCTGCATAAATTATCACAGCAATAGATATGCATGATATGAAGACTTAGTTCCGTTCAACGCTATCGTATTACAATAACTTCCATCAATTTTAATCACACCTCAAGTTGGCAGTTTCTATATACTCAATCCCACGAAAAAGTTATGTAGATCTAAAAATTTATTTTACTACTATTAGTTTTAAGAATGAGTCAAGATAGTTACTTGATTGAGTTTTTCTGGATAATAAAATAAAATTAAATAATAGCTAAGAGAATTAAAATAAAAGTAAGCAATTAACCAGATAAATCAATGAGAATTAATACTTAGAAAAATATTTTTCTTGACATTATTTTTTGTATCATGATTCAATTAACTTAAAAAGGATTTATTATCTAAATTGATTTTTTTTGTAGATTATAAAATTTCATTTTCTCATGTTACAATCACATATTCTTTGATTAGTTAACCTGTACCTTTACCGGGTAACAGCATTTTTATATGAAATTTAATTAAAGTTTGACCATAATAGTAGAAAGATCACGTAGATCTATCTTTATCACATTCAATTCATAATATCTAAATCACGGTCCACTTATAAACAAATTCCCTGAAATCATTCACAAGTAAATTTAAATCTCATCTAAAAGCCATTATGAATAAATTCATATTAAGAACAATTGAAGATATTTCACGAAGATAAATCTCATTCTATAAATCAAATTAAATCAATCCATACAAAGATAAGTACTAAGGTTTCCCTATCTAAACATAGAAAATATTTAGCCATAAATAATATTCAATTTAATGAAAACAATAAGCAAAACCAAAAAAGAATCATGATAGAAATAATCTTAGATGAAGATCTTAGTTTTGAACTTTTGATGACACCTTAGTCCGTGAAGAAGAATTTAGATCTTGTTTCTCTAATAAAATGACTTCAAAATTTACCTCTCGATGGTTGGTAAACCTCCTAATGCTAACCTTAAAATTTTCAGATAAAAAAGAGTTAAACATGTAAAGTCTCTAAAAGTCCTCCAAAAAATAGGCTTTTCAAAATTTAAATATATTTTATCCACTTTAGACACAATCTAGGATATAATCATGGCCTAGACCGTGGATCTCTCTATATTTGTTATTGATATATGTTTAATTATTGAAACATTTAATCATTTACATTTAGCGATTAATGATACGAAAATACTTAAGATACCTACTTTAATTTATATATGATTTTAGGTACAATTTGGAAGCAAAGAAATTAAAGTGAGTCAAAAACACTACACTTAAGCCATCTTTATGGAGCAAAAAGAAGAAAAATTAAAAGACAAGAAGAAGATGAAAAAATCAAAATACAAAGAGGAAGAATTAAAAGTGCTTGTTGAAACAATTAAGAAATAACAAGAGAGCAAAACGCATATGCAGCTGAGAGTTGAAGG
>JANIJH010000005.1:38948907-38959565 GCA_024520975.1 Erythroxylum areolatum | reverse complement strand
CCGAGATATAATTAAATATCCCGAACCCATCCTAATTACCAAAATGCCCTTCCTATAGGAGAGGGGATGTTACAATACATAAATCTAATATTATCAAATAAAATTAAATGCAGGGAAAATAATAAAAAATAATATCAATAAATATACCAATGGGAAAACAAAATCCATCAGTAAAATGTGGTGAACTTATCGACAGACCACCAAAATCTACCGATAAAATGCATTGAATTTACCGATAGACAATTAAAATCCTTCAATAAAATTAATCGTGAATTTATAGAGGGATTTGGAAAATCTATCTGTAAGGTTACCAACGGAGTAGCCTTGTTCGTCACTACATTTATCGACTAAGACAAACCTTTCGTTGCTAAATTTATCAATAACACAAAAATTACCATCACTAAATATAGCAATAGAATATAAAATATCCGTCAGTAACTTAGCAATGGAAAATCTGAACTCCATCGCTAATTATTACCTACGATTGTTTCTCCGACTACTCATTACGTCGGTAAATTCTGTTGCTAACGTAGATTGCCAATGGACAACCTTCACATTTCTTTGATAATTTTTTTGCTAAACCCCAATTTTCTTATAGTGCTTATTTGTCTTTGTGGAATAAGAAGGAGATGAATTAGGGTGAAGAAGGAACAAGAAAATGAATAAAAAATGAAGTTGCAACAAACCCTAACAACTTACATGACCGTGTAAGTGAGATATATTGTCGTGTATCAGGACGTGTATCTCACATGAAACATGTAGAAACATGAAATGGGGAGATTTAGATATACATGGTTGTGTACATGACCATGTATCCAAATGTGTATCTCCCAAAACCCTAATTTTTGTTATAAATAAACACACAAGTGTCTAAAGAAGGTATGAATCGTTTTAGAAGCACAAAAGTGGGCAACATACCTACCTCTTTGAGATTTACAAAGAACTAGCCTTCTCCCTTCTAGTTTAATGGGGAAATTGAAGCTGAAGAACACCTCTAGGCATCTTTTTATCTTTTATTGTTGATTCGCTCTCTAAAAATTGTTCATGTTATTCTTTGCTTAGTATTTTGGATGTTCATATAGTAATGATTTAAACTCTTTTAATAAATCATTTATTTATGAACCTATTGCCAAAATCTAGAATACAATACATAATAGTTGTATCTTTGATTTATTTATCGCAAACTAGTGATGGTGCATCATTGGGGATAACATAGCATAGATTAAATGACTTAAACTTGTGTGGTTGTTGCCTAGATTAATCTATTTTCCTAATTCTTAATACAACTTTCCTACTAAATCTAAAGAGTTTATTCTAAGATATTTGATAACTAGTTTTAATTCAAGAATTCATTTTGATTAGACACAACCTAAGTGAAAACCAGGGTTAACAAAGCTTATTGTTAACCTACAATTAATAGTTTTTAAGAGAGGTATGAGAACAACAAGACAATTAATGAGAACAACAAGACAATTAAGTATGCTTATTTGAATTACTTTCATTAGTGCAATTTTACTTCATTTTGTTTATCGATTCTAACTAGAACCCCCCATATCCTAAATACTGATTCTTTCATTACAAAAGCTACATATACCTCCCTGTGGATACGATCCCTACTCACCACTACTTTGAATTTAGTATGCAGAGTTGGGTTTTTTTTTTTGGTGTGTTCGACAAGTATAAATAATTTTGGCGTCATTGTTGGGTAGTGAAGTTCTTTAATTTTCTCTTTGGAATTCAATTGGTGTTTTGTATATATATTTGTTTATAATGAGTTTTTTAGTTATTTCTTGATCTTTTCACCTTTATTAGTATTGGTGCATGGTAGTAACAAGATCTCCTTATTGAGTGCTCGTACAATCTGATCCATAGATCGAAAGGACATTACAAAGGTTGCGAAGGGAAACTATAACAACTCTAAAAGTACAACAAGAGCTTAGATTTAAAGAAACAATGGCCAGTCCAAGAAAATTAAGGGAGTTGGTTGCACCGGAATTAACTCAAAGAACATTGTGCATTACTTTTCCTAATTTTGTTGAACATGTCACTTTTGAGCTTAAGTTTGACTTAATCCATCTTTTACCTAACTTTTATGGACTTGCAAGTAAGGATGCACACAAGCATCTTAAGGAACTTGATGTGGATGTATGAATATGAAACCTCAAAGAGTGACAGACGAGCATATCATGTTTAGGGATTTCCATTCTTATTAAAGGATGTAGCAAACGACAAGCTATTTGAATTGCCTATAAGGAGCATTAACACTTAGATTGAAAAGACGAGGCTACTTTTGGAGAAATATTTTCTAGCATCGAAGATAGTTAGCATAAGAAAAGAGAAATGTAGAATAAATCAACATAACAAAGAGTCCCATTATGAGTATTGGGAGTGTTTCAAGAACTTGTATGCCAACTATACTCACCACAATATATTAGAACAACTCCTCGTCTAATAATTCTACGAAGGATTGTTACCTATCGAAAGGAGTTTGGTTGATGGAATAAGTGGTGAGGCATTATGTGAAAAGATTACTATAGAGGCTAGAACTTTAATTGAGCACATGTTTGTGAACATGCAACAATTTGGAAACCGCAACAATGTTCATCATGTAAATAAGGTAAATACTTTTTCTATTGAAAATCATTTAGATGAGCTAAAATCTTTTGTTAAAAAAATTGATGTCAGATAAGCACGCATAAAGGCATATGGTATATAGGCAAATGTGAACCATCCAACAAATGGGTGTCTAACTTTGCAAGAGGGAAGTATGGAATATGTCAATGCTATAGGGCGAGAATTTCTCCAACTAGTACAACTCGTATTCGCAAACTTATAACCTAGGTTGAAGGTATCATCCAAACATAAGTTATGAAGGGAATAGATAACAAAATTACTTTCCAAATAAGCCACAAGGAGCGTAGTAATTCCAACTAAGGCCATAAGCCTCTTCTTCTAACTTAGATACATCTTTGGAAGACTTAGTTAATTCTTGCTACTAATACTTTGCAATTTTAGTAGGATGTCAAACAATTCTAGCAAGATACAAAGTTTAGCATCTAGAACATGGAAGGCTAGATAGGTCAGATGGCGATGGCTATCTACCTCCTAGAATCATAAAGTAGAAGGAAGTTGTCATCTAAATTAGAGCTGAATCCAAAGAACATTATCACGATAACCCTAAAGAGTGGAAAAGACCTTGTGGTTCCTAAGAGGACTCCATAAAGGATGGCTAATAAAGATGAGATCAAGATGGAGTTAGGAAATGAAGGAAATCCCTTATCTAGTGTAAAGGTAAACTTTAAAAGTCTCAATATGATTAACAATAATCCTCCACCTTTTCCTAAAATGTTGGCAAAATCAAATAAAGAAGAAAAGGATAAGGAGATATTAGAGAATTTTTTTAAGGATAGAAGTGAACATACCTTTGCGAAACGGAATCAAGCAAATTCCTTAAGGAATTTTGCATAACTAGGCACTTGCTTGATTACATCTAGCAAAGGTATGTTCACTTCTATTCTTCAAAAAGTATTTAATATCTCCTTATCCTTTTATTCTTTGTTTGATTTTGAATTGTGTACCAATAAAAGAAAGCTAAGAGGTGATGAGAACAAAATGATGGATAAGAAATTTTTTTGCAGTCTTCAAGAAGAAAATACCTTTGAAGTGCAGGGATCTATTTATGTTCAACATTCCTTATAAGATTGGTAAAATTGTGATTAAGAGAGTCATGCTAGATTTTAGAGCATTAATCAATTTTATGTCTCGTTCTATCTATGCTTCTTTAAATTTAAGGCCTTTAAAAGAGACAAGTGTTATCATATAATTAGCTGACCATGCTAATGCTTACCCTAATGGAGTAATTGAGGATGTATTGGTACAAGTGAATAAGTTGGAGTTCCCTACAAATTTTTATGTAATAGATATACATGATAAAACCTCATACAATCCTATACCTATTTCACTAGGGAGACCGTATCTTAACATGACCCAAACTATGATAGATTTCTGTGAGGGCACCTTTACAATGAAATTTGATAAGGAAGTAATTCATTTCAATATTTTTGATGCAATGAAACACCCTAAGGATGATCATTTTATTTTCTCTATTGAAGTTGTTGGGTCATCCGTGCATAAGGGCTTACTTATAAAACTTACCAAATAGCTAAGAATTTTATAATTCAATATCCTAACATAACGTAATGGATATTGATCCATATTGGTTTATGGTTTAGGACACTTCTATCAATAGTTAACCTAGCTTCCATTGTTGGAGCAATATGGGAATGTTAGAGATATGTTATGGCCCTGATTAATAATCTTTTGAGCTCCTACCTTGTGTTGAAGGTGAAGAGGAAAGTATTTTCTTCATTTAGAAGCACCTCTTTTAAGCTTTAGCCCTTACAATTTCTTAATGCCCATGTTTGAATAGTAAGGAAAGTAGGCCCTTTCCTAATGAAGACGCTGAATAATGTTGAGGACCAAGAATTAGCTCCTTCCCTTAGTAACTCTAAAGGTAGAGTCATAATAGAGAAACCTGTAGAAAGAGGGGGTACAAAGTGCAAATTGTTTTGAGGGTATTTGTTTTTAAGTTATCCTTAAGTTAAGGGGGATAAGGAACTCATTATGGATGGCTTCATAGGTGGTTAAAGGTGGAGAAGAGATAGGAGTTTGGTTTGCCTTATGGGAGGAACATGAAGATGGTGTAGGAATGGAAGGATAATACAAGGGAGTCTTAACAGAAGGCTACTAGAAGGGTTGGTTACAAGCATCAGTGGTAAGAAGTGATTGGGTTGAGAGTAGTTTAGTCAACTACCAACTAAGGTTGATCTATTACCAAAAGTAATAGGGAAATGGTAGGTAGCTAAAAAAATTTGAAATATTGTTCTTAAAATGATAAATAAGAAGGCACGAGAAAAGTAAAAACAAAATTGCCCTTGCCCTAACTCTTACTTAAGATAACTGGAGAGAGAAGCCATCAATTCTTAAAAATATCTCTTAAAAAGGGTCCCCCATCAATTCCACCTTCCTTTCCAACTATCATAAAATTCACTTTCTCAACCTTTACCCTTAGGAATAATTTCCCGTCATGCACTTTTATAATAGCTTTAGTAGTAAATAGGAAAGGTTATCCTAATATAAAAGGAATCTCTCCATCTATTCATAATCGCAAAATTAATATGAAAGATAAACTTATCAACCTTAATTAAAATATCTTCTATAATGCCCCTAAGATATCTAATTGGCCTATACACTAATTAAATGCTCATACTACTAATAAAGTTAATGGTCTTCTAACTAACAAACTAAAAATAGAAAACTTTAGGAACTATCTTTTATCAGGCTGAATTAGAGGAACTAAGATATATTGAAAATCATTATACCTGGAGTAACAAGAAAACAAGTACTTTATACCAAAAGAAAAAGTGGACTTATGAATGCATCCTACTCAGCACATTTCATTAATCATGTTTGCAATTTCTTAACCCTTGCGATCTTTGATTATTCACCTATTGAGTTTCTTTAAATGACCAAGTTTCTCTTAAGATGTTCCCATTTGGATTCAACAATCACCTAGTCCGTTACCTAAGCTTCTAAAATCTATTACTATAGGATTATCCAGCAACAACTTAGGCTAAGAGTCCTACAAATGAATCACCAAACTTAAGGCTATAAATATGAGCTAAAGGCTCATAAATTTTCCTAAACACTAAGAAATTACCAGAAGTTGCAAATTAGACACTCGAGGTTTTCTAAAATCAGCTTTTAACTTTACCAAGTGATATGGCCCTCTTTTCCAAAGAAAGAATAACTCTTAACAACTATGCTCAGGCCTTAAGCAATCATCATTCCTTACTAAGGAAAAGAGCAAGAACTTTATAGCTAAAAGAAGGTTATTGCAATGGTAAATTCTTCTATAACATAATTTTAAAAAGGAAAAATATTAATGGCATAATCTCTATGTTAAATGAGCAAGGAACTATAAAAATGATCCAAATGATATAACAATAACACATCTTTAGGTACTATAAGGATTCCTTTCGAAATTTTGATACCATTATCCTCTTTTAGATTAACTCATTCATTTATGTGGTCATTTTTTATCATCAAGCTGAAGCTCTTTAATCCCCCTTCTATCTTGACGAAGTGAAAAAAGTAACATTTAGTACGAACTCCCATAAGGGACCAATCCCTAATAGTTATAATGGTTTCATCAATTAATAAGCTTAGAACTAGGTTGGAGATTATGTGACATATCCTTAAATTCTTTAAATCAGGTATACTCGTTAAAGAGCTTAATATGACTTTTATTTATCTAGTTTTAAAAGCGCTTAACCTTTTAAAGATCTAATACTACAGGCCAATCTTATGTTGCAATTTCATTTATAAAATTATATCTAAAATGATGGCTTCTAGATGTAAGGCTATCCTTCTCACCTTTTTAGAACATTGTCAAGGTGCATTTATCTAAGGAAGGGGAATTGGAGATAACATTTTTTTAGCTTAGGAATTTTTTAGTAAGGAGTTTGACTATATCAATTAAGGGTTCTTATTTGAGGTGCTTATAACTTTTGATTTTCCTTATAAATTCATCTAATGGATTAGGAAATGTGTCACTACAATTTCTTTCAACATTTTAGTCAACGTGGTACCAATTAAAAGCCTTAAGGTTACTAACGGATTGAGACAAGGAGATCCTATATCTCTTTGCTTTTTCAACATTTGTATGGAGGATTTATTCATATTAACAAAGGAAAATATCAATATTTCAGGCAACTTTTAGTTCCATATCAAATCCAACTTTGAATCTCACTTTTGCTACTGATATCATTATGTTTTTTCAAGCTAAAAAGAGTCTATTAATGCCTTAGTCAACTCCCTTCAGACTTTTCATTCTTTCTCTAGTTTTTCTTTCATTAAAAACAAAAGCAACTTTATCTTCTCTATAGGGATGGATAGACTTCTAACTTCATTCTTAGCAATGACAAGCTTCCAACTGGCAAAACCCTTCAAATACTTAGGGTTACTTATTGTACCTATACAACTTTCCTAAATAGATTGTTAGCCTCTTTTGGAGTCTATATTTAGAAAAAGACATCAATTGGAATGACGAACGCTTATCACTTATTGGTAGATTGGATTTAATCAAGATTATTTTATCAAGTTTGTAGGTTTACTAGCGTGTACTCCAGTTTCCCCTATCAAGCTAACCAAAAAGATAGAGATATTGTTAAGGAATTATTTGTGGAGTGGCAACTTGAAAATTAGCCACAAGGATAAGGTTAAATGGATGGAAATCTGCATGCAAAAAGGCTAAAGAGGACTAGTATGGAAAGCCTTAAAAATCACTAATAAAATTCTCCTTTTTAAAGAACTTGGAAGCTTCATCTTAACAACGAATCCTTTTGGGTGTAGTGGATTCAGTCCCACTTTATCAAAGGGAAAAACAAATAAAATATTAAACCAAAGCCTTATTTATCATGGACTATGATCCAAGTGCCAAAAATGAGGGATATGCTAGCCCCTACATCATTCATGTAATTAAAAATGGCAAGGAAATGAGATTTTAGTTTGATTTTTAGCACCCATTAGTCCCTTTTCATAAGACACTTATAGCATTATACCTAATACATGTATATTAAAAGCAACAAAAGTTATTAAATTTATCTTTATTGACAGTGGGGTGGTTCCTACTTGGTTCCTAGATGTTGCATTTCCTATTTTAACAACTTGCCTAATTCTTTTAGAGTTAACAAGATCAGTTAGAATTGATATAGCTTGAGGACATTTACTAGTAGAAGTTATTTAAGCTTATTTATATGTTTCTTACCTACTATCACGTGGTCTATATTAGTTTGGGGCCTTGCTAACTAACTTAAGACAACTTTATTATATGGTTAGCTGTTAAATGGAGGTTGAGCACTAAAGATACTATTTTTTCTAGCTTTAAGGACAATTGAAGATACTCTCTATGCAATTCCAAGTTAGAAGACATTAGTCACTTATTCTTTCAATGTATCTTTGTGAAACAAACACGGACTGATATTCTTAATTATGCAACCTTTAATGTCCTTCTACTGTTTAGAACCAACTCATCAGTTGGGCTTCATCAATCAAACTAAGTGTTGGTAAGGACTATAAATTGTTTGTTGCTACTTTAAGTGGTATATTTTATACTACTTAGAAAGAAAGGAATAATAAAATCTTTAAAAGGAAGAGCCAAGACCCTAGTTCCTTTTGCAGAAGCACTCTAACTTAAATCAAGGAAATGTTAGTGATAAGAATGAACATCAATGAAATATGCTCAATTATGGCCTATAATTGGAACATTTAAAAGCCAAAATTTTAAGAGCTTAATAAGATTCTTGCTAATTCTATAAGGTTGGTTGTGAGAGCTTTAGTACTCTGCTACACCTTTATAATATCAAAACTTGGGTAGCTTTATTAGTTCAATTGCTTCAACTTTTGTAAGCTAGGTATTTGGGTAGTAATACTTGGTTCTATAGTATACCTTGGCTTGTTCAATGTTAAGTGAATTACTAACCGTCATATCTAAGGTATAATAGTCTATCGTATTGATGTAGTTCCCAAATCATCTATGTATTTTAAGAAGTGGCCTTCTATCTCATTAGAAAATATAGTGATGGTGAAGTCATCTAACACTTTTATGGAATAGAAGTGAAGATAGTAAGAAATATGATATCCTCCCAAAAAGCTTCCCTTTATATTAGTTAGGGATGGATGAATAACTCTAAGATTTGGCCATTCTCAATCAAAATAAAATTACGATCAAATGTTATTGATATTCTCCCGTTGGCATATACGGAGATACCTGATGGTTATTTAAAGTTAACTAATTTTTTTCTAAAAATCAAATGTCTCTTTTAAGTTAGTAAAAGAAACAAATATGTTTAAGAAGAATAAATAAATTGTTGATTTAAGGTTTGGGAAAAATTGGTATTAAGAAGAAAAAACGAATGCATTTATATTTGTAGTATTTTTGTTTTAATAATTATAATCTAAAATTTTATATAATTTTAACAATTAAAAATTGACAAAATATTAATAAGAATCATTTCATCATTTACACAACAAAGGTCGTACAACTAGTATACCACACATGGTGGGATTCATAGCCACATAATGAAAATTCATTAAAATGATACAAATAGTGTCATTTTATAAATATTATAATGTAAATTAGTATGTGAGATTATAGACATGAATTATTTAAATTTTTTTATTGAATATTACCGATAATTTTCACTTTTACTAAAATAAATTTTAGTATAAAGTTAAAATATACATTTTACTTCGTTGTGTACTCACGAGAAAATACAGTTATAAATAGAAAAAATTTTCTTTAAATATGAGAATTACCATCAACCCTAATGAAAATATATTATAACATTTTTAACTTTTATATAAGAAACAAAGGCAAAAGGGTCATATTTAATCATAATTTTTTCACTAATCGATAAGTTTGACCCTAGTATTCTAGCGTGAACAATTATAACTTTAATATTTGAAAAATGTTAAAATTTAACTTCACTATAACAAAAAATTTAAATGACTTTGTTAAGTGTTGACTTGACACATAAAAAATAATTTTGTATTGAATTGAGCGGCTAATTTGGTAAGGTGGAATTCATATTTTAATTAAATAAAGAAAATGTTTATTTTATTATTAAGTATGAGACCCACCATTTTAAAGAAACATTAAACAAACCTTAAGTAAATGATTAGATTGCTGGTAAACAAAACGATCCCACTTTCTGTGTTTTGTTTACCCTTTTTTTGAAATCCCTCCAACCCTCTCTCATTCTTTCAACTCAGGCTTAGCCCTAGGCAAGGGCAGGTAGGACACCTGCTCAGAATCTACTCTCATGACCCTTATAAAAAGCAACAAAAGGACTTCTATCTTATCCCTTTATTCTTATAAAGAACAAAAGAAACAAAATATGAGTCTTTTTTACTTTATCTAGAGCCAACAAAATGTTAGGAACGACCTTGCTCCGACCCTCCCTCATCAAATTCTGTTTGAGCATTTGGAATCGTTCATTGCGTGGAATCCGTCAACATTTGGAATCTCTTACCTTCTCATATTCATTTCATTTGTTACTATCATTATAAGGTGAGGTGGCGTTGGATTTCGAGAGAATTCGTCAAAAGCATCATTGTCTAATAAGAGACCCACTTAATTCAATAAAAAATTATTTTTCAAGTATCCGGTTAGTACTAACATTTAACAGAATTGTTTGAATTTTTCACTAGGAAGGAGATAAAATTTAACGTTTTTTAAATATTAATTTTGGTTCGGCCTGATTCTGACGAGGCTGCACGTTGCCGTTTGGATCCATGAAGCTGACTGTTGAACACGAGAATTCTGGCTTGAATGTCCCTGCAAAACAAAAAAGGCGCGTCGGGGGTTGTTTCCCGATAGGCCCCTCCGACACTCAAGTCAGTCTTTGGTATAGGTGAGATCGCCGTATGCCAAGAAAACTAGGGTTATGATTATGCGTACCTTTGTTATGGCCAAGTTATACCTTATATATGGAGCAATAACTAGGTTTAAGTCTTTGCGTATGCATGGGAGTCTCTCACCTGCGAATGGGCCAAGGAGAACGTGGATTGGTCCTGGACTTGGCATAGCCGATAGG
>JANIJH010000005.1:38936901-38948389 GCA_024520975.1 Erythroxylum areolatum | reverse complement strand
ACGAGGCTGTACGTTGCCGTTTGGATCCATAAAGCTGACTGTTGAACACGAGAATTCTGGCTTGAATGTCCCTGCAAAACAAAGAAGGCGTATCGGGGGTTGTTTCCCGATGGGCCCCTCCGACGCTCAAGTCAGTCTTTGGTATAGGTGAGATCGTCGTATGCCAAGAAAACTAGGGTTATGATTGTGCGTACCTTTGTTATGGCCAAGTTATACCTTATATATGGAGCAATAACTAGGTTTAAGTCTTTGCGTATGCATAGGAGTCTCTCACCTGCAAATGGGCCAAGGAGAACGTAGATTGATCCTGGACTTGGCATAGCCGATAGGTATAAGACTGATCTTTGAAGAGTGAACCGATCGGCCCACGGGTCGTTACGATTGAGTTTGGGCCCAACACGACCGACCTGACCAAATTTTATAATTGTTAGAGTCAAAGGTAAAAAACTGATGATCAATAGTGACTATTTTATTAAAAAAAAGTTTATAACAAAAATTTTTAAACTTTTGTTGCTATTCGTGAAGTATCGTACTCATTGCTCCCGTCCTCTTGTTTCTCGATCTCCTTTGCTTCAGTGTCCAAGGTTCAGTTAGCATTGCTTATTTGCTCAACGGTACAAAACGATTGATTAATGTTTGGCGCAATTGAAATACTCATTTATCAGTCAAGGTCTCCATCAAAACCTAGCAGTGCGCAAGACCACCTGCTCTTGTTTACTTGAGGGTGTTAAGGACTTCTTGTAGCTACGAAACTTTTCACAATTTGGTGGTGGGTTTTGATTGTAAACTGAAGCCATCCCCAATATTGCAGAATCAATGTCCAAGTTGAAGACCCTTAGCTCTATGTTTCGCTCTGCAGTTAAAGAAACTAAAACCACCGCCACCACCACGTTAAAGCAGCCCTCCCCCACTTCTAAGGGCCTAAATACTTCTTCTTCCTCTATTATCAAGCTAGACGACTCCGACCCAGATTCTGGTACTTTGTAGTCTTAATTATTTTGATATCAATCCTTTTATATCTTTGCTCATCGTTTTGGTCAGTTTATAATTCTTTTCTTTTTCTTTTTATGTTGTGTTGATTATTGCAGAATATAGGACAAGACATGTTTGTAACGAGATAATGGCTGTACTGCGTGGTGGTAGGTAGATTGTTTGTAAAGTTTGGATTTCGCATACGATTGTAATGAGGTTATACAGTTTCTAGCAAGAATATAACTCTGCTCTCTTGAAGTTGTGTCCTTTTGTTGCGAATGAATGACCAGCCTATCTTAACTTGAGAGGATTTTTTTCATTTGATGTTGATATTTTTTTTTCAGATGCTGCAGCTGATTCTAGAGGAATCAAAGATGATAATTCTTCTAAAGCTTCATTGAAAATACCATGGGTTTCAAGTTTGTCTCAGAAGAAAGCAAATCTGCTTCGCAAGGAACAGTCTCGGACAAGAAAACAGAAGTGGATTTTCAAGTCTACAATGCCAAATAGGATTAACCGTTTAATTGGGATGTGCGCACATAATCTTGGGACAGAGGCTATGATTGACGTACTAGGCAAATTGGGACGTGAAACTGGGCAAAAGGAATGCAGTGCCTTCATACAGATTTGTGTAGATGAAGCTAGGAGAACTAATGATGAGGATGTTGCATTGGAACAGATTTCAAGAGCATTTCAAATTTTAACATATATGAAAGAACAGGGTTTCCAGCTAGAAGAGGAAACCTATCGTCCAGTTCTTACATATTTAATTGATATGTGTATGTTGGAGGAGTTCCATTTCTTCTGCAAGGCAATAAAGGAATGTAGTCCTAGTTCAATTCCAAGATTAGGGTATTATGAGATGCTATTTTATATTAGAGTTGATGATGAAGAAATGATTGAAGAACTCTGCCGTTGCATTTCCGTCAATAGGAGACCTGAGACTATGGACTTGCATGGTATCTATGTTTGTATTGAGCTACCTAAAAACTAATTGCTTTGTTGGTATATGGACTGTAATAAATATGGTATAGAGATAAAGAAGAGGTAGATGGGATAACAAATACAGCTTATATATACTCTTTGTGACTTCTTGTTTGACATTGGGCACACTTGTTTTGTAGCAAATTACCTGTTGGCACTTTGTGAGAGAGAACAGAAGGACAAGTTTTTGCAATTGTTAGAGGCTATAGACATAACCAAGGTTTCGACATTTGACAGTGTATGCAGTATCTTTAAATTCTTAGGCAGATTATCCTTAGACCCCTTTGCTGAGAAGTTCCTTCTGGCTCTCAAAAATAGTGGTACGCTTACACAGATAATTTCTTTTGCTAAATGATGCATTTTGTTTGATTTCATACAAAATGTTATTAGTGATAAAATTAGTATTTTTTTTCTAGTGTATAAGAATATTACTTTGTTAATAGTCTTCACTAATAGATATTACTATTTTTTTTAACGAAATTATATAGTTCTGTTTGTGACTTTATTTTTTATTTTCTAATATATGCAAATTTTTCTTGTGATAAGCTGCAAACTGTGAGGCAGAACGTATCTCAACTCTCATATTTAATTATGCTATTAGCACCCCAAATTTAGCGGTGAGGAACTTCTCATGAATGCTGCTGGTAATGTCCTAGTCTGAGGCACATTTGCTATGCATGCAATTTGCTTCTTTAAGGTAGATTCATGATATGAATCACTTGCTTGGGACTTCTAATGTCATTTGTATTTAGGTTAGTGATCATTGTATACAACATATGATGTTTTGAAGCATGGTTGTTGCTCTGTTACATGATATATATTTGCTCTTACTCATCATTTATGATTCAATGATGAACAATTCATATCTGTATAGCTTTCTCCTTCACTATCATGAAGTTAAGCTGACTACCAAGATAGTTATTTAAGGTAGGTTAAAAACATTGTTGACCCATGTGATTTGACGTTTTTCTATTTCAATCCTCATATTTGAAAACTATCACTTACCCATTATAGTATTGTTTAGCTTTCTTATAACTGCCTCCTTTATATCCATTAATTTTCCATCTATTTTTAATCCAAAACTACATAGTATTTAAATTCTTAAGGAACAACCAATTTTTATAGCATGAAATAGGTTCTTTTCATTTGTTAAGATATCCCACAGTCACTAAGAGCAAAAACAAAACAAACCTAACATGATTTTGGTAATCATCTCCCCATAAGGTTCCTTTCGGGTAAAATTAGGCTGACTTTTATCATGGTATCAGAGCCAACATTATTTTGATGTTGGATTGTCTGTAGATGTCTAGTCTTGTGAGCTTTGCACTCTGGATGTCCATTGTTAGGCATGAGGGGGTGTATAAGATATCCCACTTTGATTAGGAGCAAAAGCAAAGCAAGCCTTGGAGAACTTTTACTTTACGAAGTAAACAAAGCTGAAATGATAATCTAGTTAAGTAACACAAATGATGATTTTAAAGTTGAGGGACTTTAGATGAAACTCTATAATTGATTCTTGTCAATTTTTTTGCTTGGGATTCTGGTTTTTTAATTTTTAAGCTGAACGATCTTAATATTGAATTTAGTCAAGTAATGTAACTATCTCTTTGTCTTGTGCTGCAATTAGTCTTCCTCGTGAAGTTTTTAAGAGTTCCTAATGCTAGATATTCTGTTGTCATTACCTATAAAATTGCTTGAACATTTAACATATTATGTCTTTTATTTTTCATTTTATCAATTAAGATATTATTTATATTTTACTTAATCATATCAATCCTAGCATTTTCTTTTAACAACTCTTCGGTTTTCATTCCTCTGACCATGAGATTACCTATAATTGCTTATAAGGTGTTGTGTCAAATGATAGTTTACTACTATTAACTCACCTCTTTACTACTATTAACTCATCTCTCCAAATTTTTGTGATGTATTGGATGTGGAAATGTTTACTATTGAAGGCTGAGGATGTGATTTTAAAATTCAACAACACTCACACTGATCTGGAGATCACACCTTCAACACAACTGTATGAGAAGCTGATATTATATTGTTGCAACTTATCTGAGGTATGACTAAATCTTCTCGTTGGCGAGACAAAAATAAGTTTTCCATTTCAACACATGATTTCATATAATTACTTCAGGAAGCTATTTTGATTATTCTAAATTTCTTTTCTTGTGATCACAATATTGCCTATGGTAGGTGCACGTGGCTCTTGATGTGGTGGACCTTATGTGTAAAGCAGGTTTATCATTATCCATAGGCACGTTAAACCACATATTGCTTGCTTGTGAGACAAGCTATGAGTTTGACCTGGTATTTGTCATTGACTACATGCTCCTCTGCTTTAAATCATTTGACCACTTGCAGTTTCTATAACGTGATTTATTTTCAAACTTGAAGTTCTTTTGTATTTGGACATGTAAAAGAGAGGATTGGGCTTTCTAATGAATCATCAGTTATATTATCAGCTTTTGGTGGTAGCTTACTTCTTCCTAATAAGCATTATATGCACTGAAAGGGCACATTGTATGAATCTCATGGATAACCCTCAAAATTGTGAATTCATAGAAACATTAACCTAGGCCTAGCTTTGACCATTTTCTTTTCTAAACAAACTCTTTCTGTTTGCATGACTGAATTAATTGGACTGCCTAAGACTTTGGGAGCGTCACTAATCTTACAAATATGTTCTGTGGAATCCTCAGAGTCTTTCATAGTCAGGATGCTTCAAAATCCTCTGCTCTTTTGGTTGAAGGAGAAATTTTGCAGGCAGAATAGTGGGTGTTTGTGTCTCAAATAGGCTCTTTTAGAAGCGAATTCATCCCTGTGCCTTTGTTCATCAAGTATATTGAACATGAGCATAAAAAGGTTGCATTCCATAGAAAGTTTTTAGTCCTGTTCCAGTTAGGTTCAGGGAAGAAGCAAGAAAACGTTCCTTTTTTTTTTCTCTCTTACTGATCTGGTTGTTGTTACTTCCTATAGTTGACTCCTTTTTAGCATTTCCTTTTCTTTGGTCTACTTCTCTGAATTTGCCAGACCTTTACATCCGTTTCTTTATCATATTGTTAAGGTGAGAAGGATCTATCAAATGATTTGCCAGCATGGCTTGCAAACAAACCATGATACATTTAGGAGCATCATAAATTTGAGTGCAAAAATGAAAGATGTAAGTTGTTTAATCTCTCTCTCTCTTTGCATCTGCTTTGCATGCACATGCTTGTTTGCATGTGATTGTACCTCTGAGCTTCTCATCTCCCTTATTGCAAATTAATATTTTCTAAGATGCTTTCTTTAAATTGATGCTGCTTTTTTTTTCCATGGTTTAATGCAGTTTCATGGTGCATATGCGATACTTGATGACTTAAAGAGATTTAATTTGAGCCCCACTGTTGGCATGTATAATGCTCTAATTCTAGGATATTTTCGAGAGGTAACTTTTGACACCTTGCTAAGTAATGTGCATTGTTAGTTCTAGTTAAGATGGAATGATTTAATCTAAAAGTGTCTAAAAGAGGAAGAGCGATTACAGGAAGTCATGTTTTAAGCTAAGATTCTTACCACTTATTGGTTTGGTAATTGGAGTTTCTCGATTTATGCTCTACTTCCATTACTTATTTCTTCTGCAAGAATTGATGCTATTCTTCGGAGTTTCATTTCTCTTATTCAAAGAACAAGTTACTGGCTATTTATATGTTGAAGTTAAGGCTTATCTGTTTTCATCTCCCATTTATATCGATGTTTTTCTTTTGCTGATTGCCCGCAGAAAAATAAAAAGGGTGCATTAATGGTTCTTAGGCAAATGGAACGTGCAGCCGTAAAACCAGATTCTGAAACTTATGGCTATTTAATAGCCAACTGCGAAAATGAGGATGAAATTGTGAAGGTAATTGCAAACCTGTGTTTTGGGTGATCTTGCCTTTGTGGTGTAGAAATTATGCAAAGCAAGTTTTCTGGAGGGTTGGCTTTTGTTTTTCGCTGTGGTGTAACATGATTTGCTACATGTAAAACTGTAGTATAAATTATCGCCCTTCTGATTACTGTACTGTGTCATTATAATGAACATAAGCTAGCATACATGTGGAACTTGTTTAATGCATATGTGTCTTGAAGCTGGAATATGATGTTACCTCATTGATTACCGTGATGCAGTATTATGATGAACTTAAGTTGGCGGGAGTTGAAGTTTCAAAACACATATACATGGCACTTGTTAATGCTTTTGCAACCTCTGGTCAGTTTGAGAAGGCAAAAGAGGTATCTACCAGTTCTTTAGTTCTGACTGTAGCTTCTATTCAACTAACTCTGTCAATCTAATGTTTAAGGAAAAAAGTAAATTAAAGTTTCCATCTTATTGTCGTTAAAACTTTACATCTTTTTATTATCTTGCATTGGGGACAGTGACCTAAACCAATGATTATTGAGTTGTTATTCAGAACTAGTCTATTTGCATACACAGCAACTTTATGTTCTTTTGGGTTTACAATTTCAAATGGCTCATATTAATAATATACTACCAAAATTGCATGCGATTTCTTAGTTTTAATTTTTCAAGGATTTTCATTAGTTATATAACTCATGTTATATTGTCTTAATTCTCACACTTGTATAGTCTAGTAATCCATTTTGTGCTGTAGGTGCTTCTGGACTTGGACATTCCAACTAGGAACCTTAATGAAATTAAAAACGTGCTAGTCTCTGCCCTTGTATCAAATGGACAAATATCTGATGCCTTGAACATATATGAAGAAATCGAGCAAGCTGGAGGTCATGTGGCACCAAAAACTGTTCTAAGCCTAATTGTAAGTCTTTTTGGTGAAATACTTCATGCTTTTTGTCTTTTAACAACTACAACGATCTATTCCATGTCCTTTAGGAGCACTTTCAATCTGAAGGAGAGTTAAGTAGAATGCTCAAGCTACTTGAAAGGTTGGAAGATTCTAACCATTGGGTGGATGGTTGCTTTAGAGCCATCTTATACTGCATTCGAAATAAATATTTAAGGTAAATAAAATCCATTGCTTGAGTTAAATATCTATTGACAAAATATATCTGACCAACTTTTGATCCTGGGCTTTAAACTAGTTCTACTGTCAACCTGTTTAAGCAACTTAAAAATAGCATCTGCAATGACGAAGTGGCCATGGAATCTATTTTTGACGAGGTACGTTCTTGTTCCTCTATTCACCAGCTTACATTTACTTTCTGTTTCCTATTTTGTATTTGTCTCCTTTCATGTAAGTACTAACTTTTTGTAATTGCTGAAAAGACTTTATTGCTATGAGGACAAAGATAGGCTTGAAGCATGTCAAACATAAGTATCTAAATAATATGGTGCCAAAGTTTAGATTACCAACTTCTAGGCCTTTCTCTTTTCTGTGATGTAGGCTTTTGCAATGGTTGCTGGGTTAGAGCCTACACATCTGCAGTTTGGTTTGGACTTGCTTCAGGCTATAAAAGATGAATTTGGTGTATTCCCTTCACGAAAATGCCTCGATTGTATGCTCAATGCTTGCATTAAGGCCAAAAATCTACAGAGTTCTATTCTCATTTGGAAAGAATATCAGGCTGCTGGCATGCCTTACAATGTCCTGAGTTATTTAAGGTACTTAGAATGTTTCTCTAATAAATAATTGACGATATAAAATAGTCACAGTGAAACTGCTTGCCTTATTAGTATTGCTGTTACCTTTTGAGTTGCAGGATGTATCAGGCTGTCTTAGTTTCTGGAGACCATAAATCTGCGAAGGTTTTGCTAACTAAAATTCCAAAAGACGATCCCCACATTGGCATTATACTGAAGAAATTTAAGGAAATTTACCCTTCATCCACCTCCGAGAAGGGATTAGAGAAGGAGGAGAAGAAGAAGGAGAAGAAGAAGAAGAATAACAGAAAGGAAATGAAGAAGAATAAAGCTTGATGTAAACCTTCGTCTAGTCGTGGGGAAGTCATTTGTGAAGTTGTAACCATGAATTCTCTACAAGCATAAGTATCATAATTGCTTAACGAGGCCCAGGCCATGTCCCCAGTTCTCAAAGGCGCTTTTACAAAATTCCAATTTCGGTATGCACCGGCTTCTCTGAGATAAATTATAAATTAGGCACAGTTAATAGGAAATGCAAGAAAGAGACACTCCAATCACAGCGGTTAAGTAGGTTTGGCGAAGTAGCATTAGACAAATGACAGGTTGGTTGCAGCCAACCTGGAATGCCGTTGCTTTAAACTGCTGCTATTTCATGAAAGGCACCACTATGGTTAATGCTTCATAACATGTGACATTATTTTCAAGTGATTATTAACAACGTTGGTTTCGAAAGTACTTGAATCAGGTGAAAATGGGAAAAGGAGAATAAATGGTAAAGGTGATGCGATATTTGTGCTTCGCCACAATTCTTTACGTTTAATATATCTTCTTTTCTTTTTTTTAAGAGAATGACAACATTCTGTTTCTGTTTTTAGTTATCTTCCCTTCCTATATAGGAAATGTGTTGGGAGATGAGCGACATGAGCCCACTCACTATGATTACAATCTAACACAACAAACAGTACAAGCATAATATGATTTTGAATCTAATAAATTAGGATTCATAGGACCAAAGAAAAAATTTGAGCATCCTGAGTTATAAACAAAATATTAATTATATTTCAAATTATAATTTGTATCATTAGATACATACGACTCCAATAAAATATAGGCTTATTTTTTAGTGAAGGATAAAACTTAGTTATGTTACATTATCATCTTTTTAAAAATTTAATACTATAATTTTTTAGTTAAAATTTTGTGTATATGTTAAGAATAATTCGATGTACTAACTAAAAAATCGAAAAAATATATAATTAAAAATTTTATACTATTGTAAAGATTGAAACTTCTAAAAATGTTCTAAATATGACGGTCAAGTTTATTTTAACGTTGAAATTTGTATACGTCATCACCGATTGAATGACTTATGTTCTTGTTCCTCCTTTTTATGTTTCACTTAGACTTCCTTTCGCCTTTCCTATTTAGTAAATGATGGACTAATCATGCTTCCTTCACTCGCTTCTCTTTTCTGATTTTGGTTGGTTATGTTTGACTTCTATTTCTGCCTTCCCCATCTGTCAAATATCACTTTATTCTTTGTTTTTACTATCGTCTCTATTTCTTGACCTTTTCCTCTTCTTCTTTGCAACTTTTCTTCCTTCATTTAGCTACTCAAGCGACAAGCAAATCACTTGAGAATTCATTTTGAGTTAGAAGGTAGTTTACTGCTTCTTTCCACTTTTCTTCCACAATACCATTAGAAAAGATTGAGATTGAGGGAGGGCTTAATTAGTGAGGAAGGTTTACCTTTTTAAATTTGATTTAGAGACTAGTGCTTAAAAGATTATTGAGGTCGGTCCATGACACTTCAGTAGCGAGCCAATTTTACACCAAAAATGAAAACCTTTCATTCATATGGAGATGATGAAATAAAGTAGATACCTATATGGATCAACATATACAACGTGGCATTAGAGTTGGTCTACTAAGAGCCTAAGTAACTTGCAAGCTAAATTAGGAAAAATTTTATATGGATGAAGCTATAGTTGGAATAAGAAGAGTGAGTTAGGCTAGGCATTGTGTAATGGTTGATGTATATTAAAATTTTTCAGAATGAATTCTACTTATGAGCCTAAGAGAAGATGACAAATTGTTTGAAGGCACTGTTATAGTTTCAGACTAGTGGAGGCCTAACTTAATCTACTAAGGTTAAAAATGGATGTCAATTAGTACGAAATTTCAAAGAGGGGATTATTATTAGTTAATAGGACTTGACCTGCCTGAGGAACAAGGTACAGACACTGGCAATAAGCAGAGTCAGTAGCCGCTGGCAATGAGCATAATCAGTACTAAGGAAATCTATTAGAAAGTTTTGAAACTATGTCTATAATAATGGAGAAGGATGCTAAAACACAATTAAAGGAGTTGGAGATTGAAGAATATACTACTGCTAATGGTTCTCAAATTAAGAACAAAAATAAGGTGAATAAGGAGGTTAAGCCCCAAACCCCCTTTATTAACCAAAATAGTAGCTCTAAGGATTTACTAAATGAGCAAAGAGGAATGTGCAATCTAGGTAATGATTGTAAAGTTGCTAATAAGAGGAGGTCAAATAGGAAAAATAAGGCTAAAAGGTCTAAAATTATTGGAATGTAAGGGCCTTAATAGCCCCAAAATGAAATTCATGCTTACGTGGATGTACATTTTGTTGAATAATTTGAGAAAAATTCATGCTTATATGAATGCTCTATGCAAGGGGCTTAATAGCGCCAAAATGAAATTCATGCTTATGTAGATGCATTTTGTTGAATAATTTGAGAAAAATTCATGCTTATATGAATGCTCTATGGATAATCCTTGGTGATCTTAATATCACACTATATCCTTCTAAAGTAGAAGGTAACATTTACTAAAGAAATTACAATGATTACTTTAGGAATTGCCATACAAAAGTCAATGATCTTAAGCTAAAATGGTGATTCTTCACTTGAAGCAATAAGAAAAATAGTACATGGTTCATAAGAAAGAAACTAGATAGAGCTCTTGTAAATGATCTTTGGTTATCCAAATTTCCAAAAAGTAAGGATATGTTCAATAACCCTCTTTTCTTGGACCATACTTCTATTAATCTATACTCTTGAAATTGAGGCTATAGAGGAAAAGTCCATTTTGCTTTAATAACTACTTAGTAGAAGTTAGAGGGTATGAAAAAAAGTTGTAACTAAAAGGTTGAGCTTAAAAGTTGAAGGATGCAAATCCTTTATCTACATCAGGAAATTTCAAATGGTTATAAAGGAACTCAAGAAACTTAACCATAAAAACTTCAGTAGTGCTCATTAAGCAGCTATTGAAACATAAGTAAAACTAATCTGGCCTTATAAAAACTTGCATTTGTCACCTACGGATGATGCTAAACAAAATGAAAAGGTAATAACCTTACTCAACTATACTCGTGCTTTGGAAATTAATTGATCCTTTTAAATAAAAGAACAAAAGTCTAATGGCTTAAATATGGAGATAAGAATGAGATAAGAATACTAGTTTCTTCCACAAGGCAATCGTCTCCAGAAAGAAAATAGAAAATATTGCACCATTGGTAAAAGAAAATAGCCAATGTGGCTCAATCATAGCTTGAGATCCTACAAGACACTTACAAATGCTTTATAAATACTTTTGATTATTCTGCTTATTATTGTTCATCTATGTAGGCACTTAAATAATTAATTTATGAGCAAATTATAAAGGTTAAATCTACTAGTTTAATTAAATCCTTTTCAATGTAGTAAATATGGAGAAAGCACTCTTCATACTTAAATTAGCAAAGCCATAGCCTTGATTGATTTAATGCAAATGTCTTCCAAAATACATAGAATCAAACCAAGAATATAGTCACTAAAGTAGTTTTGGTGTTCTTTGATAAGGGTAAGATGTGTTAGAGTAGTGCCCTAAAGGCAATCCCCTTTAGCGCATTTTGTTCATAGTCATGTACAGACTTTATGAATAAAT
>JANIJH010000005.1:38925571-38936516 GCA_024520975.1 Erythroxylum areolatum | reverse complement strand
AATATTTAAAAATTATTGTTATTTCAAATTAATTGTCATTATTATTTATTATTAAGATTTTTGAAAGTATGGTTGATATAAACAGTAAACTAGTAAAATATACAGTACACTTGTATAATATATCAATATGGACTATTTTGCAATTTTTAAAAAATTTAGGGACTATTTTATAAATTTAAAATATATCTTGAAACGGTACCCGGTACCGACCAATACCGGTACAGTTCCGTTCCAGAGCCCAATCCAGTACTGAGCCCGGTACGATATTCATAACATTGCATATGTATCAAAATTAAAGCACATATATATGGCACTAGGATTTTTTTTGTATTGATGTATCAAAATTAAAGCACATATGTGTTACCCTTGGTTTCTTTGTTTGTCATATCTATCACACATAAGAAAATATTTTATCTGATTATATTTTAATTTATTTGATTATTTAAAATTAAATAATAATTTATTTATAAATATAACTTATGAACAAGAATACACCTAATTTATTTTACTAACATTTAACAATTGAGTTCTATTACTAACCTTCAATAAGGTCTTTTGGATTCAATTAAATATAAATTATCATCTTTAATTCAAAATTGATTTAATAAAAATAAACAAAAATGTTTTTAATTTTATTATTATAAATTTTGAAAATAAGGTTGATGCAAAATTATAATTTATACGGTCGAATATATATGATTATTTTGTAATTCTTAAAAAATTTAAAAATTATTTTATAAATTTAAAAATTACCTATACAAAATTAGTTCGTACCAAAACTAAATCTCATACAAACACCGTTACGTTATTTATAACATTTTCTAAATTCAAAATTAGTTTAGCTGTGAGGACACGTTGGGAGGGTGATTGTAGCAGTTGCTGTAGCATTCTCATTCTTATAAACAAGTGCAAATGGACAAATCTCTCCAATTTTATTATTCTTTTTTTATTGTTCATAAGGTGTTTAGGCATGTCCAAATTATAAGAAAGTATCTTTAAGTCATTCATATTAAACTAATTCCTACTTGAATTGAGTAGGTTCTTTGTAAGAGGCAAAATTCTGACCTCAAATTTTAAACAGTTGCATACATAAAAGAGATTTGAACCCGTGACCTCATTTAAATCAGAAAATTTCTTACCAACTTACGTGGATCCAAGTTTTCAATTTTATTATTCTTGAAAGCCATAGTTGACCCCAGCCGATTGTTATTATTATGTTGCAGTAGATTTGACGGCAGATTAGAGAGTCCTATTAAGAGTTCAAATTGACGATTGGATAGGTCCCCTGTAACTGTAAATTAAAGACAATTATAAGCCTGAACTAGGCTTTCAAAGCAAAGTTGATTAATAAATATGGGACTTATTCACGCTTTCTTCAACATTAATAATAAAAAGAATTGGGAAAATGCTGTTTTGTTCTATGAGGGGAAAAAAAAAAAGATACTGGAAATTAGGGACGGCTATTGTCAGCCAAAATGCAGACGAAAGTTAAACGTGGCACGCCCTTTCCTTTCCTGCAGAAGATGTAGGCGTTTTCTGAAATTGTACTCTAAAAGGATGGACTGGAGTCTTATATATAATATAAAGAGACCAATAACAAATAACCAAAAACAAATTCATAGAGATCTTTCAACTTAGAAGTCCTGTAATGTCAAAGTTTAAATTCACTTGATGTGTAGACAAGCAAACAAAACAATAGAATTCAATTACTCATGTTTTGTTTTGTTTTATGTATTGCCTTGCCTTCTCTTCCAACTTCCCTCCTTCAGGCTCAGGCTGCGCTTCCAATTCCAATGTCTCTTTCTGCTTAACAACCCTTCCTTTCTCCGTGGCTTAAAAACAATACACTAGTCTAGCCTATTTACCAAGCAAGTTTAGGTAAGAGACAGCTAACTTAAATTCCTGTCAAATCCTGCTGCATACAGACTCTGTTACGTTGATAGATAGTTTAAGAAAATGCAGCTTCACATATCTCCAAGTTTGAGGCATGCCACCCGGCATCCAGGGAAAGGTGTTGGAGAATTCATCAAAGTCAAGGTTGGTGGGAAACGAGTTTCGTATCGAATGCTTTTCTATTCACTTCTCTTCTTCACATTTCTTCTGCGTTTCGTCTTCATATTATCCACTATTGACACCATTGATGGAGAAAGCAGGTGCTCCACTATTGACACCATTGATGAAAACGAGTTTGGTTTTCATGGTGAATTTGTTGACATTCATAATTTTTTGGCTATTTAAAGGTTCCTGAAGTAATATACCAAGTTCTGGGGGAGCCACTTGGAAAAGATAAACTAAATGGAAGAGATGACATTCCTCAAACTTTAGAGGACTTCATGACAGAAGTGAAGGAAAAGAAATTAGGTGCAAAAAGTTTTGCTCTCAAGCTCAGAGAAATGGTATTAGTTTTAAGCTACTTAAATAATAAACCGAAATGCATTACAAGTCCAGCCTACTATGTAATAGTGAATTTTGAATTATAAGTCTAGCCTACTATGTAAAAGTGAATTTGAATTACAAATCTAGCCTACTAGCAACTTCATATCTTAAATTTTCAGGTGTCTCTCCTTGAGCAAAGGACTAGAACAGCCAAAATACAGGAATATCTCTACATGCATGTAGCATCAAGTAGCATACCAAAGCAGCTGCACTGCCTTGCGTTAAGGCTCGCCAACGAAACACTCCACAAATGCAGCTGCCCGTCTCCAGCTTCCCTTGCCAGAACTAGTCCCAGCACTTGTGGATAACTCCTACTTCCACTTTGTCCTTGCCTCAGACAATGTTCTAGCAGCTGCTGTTGTTGCTACTTCGCTTGTCTGAAATGCTTTACGCCCCCAAAATTTTGTACTACACATAATAACCGACAAGAAAACTTATTCACCTATGCAAGCATGGTTCTCCTTGCACCCTTTATCGCCTTCCATAATCGAGGTCAAAGCATTGAATCATTTCGATTGGTTTACAAAGGGGAAAGTTCCGGTTTTGGAAGCAATGGAAAAGGATCAGATGGTTCGGTCACAGTTCAGAGGAGGGTCATCTGCAATTGTCACAAACAATAAAGATAAGCCCGTTATAATTGCAGCAAAACTCCAAGCTCTTAGTCCCAAGTATAATACCATGATGAATCACATCAGAATCCATCTGCCAGAGGTAATGCAGCTTTATCAAATTTGATCAACTTTGTGAATAGGAGATAAAAATCAGCTTCATATTGTGCAGCTGTTTCCAAGTCTAAGCAAGGTGGTATTCTTGGACGATGACATAGTTGTTCAGACGGATCTTTCACCTCTTTGGGACATTGACTTGAATGGAAAGGTTAACGGGGCAGTCGAAACCTGCAGAGGAGAAGATAAGTTTGTTATGTCCAAGCGGTTTAAGAGCTACTTAAAATTTTCTAATCCTTTGATAGTAAACAATTTTGATCCTGATGAATGCGCTTGGGCGTATGGCATGAACATATTTGATTTGGAAGCTTGGAGGAAGACCAATATCAGCCTCACATACCATTACTGGTTCCAGCTGGTCAGTAACTGTAAATAAATTAATTGCCCCTTTCTGGTTCACATGTTGAAAGATGGAAGGCTTTATTAAGATGAACGAAATTCAAGAAAATTGGATTTAAATGAGTTTTAACTCAAAAAATGTCATTATAATACAGTGCAAGTGGAATGTCATTTGTAAAACGATCAACAGA
The DNA here is from genome assembly GCA_024520975.1 of Erythroxylum areolatum. Lineage (NCBI taxonomy): Eukaryota > Viridiplantae > Streptophyta > Magnoliopsida > Malpighiales > Erythroxylaceae > Erythroxylum > Erythroxylum areolatum. The sequence goes on along the minus strand of JANIJH010000005.1, from coordinate 38,932,825 downwards.
AGTAATAAATACGATAAGAATAGACTACAATGAATTATGCAGGTGAATTTAAGAAGTGGTTTTTCTTAGGAACAGAAAATCTGTTCCGGTTAACATGTTCGTACTCTATTCCATATCATCTTATCCATACATTTGTGTGAGATCCAGAAAAATGTATAGATGAAATGGTATGAAACAGAGTAGGAACAAATTAACCAAAACAGAGGATCTACACATTTCTTCTAATAATGCAGAACTTAAAATCAGACTTTAGCTTATGGCAATTAGGAACATTGCCACCTGGTCTAATAGCATTCCACGGTCACGTCCATAGTATTGATTCCTTCTGGCACATGCTGGGACTGGGTTACCAGGAAAACACAAGTCTCGCTGATGCTGAGACGGCCGGTGTGGACCATTTCAATGGCCGGGCAAAGCCTTGGCTAGACATAGCGTTCCTTCAACTCAGGCCATTATGGGCCAAGTCTTCTCTGATAAGTTCATTAAAGGGTGTAATATACGGGAATCTTAGTATAAGAATTTTGATTCTTTTCTTCTTTTTTCTGATTATGATAACATATGTATGTATACGAGGAGAGGAAATAATAATAATAAAGAATGCAAAGAGGAAAGTTGTTAATACAGAATGTCAAATGTGAAATATCCTCGGGATGTTCAGGCAACATTCTCTTTTCATAGTAACTCAGTACTATGCTAGGATGCCCCATTTTTTATTTTCTTACTTTTATGTTAAAAAACATATCAGGAAACCTAGCATGAAAATGAATCATCTCCAGGGTCCTTGATTGAGAGATTTATCGCTAAATAATACAGCACAATAACATTGCAAGTCTCATTGGTTGGTTAGTTTAGGCAAGAGAGACAAATTGATTTAAGTGAATCCAGAGAGAACTGTAGCCAATTATGAACTTCAGCAAGCGAAAATGCATCGGATTGGAAGTATTTTTGTACTATTATTGCCACGAAATGCATGGACTAGAACAGCGACAAGTGTGGAAAAAACAACAAACCCACCCTCCCAAGTCATCAATGAAAATGTGCTAACCTCAGTTCTTTTTTCCTGTTACATTTGAAATCAAGTCCCTCAGGAACTTGGCAGACTTAGTGATAGGCGAGTTGATGGCCATCAAATTATACAACACATTCTCAACTTCACCAATTGATGGTCGAGTTTTGAAACTGGACACAACTTTTAGCTCTCCTTTATCTTCTTCTTCTTCCACAAGAACACTCCATTTCTCACCGCTTACAACCCCATCTCTCACGCACTTGAACACCACTCCCTTCCTCTTACTCAAAACACCTCTAACCTCCAACCCCATGAACGAATAGATCACTTCAAATGACCTCAAAAATTCACTCAATTCACCAAACTCACTCTCCTCTTCAAATCCCCACCTGGGGTTGAACATCACCACAGGCTTTGGATACAAACTGTCACTAACGATTTTGACAACTGATACTTGCGAACTCTCCGGAGCCATGAATACTGCTACCTCAGCAGAGTTCAAGATTCTGGCATCTCCACCTTTGGCTGCAGAAATATCAACATGGGTAATGTTGTTTAAGGAATGAGATTGGAACACTTCGATTGCCTCGTCTTTCAACTTGGAGCTTGGCCATATGATTGTGATCTTAACTGTTGACCCTTTTCTCTTGATAGGCATGTTTATGAAAACATCAAAAGCGAGTTGAGAGATTGAAGTTGATGAGTCATCGATGAGAGGGATTTCGACTTGAAATTTGGGTTGCTTTAGCTTCTTGAATTTTCCAGCGAACTTTGGGCTGTTGAGGGGCTTTTCCAAGGTGGTGGCAAGGCAAGTTTTGGCTTGTAAGATGGCTTCATCTTTTGTAGTGGGTGGATTGGAGTTGGAGGATGACAGAGAAGAGTGGATATGAAGCGAGGGAGTTAAAGGCTTGTGAGTGAAAGAAGAAGAAAAATAAGAATTGTTTGAATAGCAGTAGTGATGGTCTCTAGAGAATAGGAGAGGCGAGATTAAAGTTTGTTTTCGGTTTAAGGGATTTACTGTTTTCCAGGTTCCAACGTTGAATTTGAGAAGATTGGAGGCCATGACCAGGGACAGGAAGCTTGACAAGAAGATGGGACGAACATATCACAGGCAAGGGGCGGATAAGATTATATGGCATAACACCCAAAGGAATAGTCTGGCTTAGTCAGGCCCACGGTTTATGAAATACAGTCGGTAATTGGCAGTATCCATTAGCTCTCTTTTCTTTTTTAAGGTACTGTGCAAAGGGTTACGATTACTGGCATCTTATTGTCGATGAAATCTCTGCTGCTAAAACGTCTAATAACTGGTTTACCAAGGATCATAGTTATCTGTTAAGAACTCCTACATGGTTATTCCAGAAAGGGAAGATAAAGAGCAAAACTAATCTTCCAAAGGGCGCAAACATTTACAAATACGTGAACCTGAGGTAATGGGCAAGCACAGGACGGTAAGAATTTACAGGTGAAAACCAGAAGTAGTTCATAGAAAGAAACAGAGACCCCGATACAGTCAAGTCACCAACCAAATCCAGTTAGATGAATCAGTAAACACAGAAAGAGAAAAGTAACAATTGACTAAATGAATACATTTGCTATGCTCCCCAACTTTAAGCGACTGGTGGGCGAAGCACATGATCTTGTGAAGTATCCACAGCAGCAGGTGGCATGAATTGCCACATTGCAACTCCTGGGTAACCAATAAAAGGGACCAACTTGTTACCAGGTGCATGGCCTTGGGCAGCAAACGCTGCAGGGATCGCTGGATGGGGAGGCAAGAAACTAGGTTGTGTGTTCATGGCTTTCAGTTGCTGCTCCAATTTATCTTTCTCCGCCTTTAGCCTCTGCTTCTCATCACGAAGCTCATTCTTCTCAGTCTACACAGGGCAAACAGCAATTTTAGTACTTTGGTTGCCACAGCTGTCAGTCCCAATTGCACAGTTCAGAATGTCGAACATCACACGAAAGGAGGGCATCACATGTAGAATCATATACATATAAAAAAATACTATCATTGCATTCACATGTTACCGAAAAGAAAAAGAACTTGTAAAGAGAAATTCACCTTCAACTCTTTGATCTTCTCTTGAAGACCTGAATTCAAGTCTTTCAACTTTTGTGCTTCACCTCGTAATTGGGTCACAACTCGAATGGCATCAATCAAAATAGCTGCCTTGTCTGTTTTAGGAGGCCTTCCGTGCTCCAAGACAGAACCCAATTCCATAAACCTAACAACAAAAACAAAGAAAAACGGTAGGAACCTGTCATTTTCTATGATCTAGTTGTTTGGTCCTTTTACTATAAATGTTCACTTTTTTTTTTTCCGATGGGTGGAGGGATTTGAGCATGTGTGGGGGGTGCAGGAATGAAAGAGAGAGATTAAGAAAGCACTTGTCATTTAGCCTATCTCTCCGCTGCTTCTCCCTACATGCCTTGGAGCTAGAAGCACCAGATGCTTCAGATCTAACCCTGCATCAACAAAAAATGACAAAGATGAAATTCCTACGACAAGTTATTGCTCCTTCAAATCTGATACTTTAATCTTCAAATCAATCAAGGAACAAGAGACACATATTCCACCACTCTATCAACAAAAAAAGAAGATGGAATGAACAGCATACTTGAGATACATGATAAACTTGTATTGCCCTAGAGAATAAGAGGCCAAAGAATTAAAAAAGAGACTTATTCCAATTCGTTACTATCCGCTCAACATCTATTGCTTTGAAGTAAAAAGCCATCGGTCAACAAGAAGCTCGCAACTGTTTAAAAATAAGAGATAAATTATGATTTCATTTCTAGTGTTCCAGCCTCTGAAACCTAGACAACAATTAAATGAAATACCACCAACAAAACCCTTTCACATAAAAGGTATGAAAAAGCATAGCAATTCTTAGTCAAGATTAAAGACTTTATACAACAAAAATCAACTTAATGCATCATAAAGCGCTGTAGGAGGACTAGTGAACACATAGTTTTCAACAGAATAAATAAAACTATAAAAGTATACTCAAAGCAAGTAATGTACCTCTTTTTTGAACTGGACTCCTTATGGGTATCAGAATCCCCAAGTGAACCATCAATCTCCACGCTGAAAAGGTTACGTTGCTCAGAAATAGAAAGATAAATCAAGAAAACATAAGAGCAAAAAGGCTCAACCGAAATGATTACATCATGTCATCAGAAATGAAATCCGTTATTGGTGATAAATATGAACATCGCTTATGAAAATATCAAAAGCAAGTCCTTTCTAAAACATCAAAGGAATATGCTTGATTGTCCTCCAAATCTAAGGAAAGCATTAAACTGTAATTAACTTAAAAAGCACTTGAACATCCTCATTTACGAAAAAAAAGTAAAGAATTAAAGGAAAGGATACCATAACCTACTAGTGCCCAGAAATACACGTTTAAACATAGCCCAAAAAGATCAGATTCCGGCTAAGAAACTCCAGACACTTAACAATAGCATAAACCATCATAAGAAGAAGCCGAGTACGTAATGGTTAAACCTACTAATAAGAACTCTACAACCATAATTCGAACCATATGGTCAAAACCCAGGCATGTTCTAGGAGACTAATTCGAGCCAATTTCAGCTAATACCCTTCCGAACTCCATTTTATACACAGAAAGAAAAAAAAAAAAAGCAACTGAAAATAAGCCAAATATTCCACCCATCGCAATAGATCATTACCTACTCCAATTATCGGGAAATTGAAACAAGCTCAAAGCAGTAAATCAGCTAAAATAATTCGACTCCATAAACACCATCGAACCCCAAATCGCGAACGAAGTAAAACAAAAAAGAAATCCAAATTGGAAAGAAAATTAGACGAGTCTTAAGTATACCCGACATCCGTAGAACGGTTAAGAGGTTGTACGGGCCAAGAGAAGCTAGAAACAGGAACAGAAAAGTTAGGGTCTGGAACAGGTATGTCATCGATCAATCCGTACTCGATCAGCCAATTAGTGTTCTCTGGAGACACCATTTTGGAAGCGCACTTATTGGGTTGTCTTTTGGGGAGGTTGCCGGAAAACTGGATCGATTTTCCGGGTATGAGTGGAGGTGCGTGGCGTGTTCGGCCGAAGAGAAAATTAGGGAGTTACGATTAATAATTTTCCGGGGAAAAGAAAGAAATTGCGTGGAAGACGACTTGGGTCTGCGTTGTGACTTGCCAGAACGGTGGCGAAAATGCGTCGTTATGAAAATCGTCACGTGGGCTTGCTAATTTGGGCCAACTGAATTGATTGATAATCGTACTTCTTAAATCATCTCCATTTTCTACTTAAGTAGTGGAATCAAAGTACACGGAATGCGAGATTTGAGACTGCTTCACCTATCTGTCAATCATAACGCTCTGGTAACGCAACGTCTCATTATTTTGTTCTTTTAATTGTATTGTTTCTCCAATATGCTTTAACATAATATTAATCACACAACATGGTTAATTAGATAAGCGTCGAGTTCGTTTGAAAACTGGCTTAAGTTATATTATCAGTAATTAAAATTTATATAGACGTAATCACTTCTCCAAGTAGTGAAATTCTAACTTATTACTCTCATCCTTTTTGTTATGATCCAATTGTTAATAAGATTTGTATGTTTGTTTTGATTATATGATAATAAGTGTCGAAAATATAAATCAAATTGAAAAAAAATTTATATTTTGGAAAAGCATTTAACTATAGTTTTAAATTTAAAGAACTTATGTACCATATTGATGGAAAATTAGTACTTTATGTCTAGAAATTACAATGCTCATTTTCATGCCAATAAAATTATTACTATGCATGGAGTGACAATGGGTCAAGTTCAAACTTGGTTAGGCTCGAACTTTGATTAAACCCAAAATCTACTTATTTACTTAAAACTCAATCCCTATAAGCTCAATTCTCACTTAAAAATGTCAAGCCTTTTCATTCATTTAATATTTTTGGATAATGTTTCGGTTAGAAAAAGAAAGCATTTAATGTTTCTCAAAAGCCTTTTCATTCATTTAATACTTTTAGATAATGTTTCAGTTAAAAAAAGAAAGCATTTAATGCTTCTCAAAAGCCAAGCATTTAATGCTTCTCAAAAGCATCATAAGTTGCTTCTGCCAAATCTCTATACTTGATAAGTTCTCGATGAAGCCAAGGGTGCAAAGGGTCAAGCAGGTTTTCCTAATTGCAGGAGCCATGCATTTCATGCCACTCTATTGATATATTTTCCCTCAGTGATGATGTAGGAGTTGGGAGGCCTTCCCCATCGTTAACTTCTTGCGAAATTTTGAGAAGGAACTCTAGAGATTTGTGAGCACGATGGGCTTTTATCTTTGGTTGAGTAACTAGGTGTGTGTTGATATACAACTTGTTGGGACCCGATTTTGGAACCAGAGGAAAAACGGAAAAACGAAAAAATAGAAAAAGTAAAAACAAAGACCGAAAGCGAAAACGAAGGAAATCTAATGCGGAAAGTTAAAAGCGGAATCGGAATCCGAAAAACAATAAGTGGCAGAAAACTAAAGAAATCAAGTCGGATCAAAAGTCATAAAGCGGAAACAAAACCAAAGCGGAATCGAAGTAAACGGATTGACAACACGTATACTTTCAAAAGGGTGATCACAAAGCGTGGGCGGAACATGTTCTCACAAATTGAAAACCAAAGTGTCGGAAACCGAAAGAACGGATCTCAAAGCCGAAAGTAAGAACGAATCGAAAGTGGGCCAAAACAAATGCGAAACACAAATCGGATCAAAAGTCATAAAGCGGAAACGAAATTTACAAAAACTCAGAATCAAAGAAACCAAAACGATCAATCACACTGAAAACCAAATTCTGACATCCGAGAAACGCAGCAGCTAAGGAAAACTAGCGTTGGAAATCAATAAGACATTTAATCTAAGCCAATCCAATCCGGTATAAATTTTTTTCTTTTTCATCTTATTCATCTTTATTCAATGGCATGCCCACGTTTCAAAAGCGTGCCCACGTTTCCAAACAATACAAAATTCTAAATGGAATTTATCAATTCCCCAACCTCAATTCATTTCATTCTTCTTTTTCAGTCATTGTCCATAAAAATCTCGTACATACAAAAATAAATACCATCAATTCTCAAACAATTAGCATTTCGATATTTCCAGTTCAATCAACACAATTCATCGGACCTCCTGTCCGGAATCCTAACACAAATCAAACTCATACATAATCAAAGCACTTCAATAATTCTCAAACATCAGTATCATCGGACCTCCTGTCTGG
>JANIJH010000005.1:38863161-38874807 GCA_024520975.1 Erythroxylum areolatum | reverse complement strand
TGAAATGTGAATGGTGCATGGATGATGTGAGTTAAAATTAGATAGATGTGAACAAGTAATCAACTTGAGTTGATGATATTGGAACATAAATTGTTGATATATATATATGTCTACATAAGTGAGATGTCATGGAAAGGAAGATAGGTATTATACTGATCATCTGTAGTTGAAGGTGATGAGAGAAATGAGTTGGGATTTGAGAGTTTAATGAAATCATTTTGGTAGCTAAATGGTTATGCTCAGGACATTCCAAGTTTGCATAGTGAAAATTTTCAAGTTTTCCATAAGGGAAAAATTCGTGTTCTGACTTTAGGGCAAAATCTGGATTGATCTAGGACGAATTTGACAAGTTGTCTTTATGGAAGTTGTAGCTTGTCTTTCTAGCTCTTAAATGCTATAAACTATGAAATTTTTGGATATCAGAGTCCAAAGTTATGGTTCTTATAAGTGGAGATGCTCAGAAGTATAGAATGTATTGTCTGGTGATGACGTGTCGTCTGGTGAGGACGCATCATCTGGTGAAGACGTATTGCCTGGTGATGAATCATTTGGTGAGGACGTTTCATCTGGTGAGGCCATATCATCTAGTGAGGACGTTTCATCTGGTGAGGATGCTTCGTTTGGTGCGGATATATCATCTAGTGAGGATGCTTCGTCTAGTGATGACGTATCGTCTGGTGACATCATATCGTCTGGTGATGATGTCATATCATCTGGTGCACTGTTCATCTGATCCTATCATCTAGTCCCACTTTTGACCCCCTGCAAATGATAGAATTTATCTTCAAGGTCTTCATGAAGGTTGTATATCTTGAAGTCCTATTTCAAACTAACTAAAGAACACCCTAATCCGATAGATCTAGGGAAAGTTATAACAATTTTCCCAATTCGTTCGACCCTTCATCTAGTTTGTCTGGCCCTATCTTCTGGTCCAATTCTGACCCTTTAGACGATAAAATCTCACTTCAATGTCTTCATGAAAGATGTAGATATTGAAGTCCTCTTTCGAACCCTTCAAGAATAGCCTTGATCTGATATCCCTAAAGTGAGTTATGCTACTGTCCCGAACCAAGTTCATTATGGTTGAGAACGGAACCTTGTTTGATTCCTTTAGCTCAATCTTTGTTATCCATCCTCGAAACGAAGTGATCCTTGAGACAATAGATTCCTCACACATTGTGCTATCTCTCCATAAAAATTGGCAACATTCCGAACTGAATGGTAAAAAGTTTTGATTGAAGGAAAGTGAAGGAATATGTTGGAATAGTATGAATTGGTGTTATTTTATTGAACATGTTTCGGTATTGTGAATATATTTGGATGGAAGTTGAGCACAGAGTATTTGCTTCAGTATAAGAATGATTCAAAAAATAGGGCCCAACACTTACGATATTAGAGAATGAAGATGAACCGAGGATAACTAATAAAGGTTAATTGGAATAACCATACATGGTAACAAGTATAAACACACATTTTATGACTCTGAAAGTTAGGCTTCAGAAGCGGGGTCTAACAGTTATGGTAAATGAGAAAGAGTTGGGTTCCGGAATCGGTGCCCAACACCTTCTGCCTGTCGGTTGAGGTAAGTGAATTTGTTTTTTACTACCTTTTTTTGAACTTGGTTTAATTTGGATTTTTATTTGCGGTTTGAACTTCCCATTTGAACGTATTATATGGCTGATGTTTGGCTTGCACAAACTGAAACTTGTTTGTGTTATGAACTTCGGTTTATCAATGAATTAATATAGGATGAGTTTGACTTATATTATTGTTCCAATTACCATAATTATGTCAATCCATTATTTCATTGATGCTCTCTGAATTTATTAGCTTCCTTTATTTTTGATGTGTAAATTTTTACACACATCTTTTTAAAATTTTACATGTTAAAAAATTTATTAAAATAAGTATTCATATTTTTATGAATACTTATTATATTTGGCACCAGTACATATTTAATATAAGTTAAATATCAAACTTATTATGTAACATATACGATTACAAACATATATGTTCGATCTTAAGTTTACAAATGTTTTAGATCTAAACCCATAAACCTTAACCTATAACCCGTGATGGAGCTCAAATGAGGCTTATCGGTGAAATATACGAGGAGTCTAGGAGTCACAACGATGTAGCACCTCAAATGAGGCTTATCGGTGAAATATACGAGGAGTCTAGGAAACCCGACATTTGTAGCACCTCAAGGGGTAATCAAGTAGATTCATCTATCAACTTAAATGAGTTTGAAGGGAGAATTCCATTTAGAACAAATTATTTGGATGGAACTGAAAATTTGTACATGCAAATAGTTTATGATGCAGCCGGTAATACCTTTAAGAAAAATATGAAAAATCTTGAAGAAGAACCTAACCCACATGCAAAACAGTTTTTTAACTTACTACAGTCAATTGATCAAGAATTATGGCCAAATTATGAGACTACGACCCAATTGTCTTCAATTGCTCGAATATTGCACATAAAGTTTGAAGGGCATATTTCGGACCATAGTTTTGATAAAATTCTTCAGTATCATACAATGGTTGATAGTTTTTACAATATGAAGAAACTTGTTAGGGGTCTTGGTTTGCCTGTTAAGAAGATTGATTGTTGCAAATTAGGATAAATGTTGTATTGGGGAGATGATGTGGAATTAGAAGAGTGTAAATTTTGTGGTCAATCTAGGTTTAAACCTAGAAAGCGTTCTCTGAAACAAAAATTAATACCATGGATGCGAAAGTATTATTTCTCGCTAACTCTGAGACTTCAGAGACTATATGCTACTGATGTTACTGCATCTCATATGAGATGGCTTGCTAAACATGAATAGGAAGATGGAGTAATGAGTCATCCATCAGATGCACTGGCATGGAAACATTTCAACGACATCCATCTTGAGTTTGCAGTTGAATGTTGAAATGATTGGTTGGGATTGTCAACGGATGGATTCCAACCTTTTGGTCAATCCGGCCAATAATATTCATCATAGCTACTCATAATTACTCCTTATAATTTGCCTCCTTGGATGTGTATGAAAGAGGCATATATGTTCTTGACATTGATTGTGCTAGGGCCTACAAATCCGAATCATAAAACTGATGTTTTCTTACAACCGTTGATATGTGAATTGTAGTACTTTGGGAATATGGTGTTCAAACATATGATGTCTCTCTGAATCAGAATTTTGTTTTGAGAACAACTTTGATGTGGACCATTAGTGATTTCCCGGCATTTTCCATGTTATCTGGATAGAGCACGGCTAGAAAATTGGCCTTTTTTATTATGACAATAATTCTGATGCGTTTTATCTTCCAAATGGGGCAAAATATGTTGGTTTGACAATCATAGGAAATTTCTTCCTCAAGATCATCTATTTAGATGTAATAAACAAAAGTTCATTAAAAGTAGGATGGTAAAAATGCCTCCTCCTGCTTTCAAAGCTGGTGAAGAGATTGAGGAATTATGCTTGCTAAAAGTAACAGAATTTAAAGCTGATGAATTAAATACAAGCATTAGTTAAAACTTTGGTTAGAGAAAACGAAGCATCTTTTGGGATTTACCATATTGGAAAACTAATTAGATATGTTATAATCTTGATGTGATGTATATTGAGAAAAATATTTTTAACAATTTGCTCAGTACCATTATGAACATTGAAAGGAGGACAAAAGACAATTCAAAATCACGAGATGATTTGCAATTTTTTTGTAGAAGGAATGTATTACATAAAGGTCTTTGCACTGGTAAATATCCAAAAGCATGTTACACTTTGGACAAGAAAAACAAAAGGAGCTTTTATGTGAATGGTTGAAAAGTCTAATGTTTCCCGATAGTTTTGTTTCAAACTTAGCTAGGTGTGTAGACTTAAGGAAGTACAAATTAGGCGTGTGATGCTTTTGAGATTGGTATAGGGGTTGTTTTAATGCAGGAGAATCATCCCTTATCATATTTTAATGAGAAGTTAAGCAGATTAGTTTTGAACTACTCCACCTATGATAAGGGGCTTTATACCTTGGTGAGAGCTTTTGAAGTTTGGGAACAGTACTTGCTACCTAAAGAGTTAGTGATATATAGTGATCATCAATCTCTTAAGTACTTGAATGGACAAGGGAAATTAAGCAAAAGAAATGCAATTTGGGTGGAGTATCTTGAAACATTTATGTATGTGATTAAATATAAGCAAGGTTAGGAAAATGTTGTTGCTGATGCATTATCGAGAAGATACACTTTAATTTCTATGCTTACTTCTAAGTTACTTGGATTTGAGCATTTGAAAGAGTTGTATGTGGAAGATGTTGATTTTGCTAATTTATATCAAGCAACATTCTACATTTGATAAGTTCTATAGACATGAAGGATATTTTTTTTAGAGGTAATAACTTTGCATTCCTGCATGTTCTATTAGAGAATTGCTTGTTAGAGAATCCCATAGTGGAGGGTTAATGGGGCATTTTGGTGGGTGAAAGACCTTAGATATGCTTAGTGAACATTTTTATTGGCCAAATATAAGAAAATATATGGAAAGGATTTGTGGTAGGTGTATTGCATGTAAATAAGCTAAGTCTAGGTCTATGCCTTATGGTTTGTATACACCTTTACTTGTACTTAGTGAATCTTAGCTTGATATATTTATGGGCTTTGTATTGGGTTTACCAAGGACTAGGAAAGGTAGAGATAGCATATTTGTTTTTGTACAAAAATTTAATAAATTGAATTATTTCATTGCTTGCTTGAAAGCAGATGATGCAACAAACATTGCTAATCTTTTCTTTAGGGGAGTGGTTCGGCTTTATGGCATGCCAAGAACCATTGTTTTAGATAGGGATGTTAAGTTCCTAAGTCATTTTTGGAGAGTCTTGTGGGGAAATTTAGGCACTAAACTTTAATTTTCTACTACATGTCATCCATAAACTAAGGTAGTTAATAGAACTTTAGGAACCATGTTGCGTGCAATTGCTAGGAAGAACTTAAAAACTTGGGAAGATTGTTTGGCATTCATTGAGTTTGCATATAATCGTTCTATACATTCTTCTACAGGTTATTCTCCATTTGAAATTATGCATGGTTTTAATCTATTAACTGTGTTGGATTTGATGCTTTTACCTTTGACTAAGATTGCTAGTTTAGAAGGCTAGAAGAAGGTTGATTTGGTTAAAACAACACATGAGAAAGCAGGTGCAAATATTGAAAAAAAGAATTGCATATATGCACAAAAAGCAAATAAATGTAGAAAGCAAGTTCTTTTCAAACTAGGTGATTGTGTTTGGGTGGATATGCAAAAAGAAAGGTTTACACAACAAAGAAAGTCAAAACTTGATACAAGGGTTAATGGACCAATCTAAGTGCTAGAATGCATCAATGACAATGCATACAAGATAAACTTGCCAGGTGCGTATAATGTTAGTGCTACTTTTAATGTTTTGACTTATTTTCTTTTGAATATGATTTAGAATCGAGGATGAATCCTTTTGAAGAAGGAGGGAATGATGTGAGCACGATCGTGGGACTTTGTAAACGAAATAATGACAAATATGAGTTAGTAATGTTGGAGGGACTAATAACAAGATCAAGAGCTAAGAAGTTCAAAGAAATGCTTCAATCCAACATGGGCCAAATTGCAGCTGGGATGGAATCTCAAGAGATGATAAGGACCAATGACATTATAATTAATCAAGTTAGGTGGAATGCACAATAAGATTTTCATTCTTGTTTAATCAATTATTTTAAGTTAGAAGCATAGTTTTGGATAACCCATTACTTGTGTTTTGGGATTTAGTTATTTTAGTGGGTGACCCATGTTTAAAGGTCTTTTTCATAGTTAGGATTTCTTTCTTTTCAAATGATATAAATACATCATAATAAACATTATTTACGGATATATTGGATGAATAACAAATTCTGTAAGGGAGGATTTCTTGTCTTCTTTTATTGCATCAAAAATATAATTCTTATCAAGGTAAACACTTGTGGCGAATTTCTATTCTTGTTTTCAAATCAAACTTATTATATGCATTTCCCTTCATATGATTGATTGGAGGTTCATTAGAGTTGGGGATTTCGTCTTGTTCATGTTCTATCCAAAGTGTGTGTTTAAGAAGTTTTGGGTTCTTTAGCCTTGGGCTTCCACATCAACATGGATATTAATCTAGATAGGAACATATTTCGTTCTTAATTTCTCTGTTTGATCACTATATTTTTAATTTTGTATAAAAACAAACTTGTTGTTGATATATTAGGGTCCAACTTCAATAATTCATTGGACATAGGCTTCTAAATTGAACATGAGAGATGAAGAGATTCTTCTCATTGATTAGAACCTTCTATAATCCCATCTTCCTCTATTGTTGATGAGCCCAAGAAAATATAATTGAGTAACTTGGTCTCTTATCTATAGAGAAACCAACTAAGAAACATGACTATTTAGAGTTACCTACCTTTAGGACTTCCATAGGAGGAGACACTATGTTGATTCCATTTGGGTAAGGAGGGACAAAATTTAGCTTATCAATTCATGAGGATTTCCTAACTACTTAATACTAAGTAAGTTTAGCGTTCAAAGAATCAGTTCCTCCAACATCTAGGATAGAGGCAATTGAGCTTTAAAGGAAGAGTTAATAATTTGAAAGGAGTTTTGTCCATGTAAAGGGGAAAGCATGATGGAAGGGCCAAGGAAAGTATTTATAAGATAGTAAAAGGAGGAGGGTTTAGAGTTACTATAGTCAAAGAATAAAGTTTCGAGCTAGAAGGAAGAGGGGGAAAGGCTAAAGGTTCCTAATTATGACCTAATTGGGACTTAGAAGTCATGCTGAAAAGAAGAAAAGTAAAGCAGTCGGTTGAAAATTGAAATATTGTTCCTGTAATAGAAAAAACAAAAAAGGTAAGAAAAGTAATGCTTATGGTCAAAAAGTACCACAAAATGGATCAAGATGGAATAGCAGATTTAGGAACAAAGATTTAACTAAAGAGCAACAATAATGACTTAAAGAGATTACCATAGAGAGGGGGGAGAGGAGAAGAACACAATGAAGAAAAGAAAAGGGGCAGACTAGATAAGAGGAAGTAGGTAAAAAAATTACCAAAGTAACAATAGCGGTTGGGTGATAAGTAGAAACACAAAAAACAAAATTGAGTCCAAAAAAATGGGAAGGAGAGAATTATTGGAAAATTCTAAAAATAACTATCTCAAATACAAAGGACTCAAATTTAATGTGGTTATAAAATAAACTTGTAATGGGACTAATAGCTTAAGTTGTACATCTATTAAGATCTATGTCTTTTCCTTTTTAAAATTTTATACCTTTCAATCTAAGAAAAAAAAGCATAAATAACATTGAACTTTGAATTTTTAAGTAATAGTAGTTCAGAAACTTTTATTCTATCCTTTTTAGCATAACTTTTTGTTTTTGAGTCAATTTATTTAGGGACTAATTACAATACTGCTAAATTTTGCACACATAAAATAAAAAAGGGTAAAACATATGGATCTCTCTTATAGTTTAAATTTTTCTTAAAAAATCTCTTAATCTTTAAAATTATGAAAAAAATCTTATGGTTTTTAATATAATATTCTAGAAAATTTTATTCTTTTAGACTTCGACTAAAAAATAACAATGAAACAAATGTGACATGAACATCATATATATACCAATCAAATGTTATTTATATGACGATTTAAGCTAACTCATTAACTCAAATCGAAATCTAACGTAAATTGTAAAGGAGGTTTATGTCCTTTACCTTCAAAATTTTTCCCTTATTTATATGTACACATTTTAATTATCATTTTCTTAGTCAACACTATTATTTATGTCAAGATATTTTAACTTGGATCAATTGTCTTGACATTTATTCTAGCTTACACGTTAAAATATTAAAAAAAAACTATGGAAATGGTTCCCTAAATATTTCTTTTCTTATAAGAGCAATAACACCGGTTGAAAATTCTGATTCTCAAATAAATAGAATAAAATACGTCTATCATTTGAAAAATGGTTACATTAAGAAAAATCTCTAATTTGGATGAACCTTAATTGTCTTCCAAAACACGTCAATCTGTGCATCATATAGCTCTCTACATTGTCGGCAGAAAAATATAAAGAATTCAGAAAAATAAAATAAAATAGAAAAGAAGAGATTTTCATAAATCAAAGTTTTCCAAGAGCTCCAGATCTTTGCCAGTTCAAGTAGCAAAAATTCTTGAATATAGTACTTTGATTTAATGATTAGACACAAATTCGGGACTCTGACTGAGAAGCACATCGATCAAAGCGGCCACTGAACTTACAATCAACCAGGAATTGACTTCGAATATGATGTGTTTTAAAATATAAAGCCACACCATTTATACACACACACACATGTATCTACACACCTACTAGAGTTGATTGTTTACTAATGAACTAGAAAATTATATAAAGCCATTGATCCTCTTCTTGATCTCTTCAGGGTTAGCACCCACAAGTTTATCAACCTGAGCTTCTTCCCTCATGAACACAAAAGTTGGCATGGCCTTCACGTTCATCTTGCTAGCTACCTCCTACAAATTATACCGCAGGGTTGGGAACAATACTTGCGTTACTTTGGAAGGATACAATATAATAATGAATGGAGTGAAACAGAACCAATCGAACGAGGATTACATAGGTCAGATTATGTAATGGAGATTTTACAGTATCACAATTCCAAGTGCAGCCAAATGAAGGAATGAGAGACCAAAAATTATAAGAATATAGAATAAGCACTATAATCCATTGGTAAGATTAAGGTTTAAAACCTTCTTTTCAATCAAGATCTTAATTTTGGTGAAATTTAGTATAAAAAGATTCTTAAAATAATTTTGGTGAAATTTAGTATAAAAAAATTCTTAAAATATACCATTTTACACCAAATTTGGTGCAAAAATTTGGTGTAATACTTGGAGATGGACTAAGTGGAATAACAGCAACAGACAGGAGCATTAAGTCGCCAACTGGTCAAACATTTCGGCCAGAGGACGAGAACCAGTCTTATCGGGGAAATTAACATTTCGGCCAGAGGACGAGAACCAGTCTTATCGGGGAAATTAAGGTAAACGCAATTCTAGGGACTTCCAGACAATACCGGTCAGATCGAGTTTCTTCATAAAAAAAAAGAATTGTGTTCAAGCAGGGAAGCCAATGGCTTTCAACAAATCGTACCTGAACCTCATCGACATCCACGGAGAGGAAAAGAATATTTTTATAGCTATGTGCCAGTTCCTCAAAGAGAGGATTCATGGCTACCGAAGGCATGCACCAAGAAGCTGTGAAGTGTATAATAACCTACACTCCAACAAAGAAAGCTTACTAAATTAAACCAACATGCCATAGAAGCTCATATAACTTGCAGGAAATTTGAACAGAATGCCTTAAAGTGTACGAAACTGAACATAGAACATGGAAATTGTCATGTGGAGCTATGCATATCTTAGCTACAAGGAGAGGAGACTTACAGGGCAGCCTTCTTTGGTGGCTTTAGTCATAAAGAAATCCCATGTTTCTTCGGAGCCGATTTTGACAACTCTAGACTTCCTCACCTGTTCATATCCAGCCATTTCTTCCGACTTCCTACTTCCTTCTCCAGTGGAATGCCCACTCTAAACAATGTAATTGGTCATCAACATTTGTCAAATCAGGACCCACTTTTAGTTACTCGTTTATTTTAGCATATCTGGAATGGGTTTGGCTTTATCCA
The DNA here is from genome assembly GCA_024520975.1 of Erythroxylum areolatum. Lineage (NCBI taxonomy): Eukaryota > Viridiplantae > Streptophyta > Magnoliopsida > Malpighiales > Erythroxylaceae > Erythroxylum > Erythroxylum areolatum. Next base: position 38,865,096 of record JANIJH010000005.1, on the reverse strand, counting down.
TTCATACAGTCACATTAATCATGCATTCTATGGGAAGGAAAACATCTGTGCCGCTTACCGAGTTCAAAATCAGTGCCAAACAATATCATCCACAAAACCCATTTATTTATTGCCAAGTTTGTGGAGGAGGTGCTTGGAACAGTGTTGAAACTGGGAAAAGGTACAGACAATTTGGTCCCCATTCTAAGAGAATATCTAAACTGGAATATCGTTTTCATATGCATCGTTATCTAGTGTACTGATTAATTAATTTATGCTACAGTTTTGAATAAATTTGCAACGTGAGCCTCAAATGTTGCAAGTAGATATTCTTCCATTTTTGTTTTCTTCTTTGTTCCTTGGGAATTTACTAAATAACCACAAAAATATTTGGTTTCAGACCATTATGATCTTTTTTTCCCCGGAGAACTTGAAAGGAAAGGCCAAAAGTGAAAATGTTTCGCATGAATTAATGTAGCTGCAGAAGAGTGACTTTGAAGGCTAATCAACAGCTTATCTTTTGTCAATGTCAAGTGCAATGCCACTTCCTCTTTTCTAGTAATGGCTAGCTTCCAATACAATTATACAGCTCAGGTGAAGAGATATTCACTTGGATTTAGGAACACGTTGCATGACTTGGAACTCTTACAACAGATGGACTTGAATGTAGTTGATCAGTAGATAGTAATGAACTATCGTGACGTGAAAGTTTTATTTGACTGCTCTATTTGTGCGAAATTTGAATTGTAATTCTTCGTTTAGTCCCTTACAGATAATCTATCTCAAAACCATTGATTCTTTTATAATTTTTGCGTTTCTACTTTTAGGAGACCAATTATAATGGTTGACACGAATGAAAGCCAATCTATCGTTTTTGGAATTGAAGGATAAATGAGTTACTATCATTGTAGTAGCAAGTCTGGAATATTGAAAAAGCAGTCTAACATTGAAATTCAAGTTTTGCATGTAAGTGTGGAATCTTTGTTGATGCAATATGATTTACTTGCATGCATGTATGGAAGCTTGGGGTATGCTTGTAAATTGCATGGCACGTATGAAAAAGGACTATTCAAGGCAAAAGGGGACCGCAATATAGTTCTAGAGTCGACTTGCACCATATCCTAGAGATTGACTGTGAACCAAAACAGTTGGACAAATTGTCACTATATCTTAGAGATGACTACGAACAAAAAAGACTTGGACAAATTGTGGACCATGTCGTTAGTATGAATATCCTTTTGCTTGTGAGTCAGAACCGAAACTTTCTTGAACAGATATAACGCAACTCATTTCTTCTGTCGCCTTACGGCATCTCTTTCACTCAAAACTTTCCTCAGCCATCCATTGGTCCATACCAAAAGATTAGCATTTGCCCTAGACTTAGTAGCACATATAGGAAGTTGATGGGGATAATGGCTTGTGGTTTGATTAACCATGTACCTTCTGTAGATAATAGTAAGCTTTCAAATGCGTTTAATTTGTTTCGTGCTGGTACTATATCTTGGATACCAAAAAACCATTTTGTTGTTCATATTGTTAGGAAATTGAGACGAGATCTGATCCAGACCGTAGTAAAATAGTTACTAAGGGCTGTTTGTTTCTGTTTTTTTCTCTGTTTTTTGTTGTCGTTTTTGTAAAAAGAAAAACAAGTAAGTAAAACGTGTTTGGCTTACTTCGTTGCGATTTTTTGTTTCTGAAAATAAAAAAACTACAACAGTTTTATAGAAACCAAAAAATATCGTTTCTCTAAATTTTGACAATATATTTTCTTCGACAAAAACCAACATAACCCCAGTTTCTATCTCGAAATAATAATAATAATAATAATTATAATAATAATTAATAATTAATAATAATAAGATAATTAATTTGGTATAATGAAATTAATAATAAAAATATTAATATTAATAGTATTAAAAATAGTAAGTAGAAAATTTATAACAATAATTAATAATA
>JANIJH010000005.1:38685426-38702357 GCA_024520975.1 Erythroxylum areolatum | reverse complement strand
GAAAATGTTTAGAGCTTTCTAATGGTGTATAATGTACCTTATTTGGAGTTATGAGTAAGAAGTTATGAGGATTGGAAAAGCACAGTTACTATTCATATGATCATTTTATGGGCAGTAACTTTGAAGTAGTTTTTGGCACCCTTAGAGGTGAGATTGGTTTGTGAGCCCCTCAAGGAACTTGTAGGGTTTCTTGTTATCTTTCCAATGAGATCTTGTTTGTAATTTTTGAATAATTTTGTAAAGAGTTATGCATGTTAGAAATTCAGATGGTGGAAGCGAGGGAAATAAGTGCAAACTCTCTTATCTTTTATTTTGTCCTAAAGCTTCTTTTGCTTATATCTTCGTCATCGACCTCCAATTGACCTGATTCTCGAGGCGTCGGATTCATAAGACAATTATCTACCTTTCCATATAGAATTGTGGACTTTATGGGATTTAATTGAGATTTAGGGATTGAATCCAAGTGAAAGAATTGATTAAATTTTGGCAATATCCGGACCTATGGAGGTCCAAATTGAGTAATTCTGGTGTCTATGGGTTCCTAAGACATAGGGAAATATTTTGTGATGTGAATTATAGAATGGTACCGGGAATGTCACTAACATGTATTGTACACATCTAAATTGCTACATGTGCATTATTCAATATTTCTAATTATGCATTTGGTGAGTTAAATCGATCCAACTTTTATATCATTAGAGATTGAATTAGGTGAGTTAAATCGAAAGAAGAAAATGTCTTCATTGTTTAAGATTGTATGAAGAAGTCCATATGTTTCCAGTTAGCAGCAACCCAGTTTTTCAGGACAATAAATGGAATTCTTCTATCTAAGAATAATCCAACAAGCGTACACTTCCATTTATCAACTACTACATAAATTATGGACAAAATGGGGGTGGGGAGGAAGGGGGAACTTGATGGTCCAACGTGGGATTGGAGGGATAGTGATGGAGGACCATCAAGCCAAGTCATACAAGAGGTTGTAAACATGGGCCTTGATCCGGTTAGTCCAAATGAAAGTGATGATGGTGATGATGATGATCCGGATGGTGAAGAAGAACCTAACTTGATCTTAAAACTATAGTTTTGTTAAGGCCATTCGAAATTCACAAAGCACTTACTTTTGAAGCTCAATCTGCATCAAGTGTTCCGGTCAACAAGTTCAATGTGTGTTGTACATTTTTACGTGCGTTAGACTTAATTCGCAGCCTAATTTGAGACCCAAATGCAGCCCTTTTCATTCTCAGGTCTGGCTGAATTCAGGAGATAAATAAAGACTCTAATTCTCCTTCTTTATGTTGTTTTAATTCCTTTATGATCAGACCTTTTATTATGTTGAGTTATGTTTATTTTATTTCCTTATTAATGTTGTTTTATGGTGACTTAATGGCTGGTGAGAAACTGAATTATATGGTTCTCCATTAGTCCTTTTCGTTTGCTTTATTTCCTTATATATAGTGATGTAAAGGTCTCCTACATTTACGAAAGATTATCAAATTAAAATCGTGAGAGGGATTTGCTTTTGCAAGTTATCATCTTTATTTGGGTTTTTTTAGTTTCCAAAAACTATCAATTAGGTTTTGTGTGTAGTCCAAAACCACTCAATTATCTTTCCTTATTCACCTTATCATTCCCTTTCATTCATCTAAACTTCCATTTTAGTCAAATTCTTCACACAAGCCCTTTTTGCATCATTTCCTGAAAATCTGCCCAGATTCCTAATCCAGAACATCCAACACAAGAAAAATCATATCTTTTTCCTTGCTAATTATTTCGATAAAATTCCTTCTTCAATGTTGTAGGTCACTTCTTGAACTTCAATTTAGCCTCAAGAACTACCCAAAAATGCCCAGCCGTTTGCCCAAAAACATGCTTTGAAATCGTCAAACTATTGAGCCCGTAGCTTCAGAACTTTCCTAATCCAGAACCTGTCTATCAAGAAAATTCATAACTTTTTTTCTAGACAAAAGATTGTCACGATCCCTTCACCAAAGTTGTAGCCCACATCCTATTCTACAATTTTTCTTCAAGAATCACCTCTAAATTCCATCCTATTTGTTTATTCTTGGGAAAGTCCAATTTTTAAAAAACTTCAATCATCATCCCTAAACACCATAACCTTCACTTCCAGCCACCTTAGACCACCACACACCATCAGATAGAAAGTGACTTTAGAGTCTGGATTATGGTTCCCTATAACTTGCACCTAGGTGTGTTTAGTTAGAGGGATAAGAGTGTAAGCAAGTCCATCTTAAGAGGGCAAAGGAAACAGTGGAGTTGCAAAAGAAGCAGAAAGATTTGTGGAAGGTAAAGGAATCTTAGGAGATGAAAAAGAGGAGGTAACAAAGGCGGGAAGATTTCTTAATTGGAAAACATGGTTAAGGATTGTTGGTTAAAAGAAAAGGCTAGATGAAAACCTACCCGGATGGAGTGGACTGAGGAGAATGGATATGCATGGAAGTGCGGGAAGAAGGAGAAGGACAACAAAAGATTTGAAGAAATAGAAATAAAAGTAGAATGACATAGAAGTAAAGATGAAAGACCAAGAAGAAATTAGAGAAAAACTAGCAAAGAGTCTAAGAAATTTACCAGGAAAAAAGGAGCTATGAAACAAAAAGAGCTCGAGGTACTATATAAAACACATTAGAAGTAGCTTGGTATGGTGGACATGTTGGTAAGCACATTAGAATTAGCTTGGTATGGTGGATATGTTGGGAAATAGTGATGATACTTTTTTTTAGACATGTACAAAATAAACCTATACTACTTTAACTTTGAAGACCTTGATAGAAAATTGAAGAGATCAAAATGGAAAATATACCAATTTGGTTATGTATACATTGAGTACCTTTGGAATACTAGATCACAAGTGGATTAAGTTATCTTGCTAGTTACATTGGTAAGCCAATATGTATAGACCAAGCCACTACTGAGACTTCTATAATAAATTATGCCAGAATTTGTGTCTTAGTTAGCTCAATGGTTTACATACCTAAGATAATTCTTATAGTTAGGCTGGATGAACTTCTTGAGATGGTTGAAGATTCTTTTAAAATCACTTACACTTGGGAAAACCAGACAATTGAATCCTAGGAGAGAGTGTAGGCCCACAAGTAGGAGTTTTATCATTGGATTTTATAAAAAAAACTTATGGAAATTGAAGAAAAGAAGTAGGGGAATAGTACTAGTCCTCTTGACAAGAACAACGCTAAGTCTGGTAATCCAAGTCATCCCAATATGAAAAATAGTCATGATAGTGATGTCAATCCTAGCTATGAAGTAGATCACATAACGGTGGAAGAGTGTGTGGAGGAGGGAAGCACTTGCAGCACACTTATTGATAGGTGTAAATTAAACTATGTTTGCTAGATTTTTATGTGTGTGTTTTAGTATTTCTTAGATGATTATTATATGTGTAGGCTTAGAATTATGCTTTTGTTATTATTTGTATATATTCTAAGTGTTTTCTTGGTTTAGAGCAAGAATTGGACCTTAATTTTGTGTTTTATGAGATTTTTGATGTGTTTGTGAGTGTTGGGAAGCATGAAATGACAAAGCTGGAGGCTGAATGAAATAGGTCACGATCGTGACTTGGGAGGAATTTTCCAACATCACGATCATGACATGGCATGAGTTTTTTCATTTGTTTTAAGGTTTGGGGGTATTTTTGGAATTGAACAAAGTGAAAAAAAAAAACCCTAGTTACACTCTTAAAAACCTAATACACTATTAAGAACAAGAAAAACACCCAAAAAGGTAGTAGCCAACAAACCAAAAGTGGATCCAACATGGGAGATTAAGAAGAACATCCAAGAATTCCAGTTTTTCCATATTAAGACCTAAAATGAGTTTTTTTTCTTTTTCTTTAGTTATTTCATCAATCTTCATGTGTAATATGAATTATAAGATGATTAACATGTTCATGAGTTTCTAAATTTCAGATTAGGATTTATTTTTTTTAATGAATGAATAGTTATTTAAATTTAGCAAAGATAGCTCAGTATTACAACATTACAATGATGTCCAAGATTCTAAGATTTAGTTAGTTAGAATCTTACAACATTATGGAATTTATTTTGTGACTTTAATGTGTTTGTAATAATTATGCATGCTTATACTTGACAATAAATCGAGAAAGTGAATAAAAAATAATCACATTAGATTATGCAATGAGAGTTGGCAAATTAATAAGTCTCACAATTATCAAATTAACAATCATTTGAAGAGAGGTCTTATTTAAGAACTTAATTATCTATTAGATAGCTTTAGATCTAATTGAAAATGTTAGGAAAAGTTTTGTGAATCGAGAGGTTGCAAATATGAAAATTTCAAATTTAATTAGGGTTAATTTATTAGATCGTGAAAGAGAGTAATCAATACCTTAGGAAATCTAGGATCAAACACATAAATTGATTTAACAAGACTAAAGAAACAAAATAGGGAAAGAATAATTCCTAAATATTCAATCTTTGTCAATCTCAATTTTATTGGCAACGCACCGATTTTATTGTTTACTTGTTTCATTTATTTATTTGTTTTACTTTCTATTATTTATTTTTAATCAATTGAATTTCATATTACCTTAGACAAACTTAGGTTCAGATTGTTAGCTATTGCATAATCCTTGTGGGAATAATACCTTTCGATACTATAAGATATGATCCATATACTTGCAACTATTGAGAATTTTATTATATATAGAACTTGCTTAACACTTATCTGCATAAAAGAGACTAAAATGGTGAATGAAACAATGCTAAACAAAAAGAGTCAAATATCTACTTCTCTAGAAGTTGAGAAGGATATTGAACTGGTCTCAAGAAGAAGATCTATCATGAAGAGAAATTTTCCTATTTTAGATGCTAAAACATGAAGGTGATAACTTAGAACATAAAAGGAACCAATTCTCCTTCCAAAAAAATTGTTCAAAATTCTCATTTTAGAACATAAACCAGGCATCTTTTGCATTTTGGAATCAAAAATAAGTATATAGAAATGTGGTCTCTTATGGATGATTTCATCTAATTGCAAAAAATTAAAAATCACTTTTACCATTCTAATTGTATAATTCTGGTTTATTTTAATTAGTACAATCATTTATATGTCTAATCAAGCTATACATATTGATGTAGTATCGAACACTACAAAGAAGGCTAATGTAATTTCATTCATATATGCACACACATTCCTTTCTAGAGGAATCAACTTAGAAGGGTAGCAAATAACAATAAAAAATAATAGCTCTTGACTAGGGATTTTAACACCATTTTGAATTCTAAAGAAGCTAAAGGTCTATATGTTTCCAAACAACCTCACTCAGATATTAGGCAATGCGCTATAGATATTTAGATATCTGATATTCCATTTATGGAAATTTCTTTTCATGGAAAAACAACCAACATGATAACAATTTCATTAAGAAAAAATTGGATAGGTTTAAGGAAAATTAGAGTGGCTATAACAATTTCCAAACTCAACCTTAATGTTCATTGTGACTAGTCTATTAGATTAGATCCTTTGTATTTCTCAGACTCAATTTATGAATATCAAGACACCTTTCAGATTTAACAATTTTCTAACCTCCTTAGCAAGATTTGATGAAATCATTAGAAGGCTTTTACTACTAAAGTTTTGGGCAACATGCAATTTATATATGCAACAAGAATGAGATTCATTATAACTTCTCGTAAACAATTGTATAAGGAAAATATTGGTAACACTCATCACCTGCTAACAACTGGTAAAAAGGCTTTAAGATATATTTAAGATGATCTATAAAGAAATCCCAATTCCAGTTATATTTAATAGAATGAAAATATTGCAATGCATAATTTCTCGAAGGCACTGTTTTGTGATTATTCCATGATACAGTAGAAATATAGACTCCAATGGCTTAAAGAAAGGGAGAGAAAATCAAATTTCTTTCATATAATACTTTTATTAAGGAAGAGCATCAACCCAATTGTTAGTGTGGTTAGAGGTAATCAAATCATATATGATCAAAAACCATTGCTGAATGAGACTGCTAATTATTTTTCATTAATTATAAACGAACCAACAAATGCTCACTCTACTATTGAATTGCTTAAAGAAATCATGTTGGTGACTATATCCACTGAGGAAGCTGATATCTTATCCAGGCCTATCAATAGTGAGAAGATTGATGATGTTGTAAAGTCAACCATATAAAGCCCCAGGTCCAAATGGCTTCAATATGCTTTTTTTAATCAAAACTTGGACTTTAACTAGAACCATGGTTTATAATGTTGTCTTAGAGTTCTTTACCTGTAGGAAATTGCCTGGAAAAATTAATAGAAACTTCACCACCTTGATACCTAAAGGAAGGGAATTGACTTTCTTTTGTTGATTATAGACCAATAGCTTGCTTCAACTCATTTTATAAAATAATTTCTAAGGTTATTACTAATAGATTGAAGAGGGTTTAATTAATTATGATGAAATATAAGGAGCCTATACTTCTAGTAGGTCAATGGGTGACAACATCTTATCAATGCAGGAATTCATAAATAGTTATGATAGAAGAAGGGATTAGGGGTTGTATTTTGAAGATTGACGTAAGAAAAGCCTATGACAATGTTAATTGGCAATTTCTGGTTAACATAATGAGCGTAATGGCTTTTCCTAAAATTTTTATATAATAGATATATCAATGTTTTTCAACCGCATCTTTAAGTGTACTTATAAATGGAGAGGCTTCAAGAAATTTTAAAAGTAGCAAAGGCATTAGGAAAGGAGAACTTATCTTTCCTTACCTATTCTCTCTTGTTATGGAGGTATTTAATATAACACTTAAGAAAGTGGTAGAAAGAAATAAGTAGTTCAAATTTTACTCTAAACGTAAAAGGCTAGGCATAACAAATTTGGTGCATGTTGATAACCTATTACTATCATATAGAGCTAACAAAGTTTATGTATCTGCTTTAATGACAGTAATTAGGATGTATGAACGTAAGGTGAACTCAAGCAAAAGCTCATTCTATATATCTAATAAAGCAACAGAGAAGAAGCAATGATACTCTCTACCATAGGTTAAAGTAGGAATGAATTGCCAATCACATATCTTAAAATATCAATTTCTTCTTCTAAGTTTACTTATGGAGATTACAAAACTCTCATAAATAAGATTCGGGTAAGAATTTCAAGATAGAGTGTTAAAGCTTTGTCTTTAGCTAGTAAGGCTTAACTAATTTTCACTATTCTCAATGCTATCTTTTTACATTAGGCAACTTATATGACTTTTTGTAAGGAAGTCATCAAAATAATTGATAGCAATTCAAGAAGTTTCTATGATCTAGGTATAGAACAGGAAAGACACTGTACTCCTATTAAATGGTTTGATGTCTATGCCTTGAAGATATATGGTGGATTGAATATTTTTCCTTTGGAACTATGTAATCTAGTCATGCTTACAAAGAGGTTATGGATGATTATTAAGGATAAATAATCTTTATAGGTTAAATGGATAAATGCTTATTACATTAAAAGGAGGAGCTGATAGAAGATTGCCATACTTGAGAATGCATTTATTGTAAACTAAAACAATATTCAAACTAGAGAAGCTGATAGAAGATTGTCATACCTGAGAATGCATTTATTGTAACCAAAACAATCTTCAAACTAAGAAGTGAAGCCAGGACATAAATCACTAGAGTGTTAGGAAATGGTGCCAATACATTCTTTTGATATGATAGATGGTTAGTTGTTGGATTATATGAAGACATTGATAAGCTTAATTCAATTAGAGACATTATCAGGGAACACCAATCTGTTGCTAATGCTTTTGCACACAAAGTTAAAGTTTTGTTAATAATTAAGGACTCTAGCTTGCATAATCAAATCAAAATTACTGAGCTTAAGGAAATTAAGGTGGATCTCATCTTTTGGACACTATCTAAGAATGGTAAATTTACTAATGTGTCTTATAGAAGGATCTTTCAAGAATAGGGAAATATAGTACCATGGTACAATCTAGTTTGGTATAAGTATATGCTTCCTAGAGCTTTAGTAATCATGTAGAGAGCCATCAAGAATAGATTGCCTACAATTGATAGGTTGAAAAAATTTATGGCAATACTAAATAGACGTGCATTATACAAATAGGAGAAAGAAAGTATAATTCCCTTATTCTTTAAATGTCAATTTACTCAATCATTTGGAAGGAAATTACAAGGAAATGCTTGTTAGAAAACCCACAAGAGGAATGGGATTATTTGGTGCTCGAAATTATACATGCATAATAAAGCAAAACAAAGGTGTTTTTTTATTACTTTTTCATTTCTAGTACAAGCCTTATAGGATAAAACAAATATGGGAATATCCAAAGGCACTGAGAGGCAACATCAAAGGTTACTTAGAGAGCTATTTAATGCAATTAAGTTACAAATTATCACAATTGGTGACAAAATTTAGATAAATTACAATCTTATCACAATGTGGAACTAATGTTTGTTTTGTGTACATGTAAGTCTGATTCATGATGTAATATTTTTTAGATGTCTTATTGTCTCATTCTAGATGATAAGCTGGTTTATGCTTGTAAAACCATGATATTGCCTTTCATAATTTAATTTAACTCACAATTTTTCAAAAACCAAAAAATTTATCTATTAATGTTAACCTCAACTTGTATATTCATATCTAAAATCATCATATCATATTAATCAAATTAACATACATTTAGATACAAGTTATCCTACAACTACCCTTTAGAAGCCAGTATTAATATAAATCAAATTAATAATTATTTTGAAATCAAAAGCATAAAATTTGTGACCATCTATGTTTTTCTAAGTTAATATTTCTTTAAATCAAATCCGATTAACTGTAACTTTAATTTTACATTATAGTTTTAAATTTGAGATGATATTTGTTGTTAGAAATGTCTCAATCAAAATATTGCAACTAATAATCATTATCTTTGGATCAACCATATGCTTGTGTGCGGGAAAATAGTCGTAATTAACTGCTTTTGAAAAATTTTCCCATCTTTTGCAACCAATAGAATGGGTAACTGACATTCTATTCCAATGATGGTTATGATGAGATGGAAGTTGGAATTAAACTAAGTTTCCTCTCAATACTTGATGTTCGGTGGTTATTAGTTCCAAGTCAACTTTTATTCTTTAATGAGCTTCATCACCAAGGTTATAAATTAAGTTGCTTCATAAGAAGTTGATTAACTATTACTATCAAAATGAAATTATGAAGTGAAAGCTAGTGTATTATTATTATTAAGAAAAAACTCTTTAAACTTTATAATATTTAAACACAATATTTTAAAAATCAAACCGGACATCGAATCGATCAAATAAAAGGTTTAAGATTTAGAGGTTTAACCGTTATAAAACTATTATATAATAAATCATCATCACCACACCCAATCCGAAATCCCGCAATAAAGCGAAGTCTAGAGAGGTCTGATAGTATGCAGCCTTATTCTCAGATAGTAGAGAGGCTGTTTCCGATAGACCCACATACAGATGTGGCAATAAAAGAGTGATACAGGTTAAAGAGTAAATAAGTAAAATTGACATACTAAATAATTATGTAAATAAAATTACAATAAATACATAAATAAATAAATAATAAATAAAATATAACTCAACTTTTAGAAATAAAATATATTTTAAAACTAAAATACAACGAAATATATTATCTCTTTATCTGTACAAAAGCACCAATATCCAGATGATAAGAGAATAATAAAGCATTAAAGAATAAGTAAAAATAAGAATAAAAATTATATGAATAAATACAAATATGGTATAAAATAAAATACTTTATTTAAATAAAATACACTAATAATGTCTATTAATATACAACAAACTAATAATAAATATAATAATTTAAACTAAGATTAAATCTAACATAAATTTATTAATAATAATAATAATAATAATAATAATAATAATAATAATAATAATTGTATTTCTATATTATCACTTGTTTAAAACTCATAAAAAGTTGAAATATGTTTAAAGAAAGTTAATAGAAACAACCCTAACTTTATTCTAACTTCTTTTTTAATATCCTTTAAATATACTCTTTATAGTTTAAATAAAATCTTTTATCACATTCTTAAATTATTTTAAGTAAATTTACTTATATATACTAATTAATAAATTAATTTATTAAACAAATTCAAGATAAAAATATTAATTATTTTTAACAATAATAATTTTAAAATTTTTATTTAAAATATAAAGAGCTAAATAAAGAGCCTAAAATTTGAAAAATATATTTATTAATTAGATTTACAAATTTTAGCATTTTTAAGGATAAAATAGTAATTCATTTTTAAAATAATAATTTAAAACAAAATTTTAATTAAAATATGAAGAAATAAATAATATAATATAATTTTTGAAAATTATAATTTATTAATAAATTGTTCTCAAATTTCCTATATTGTAATAAAATGTCAAAACATTGACACAAACAACAACAAAAAAACATGGATTGGTGTGCGTGAAGAAGGTAGGGAGAAGATTGTTCTTTGAGGTAGATTTCATATTTTTATTTTTTAGTTGCCCACCACATATTTTAGGAAGGTCCCAATTATAAAAACCAGGCTAATCTCTGCTCGAGTCAAATAAGTTTTTTGTGGGAAACAAAGCTTTGACTCCAAGTTTTAAACAGCTATATATGTGAAGACGATTCGAGCCCGCTAGTTTACTTAAACCAAAAGAACTCCTTGCCAACCAATTTGCGTCTTCAAATTAAGTAGCTGTCATATTTTAAAAACATGCCGGTCTCACGTTCTCCAAAAGGTGACTCGGTGAGTTATTAACGTGTTTTTGGTAAATTTATTATTAACTAGCTAGTTTTTACTAAGAAAGATTATAAATACAAATTAGACTAAAAATTAAGTTGATTTATGTTTATTTTAGTCGAGTCGACCGGTCTCGTGTGAGTTTTAAATAATTCTTTAAGTCACTAATTGCCTGTCTGAACTTTAAAATATCTTAATTACTAGTCAATTTTAAAAGGCAAAGTAACTAGAAAATAACAAATCAGCTAGCCAGAAAAGAGCAAACATTATAATGCTTAGTTTGTACTTGAAATTATATTTTATTGAAACCCAACGGGTTGAGTGGGGTGTTCGTTTCGCGTTGAAAATGTGATGGCGTCGCGAGGAAAATGACGGCCAAACTTTCACACCCTCGACTGAAAGATTTTAAATTAAAATATATATATACGAGAATAGAATGTACATAAATGAAGCAAAGCTAATCCAAGTTGGAAAGTTTTCGTGTCATGATCTGTAGTTATGGTTCTTGAAGCTATCATTTTATGCAAGATCGAATTCGGTGAGGAGAAAATTGAAAAATCACACATGACTGTAAATTTTCTTGGTGAAGAAAATTGGACTTCAAAGGCAAATGGAAGGCCAGCTACATATAGCGAGGTAGTGGTCCATACATACAGCTTTCGCTCCGACATAAGAATCCATATATGTACGAAATTGCGAATCCTGTTGCATAATTTGGAGGTGAATTACCTACCCTAGAAACAGCAGAAAAACAGACACATTCTTTTCATCATGCATATGCCAGACATCATTTTACCGCATGATACTTGCAAGCCATGTTGAACAAGCTGATTAAAACCATAATTGAAGTGTTGGGACTTTTATTACCCCAGAAAAGCTGAAGATTAATTAATAGCTTAATTAGTCTAATCGTTGGAAGGCATGTTAAAGCCTGATCTCATATGAATAACACAGGTCGGACGATAGAACATCCAGCTAGACAGGAATACATGAGTTACCTGAACGAATTTTTAAAACTTTACATGGTCCTCATGATTATGATTTCTTTCCCTGATAAATTCAGGCCAGATACAACCCATATATCTCAAATGTTGCAGGTTTTACAAGCAGGATAGGACTTTATGTCTAATGCAGGCTACATCCGTGTCGTGTTCATCTCCTACATGCAACACGTATTTGGCACAGGTGAGTGGTCCTTTTGTGAGAGAGTGAGAAAAGGGGTGGTAAAGTGGAATCAACCAAGAAAGTTCACTACCATGGACACAGGAACAAAGCACAGACCACTTTGCTTTAGTTCTATGGTGTCATTTTCACACCCAAGAAAACCCAAATTACCTGTTTCACGTCCCTTGCATAAAGCACTGCTCTTCCCCTATAACGACAAAGCCAAACTCATGTTACGTATAAGAAACAGTGAGCTAAAAGACAGTCCAAGAATTGATCATCAAAACTGCCAAAGTAAAGGTATCGAACAGATGTTTTAACTTACTTGAGAGGTGCACACTTCAACTTTTTGCCTTGTATTCTTTTTGAACTGGACGTTCACATCATAAACCTATTCCCAGCAGCCAAAGTTTAAAGTTAAAGGAGCATACTATTGCCAAGAAACTGTTCTTTCCAGGAACATAAGCTGTTGGAAAAAAGCTAAGGAATAGCTTATGGGAATATTGGTTCGTAACTTACATATACTTGAACAACCCTTTGTAAATTATATTTATAACATGAGCAGCTGACATAATGTTAATACTGAGGGAAAAAAAAATCTGATAATCAGTTAAAAATTCAGACCATGGGGCTATTTGCGGGAGAACTAGCAGTATCCTCCAAAGCATCATCAACCATAGCTTCTTTGGTTTGCCTTTTCTTGAAACTCAACCTGCTGTTATAGCTTTTCTGATTAGTAGATAGCAACCCAATAGCTGGCTTGCTTTCTAAGGACTTCTTCCCAACCAAAGAAGCAGCATCCGAGACTTCTGGAAAAGTTTCTTCATCAAAAATGGAAGAATCATGGTTGTCCTGGTTGTGGTTGGCAAAAAAATCCTCCAAGTACATAGTCCAACTGCTCTCTTCAGAAGCATGACATGTTCTTTCACTAGAGGATGAAGAAAGACAAAGAGATTTGTTCATGGAATTTGTTGAGGATAACTCAATGTATAAAGCAAGATGAAGGAGAATATGTAAGGAAAACCGATCTTTTTTTAATGTATTTTGCTGGCTAGTTCTTAAGGAACCCAAGTGAACAACTATATATGGAAGAGAGTAGCGGCAGCATTAGAAAGACTGGGAATTAAAGACAAACTAGGTGAGTTGGAATATAATGAAAATAGTTTTGAGATATGACATATCTTAATGAAAATAGTTAATTTCTACGTTATACGTACTTGAAATAAATATTTTTTAAAAATCGAGATACAACATAAAGAATTTTGACTAAAATAATTTATAAAATATAGATATAGTGTAAAATTTCATTTTAGTAAGTTAATATCTTTTAAAAATAAATTTTGTTCGTTCTTTAGTATATAAAATTTAAAATTTGTAACTCCACCTGACATTTATCTGGAGTAAATGCACTTACAGATTATTAACTCAATATTAATCAATAAAATTTTAAAAATACTATATTATATTGCACAACTTCACCGCACACATGATCATGGGCATGAGATTCTTTAATTGCGGCCTACTAGGTTGCAATTTAATAATGCGTAAAGTTTAACAAGCGCGAGAATATATACTAAAGCCCTTAAGCTTTATATGTTTTCTTTTATGGTTGTGGTTATTATTACAATCAATATATGAATTATAGTTTTTTAATTGGTGTGAGCAGATTGGCTCCCGTCTTTCATTTTGATTTGGGAATCACTACTTTTAATAGTACTATACTTATAAGGTGTCTCTTATTTTTTTTTTATAAGATATGTTTGGGATTTGTTTTTCAAAATTAGTTATGTAATGTACTTGTGTATTTTCTCCTTTTCATTCAAACAAAATATGTCATTCGAAGGTTATTCCAAAGTGGAGATCAAATTAAGCATCCTGTCTTCATCAGTCATTAAACAATATTCATCGAGACCCATGATCGGATGGGATGATTCGTTGATGTTGTTGACTTGAAGGTGAACAAATATAAAATATAACATTATAAAACATTTTTGATTAGAATACAAATAGATAGTAAGGATCTATGAGTCTATGATTTTGTCTCTTCTGTTGCCAATTTTTCATTAGCATACTTCCCATAGATGACCCCTATAAATTTTTTATTTAAATTCGCAAGGACTTTGTTCTTTGATGTGATCAAGATTGTACAGCTCAGTGGATGTTTGGTAATCACAATTGCATTTTAATAAGAAGTTAACTAAGGCTAATAATTAGAATCTGTGAACTCAAGTCCAAAGCTTGCTGCTCACTGTTTCAGTCAAGGCATTAATAGGCAAGCTAAATCATCCTTTCTTGAGTGAAACAAAACAGAATCGAAAGTGGGTTTTAACTAGTGGAACATGCATGTTTTTGTTCTCCAGTTGATACGTAAGAGATATGTTTCAATCGACGAATTTAACGACAGGAAAAATATCCATTCAAGATCCAAGTATAGAACGGTTAGAATGTAAAACATACGAAGGAACGGACGACACCTCTTTCCATAACAATTACTTTAGCTGAATCATGAAGAATCGCATTTTGTCTCCTTTGTAGGAGTTCATTTGCATAAGACAATTAGCGAAGGGCCACGTCTGTCTAGTGTCCATTCATGACCAGACCTTTGCCACGTTATAACTAAGACATGATAAGGTACTGTCATTTACTGTCATTTCCATTCTCATCTTTCTGTCGCTTAGCTACTTTCATCTATGCCCTCAGCCAAACGTGCATGTGTAGAACCATTTTTCTATCGCACAAAGAATTGGATGGCTTCAAATCATAAGTTCTTTGACCTTAATTACATAGTACGAATATCCCTAACATTTCATCATTGAGGTAGAAGATATTGTGAGATCTCGTTTTGTTCAAACAAACCATTTTATGTTCCAAGAAGAGCTTAACCTACAGGCCGTCCATTGAATTTCTAAAATTGCTAATCCAATCAATAGCTCTAGTCAGCTACACATTTTTCAAGCATGGGGTATCATGTTTTGATTAATGGTCTCAACTCAAGTAGACAAATCCTAAGCAATTACTTTTAGGCTTTAATTATAATGCAATACCGCAGTTATTATTGACGCAGATACAACTTCAGACCCGTACCATTTACCTTTAGTCCGCGGCACGTGTCTACAACAATCCTTAATAAACGTTAGCTTTAAAGCCAACATTTGTGGGTGGTTAGCCAATGTAATAGAAATACCCTTACAATTATACTCGTGTTTGTTTGTTGAGTATAACTGAAATAAATAAAAGTGATAGATGGATTATTGAAAAGCAATTAATCGAACATGTAGGAGTGAAATCGACCTCTTGTTAGTGCCGTCCAATACAGCATGATTCTCAAGAAAATTATCCCTAACTTCAGGTCAAAAGATTTGTTTTTCTATGGGTCAGACATATAAACTAATCATGATTATAGTCACGGTTAGATAAATGATTCTTTATGCTCAATTATATATACGTGAAGATGCATAAAGTAAAGCATCAATTTCGTCATATTTCGATAATTCTTATGCATTCTAGAGGAGGAATAATGATCATAATCAGTAATCTTTTATCATTTAGTGGAGGCTACGAGTTGTATATGCATCTCCTCCGCGTTGTAGATACAGTTGTTGTATCGCATAAAATAGAAATTAAATATGAAGAAAGGATTTATGTATATCTGTGCATCCTTTCATATATACAACATGGGTGCTTGTACAAGTTGAGTAGTTTTAAGTACTGAAGGTGGAGGTCCACAGCTGGGAAAGAAATAATGGATCAGATGTCAATAGTATTGAAATGTTAAAGTTATAAGATAGACCTATAGGAAATCAGAAAACAAAGATATGATAGGATTAGAAAAAAAATTGTTGCTAGGGTTCATTGACCCCAAATTTTGAGAGTGTAGAAAACATTTTATGTTCTCAAAAGATTATATCGTGAGAGATATGAAGTCTTGGAGATAGGGGATCCCAATATTCATATACCCTTTGTGTTCTATGTCATACTCAAGAAAACAATATAAGCGTGCTCTTGGTTTTAGTTTGGTGTACTCATGAGATTGTAAAAGAACAAAACATGTAAAACTGAAAACTTTGAGAGACTAATAATTAAGAGCATGATTAAATAAGCGCTCATAGGGAGAGATGTTACCTGTGACAAGAGAAGAAATATGATTGATAGTGTAGACAGTAGTAAGAATGACTTCATCTCAAAAGGTTTTGGGACACAAAAAGGAAATAAGGAGTGCTCAAAAAATATTAAAAATATGTATATGTTTGCATTTGGTCTAACCATTTTCTTGAAATGTATTTAGGCAAGATTTTTTAATGATAGTCCCTTATTGAGCAAAGAAGTAGGTGAGATTTGTATCTTTGTATTTCTATGAAGTATTAGCTAAATCTGTATATAGTGAGAAAAATCATCAATAAAGATTACATAGTTTCTCAAACCACCCATAGTTTCACTAGTGAATTAGATCAAAAGATGATAAAGAAGTAGATTCATTAATAGAAAAGGGTAAAGCATGACATTTAGAAAGTTAACAACAGACACAATCAAAAATTTCAATATTAATGAAGTCTAAAAAACTACTAGAGATTAAAGATCCTAACCTAGCAGTAGAGAGATGATAACAAGAGTGCCCAGAATGAGAATTAACAGCACCAATAACAAACTTGGATGGAAGATTTAGATAATTAAGCTTAAATTACTATCCAATCTTACACTTTTTCCTATAGATTTTTACCCATCTATGGATTTTGCATAATGCAACTATGACTTGAAAAAGATATGTCAACACCAAATTCACATAATTTTCCAATAGAAATAATATTCAATGAGAGTTTGGGAATAAGAAAAGTTTAAGGTAAAAGTAATTTGGATATGTAAATAACACCTATATGTTGAAAATGCATAGTAAAGTTATTAATTATATGAATAAAGACAGGATAGAGGAAGATATAAAATCAAAGTTTGGTTAGAGTTGGTTGGAGAAGAGCATGAA
>JANIJH010000005.1:38586346-38597510 GCA_024520975.1 Erythroxylum areolatum | reverse complement strand
GCCAAATGACTCAATCCTCTACAATTAGAGGCCAAATGAATGTTCAGTCGATATTATGCGGTAAAATCCTATCCCATGTCGATTTACCAACATAACCTTCCCTTCGGTGACGGGATGTTACAGGGACAATCCAAAAGAGCATACTCGAGCATTTCCTTTTTTACTATTACAAAAATGGGAATAATATAAAGAAAATAAAAATAAAAATACAAGAATTTATATAGTTTGACTAATCTATATGACCTACATTTATGGATATGGAAGTAGATTTCATTGTTTTAAGAAAGATATGCAAGGAGAAATTTAACAATCTCCCATTTACAAAGCCTTTAAGAGGTATTTATAATCTAAGATTATAGGTAAGAAGTCTAAGTATAGGAAAACTTTATTTCTATATAACTCTAAGGGTACTAAAGCCTTATTTCTATGTGTCCTTGAGACATGTGCCACGAGTCCATTGCTAATCCAATTTTCACATTAGTTCCAGTTTACTTGTAGATTATTTATGCATGCATGAAAACACTAGTAAGTCTGGCATTGATTGTAAGTATCACTCTATTGTTGATTTGCTCTACTTCTTAAACTTACTTTTCCATTATAAGATTAATTCTAATCTTATATCTTCGTTTTATAACTATTCACCTTGACTTGAATTCTCTAATATCTAACCAAGAAATACTATGTGTCATATAAGCCCCCAAAGGTTTTAAGTTACATGACCATTGATCAAGTACAATCCATGCTAGAACTTTTCTGTAAGTAAAGACTTTGTTAACATATATGATAGGTTCTTAACTGTAGTTATCTTCTATATAGGTATCACTTTATTCTTAATGACATCTCAAATAAAATTCAATCTGATATCAAAATGCTTTTATCTCTTATAATAGATAAGATTTTAGCCAAGCTTAGTGCACTCTAACTATCATAGTAAATAATAAAGTCTTGCAAATCTACGCCCAAACTATTAATAAGACCATGCAACCATATATCTTCTTTAACTATACAAGATCAAATTGTTGATGATGCCAACTTACTAACTTTAGTAATGAGCTTGCAACTCAATTTTTAGGTTATCACTTCTGTTTGTGTTGGATTGAATTAAGCTCAAACAGTTTTACTCTTTTTTGTTATGTCTAATATTACGTTATTAATTGGAGATCTATTGTTAACTTAACATTATTCAATGGAGTAATTCATCGTAACAAGTCTTTGTGTTTTTTTTTTGTTTGACAATAATTTTATCGAACAGTTGATGTTCATGTATAGGAATCCTATTGTTTAAGTCGAACTTTGACTTTTACTGGCTAGTGGTTGAAGTGAATGGGCATGTTTGTAATCACTGTTCATTTATGTTGCGTATTTGCATAGTTGAATTATCTAGGTTGTTACTACTGCTAATAAATATCATAGGACCAATTGCATAGACTGCCTTAGAGTAATTTTGGGGTAAATCTATGATGATCATGTTATTGAATTTATTTCTACCATGTTTATTGGACTGCAATGTTATAAGTGATTTTGGAACCCATTTTCTTATATGAAGATGTGGAATTAGTGTAATTTCCTTGAGAAACTAAGCTTTTGTGATAGGAATCCTATTGTTTAAGTTGAACTCTGACTTTTACTGGTTAGTGGTTAAAGTGGATGTGCGTGTTTGTAATCATTGTTCATTTATGTTGCATATTTGCGTAGTTAAATTATCCAAGTTGTTACTACTGCTAATAAATATCATCGGACCAATTGTATATACTGCCTTAGAATAATTTTGGGGTAAATCTATGATGACCATGTTATTAAATTTATTTCTGCCATGTTTGTTGAACTGCAATTTTGTTAGTGATTTTGGAACCATTTTCTTATATGAAGATGTGGAATTAGTGTAATTTCCTTGAGAAACTAAGCTTTTGTGACATCCTATCCTCACAACCATGGAAATGCAACACTTAATTAGTATACTTGACTTAATTTGCCTATTTAAGAAGCTGGAATTCAGTTTTTGGGTTACTTGGGTAACTTGTGTAACACTTACGGTATTGACTATTTCAACATATGTATTCTTGTGAAGTTTGCCTTGATTAACCAAAAGTGCTTAGGCAGGATTGTTCCAAATAAGTAGCTTACTCTACATTATCCAAATTTCCCCACATTTTGTGCAAATTATTGTTTTGATTTATGATCCTATGATATTATTTGTTAAAATTTGCATATACCTTCTTAACTTGAGTTTAGTTAAGCCTTATCTTCAATAAGGCTATCTTACATGTTTATATTAATTTCAAAGACAAGAAAACGAATTCTAGATAATTGCAATTTAGTATCTATAAATAAAAAAATAGAGCAAAGATCAGTTTTCAAATCTTTATAATTACAGACCATTGGGCCTTCTTTCAGGCAGCTAGAATATAGTGTAGTTTAAGTATTCTAAATCTAAGCAATAAAATGTTTACAATGGATTACAATGATTAGTATGAAAAGACTAATATAAAAATATATTGTGTAAGTATTTGCATCAAAATCAAGGACAAAAAAAATGGCTAGAGTACAAAACACTAACCTCACTAGTACCCTTCTTCGCTTGCAAAGTGGAAACCACATCTAAGCATTTCTCAATATCAGGTATCTTTACCTAAAAAACCTAATGCTGAAAGAATGTAATCTTAGAATCCTTGAATATCACAAAAGATTAAACAATGAAAATTTTCATTTCATTATGTTGCATCGATTTCATTAATGCTGCGCAAGATGGTAAATTACATTACCCAACCAACAAAAAACAATTCCTAATAATTGGTTAACATGTAATATATTACACAATGGGAAAACAACATTCTTTACTTGTTATTAATAACATTACCAAATAATATCTAGTGATATTCTTTGGTAAAGTTATTCAAGAAGGTATATGCAGCTATATGCCTTCTTGAAGATAGCCTCATTGGAGAAATGAGTAGGCCAGCTTGTGGGAACTTAGTAGACGCTTTAACTTCAGTGGGTTGAGCTTCTGGAGTAGGCAGGATGGTTGAAGATGTCAGTGTCACAGTTAGGTTAGCTACAGTCTATAATTGGATGGATAGGAGAGTTGATGCTCTTAATGGCAAGTTGACTAGGCGTTGATTGTAACACCCCACTACCATAGAGTACATACCGAAATACCCTATGGACATTCCAGTATGTAACCTATAATAATAGCATATTAGAGCAATCACATCACTAACTTAATCATGGCATCATCATAAATACATAAAATTTGCCAAATTTTAAAACCGAATTCCTCATTTCATTCCGTAAAAGCATAATATGCATTATAGCTTTACAATATTTTTCAAATATGTACAATGTCAAAACTAAGTACATAACATGCTACATACATGAGGAATTTTGCAAAATTTCTAAGTCCTTCAGTCTCAGCTGACCGACCATTGAGCCATTCTTTTTCACAAAAGTACAAAAATTATTCTTCTTATAGAGTCTCTTTGTCACTAATGTTCTCTCTTGTTCCTGAAATATCAACGCTGCAATTTTGATGAGTTTTGCAAACTCAGTGATGTAACCATCCTCGATGGTTCGCTCAATTTATATCACATATAAACACATGTAAACGTATAATTCACATCTTTTCATTTAGCATATGGCATCACATATCCCATTTTTATTCAAATACAAGACTACATTATATTTTAGCCAGTCAAACACATGTATAAAGTGTATATGCAAATGCTTGTGCGACTCACTTTTAATTTTTATATTGTTGTGACTGAATGCCTAAACTATCATGCATCCATTGTGAATACTGAGCTCATTAAGACTATGCCATATCCATTATAGATACCGGGCTCATTGATGTTGTCCCTTATCCGTTGGGGATATAGGGCTCGTTAAACAAAACGAGCCTTTGGCTAGGCTCATTAAACAAAACGAGCCTTTGGCTCTTAATCACAATCTAAGCTTAAAGCTCATTTTTAGTTGCTACTCGAGTCACAACTCTCATTATCTGATTATGCATTCATGTAATGGAATGCATCACTCATATTCAATCAATCATTCATAATTTAAATCACAATTATCATTGGACCTTGGTCTGGCATTCAGCAATCATGTTGAGTAAACACACAGTCAGTCTAAATTCATATTCAAGGAGTACTTCAAATATCATAGTCCCAATCACATTTTTCATCGAACCTTCAATGTCCAGAATCAACACATTCCAATTCACAATTATAAACGATTCAGAACATAATTTAAACAACCAAATAATTAAGTGAGACCGTCTAGGTTACTTACAAATTGCTCTGGAAAGCTATTGCCTTGAAGTCCAGGTAATGTTTGGATAATGGCGCTCTAAATGCTCCTCTATAACATGTAAAACACATTTACTTATATCACAATTTTGCACAATTGTATAAGTATTCATTTATGCACATCTATGTATATGAAATATGCACATTGCATGTTCAATGACAATCCCAGGTATCTTATCATTATTCTTGTCATAATATCATTCATATATAAAAACTCATATAAGTTAATTTGTACCAAGGGTTTAGACCTCAATAAAATAATTTGAATCCAATTTCATAACTCATTTTATCATTCCAGATTTTTCTAAAAATAGACTTTTGGATCCACTTTGCATGATCATTCTAACAATGGAAATGGAGTAATTTGGCCACATTTCCTTCTATAAAATTGTTCTCCAATGTTTAAGTTGCAAATGACACCAAGATCATATAATTTGATTCAATATACTGAAAGTTATACTTAAAACATTTCAGACTGTTCTTAAACTATAACAATGC
Source organism: Erythroxylum areolatum (assembly GCA_024520975.1). Taxonomy (NCBI): domain Eukaryota; kingdom Viridiplantae; phylum Streptophyta; class Magnoliopsida; order Malpighiales; family Erythroxylaceae; genus Erythroxylum; species Erythroxylum areolatum. The sequence goes on along the minus strand of JANIJH010000005.1, from coordinate 38,592,711 downwards.
TTTGTACTCAACTTCAATCTATATTTTGGAACTCTTAGAGACAGAATTAAAATTATATTTCTTAAAAAAATTTGTATCTATATGTATCTAGTTTAATCTCAATCAAAAATCACCTCATTGGTATATCTACAGATCAAAATATAGCCAAAATACTGAAGCATGTTCAATGAAAACACTCCATTTATCATCTTTTAGCAGTTCATCATTTTCATCCTAAATTCATCAACCAATCTTTTCCAAACGAATTCTTATAGCCATAAATTTTATGGAGAGGAATATCAATGTGTGAGGAGTTTATTGGTTCAAATTTCAAGTCATTTAGAGGTTGGGAGCAGAAGTTATAACCAAAAGAATGAAGGATGTTAGAAACTGTCAACTATCAGTATGCCTTCATTGTCACAATCGTGCACAATTGATCTTCCTATGTCACGATTGTTCTTGTGCATGATCGTGCAACCCCTTCATGACCACTTAGAGTCACGATTGTGCACGACCTTTTATTCCAACTTCTTCCAGCTCTTCCCAAAGCTGACTTTAGGTTTAATTTTACACGGCCATTTTGACATTGAAAATGAAGAATTTAGGCCAAACACTCTTCTAAAAAATAGTTACTTTATGTCTTAAGTTTCTAATGAAACTAATTTCATACAATTTGGTTCAATATTCTGTAAGTTATACCTAAAATACTACAAACTATTCCCAAACCACGACAGAATCTAAAAGCTCAACTTCAAGCCAAATTTTAAAATTGTTAGAGACATAATTCAATTTTTATTTCTTTATGAATGTAGCCTTATGTCTTTAATTTAATACATAACAAAAATTATCTCATTTTGATAACTACAAAACAAGTTATGGCTAAAATATAGAAGCTTAATCAGTGGAAATGTTATAGCTAACATTTTCCAGCACACTCTCTTCTAATTTTCCATATTTTCATAACTTCCTACATCGCTCATGCATGAAGCCATTTACAAACATTTGAACGTCATCAAAATGGAATTCATGATACCCATAAAACTTAAAACATTGCTTACTTGAGTTAGAAAAATTCCAACAGTGGAGAGTGGACAAGGAGGTTTAGGTGGATGGATAAAAATGAGAATAAACAGAAAAAAAAACAATATATGGACTGAAGTGCTTTCTTTTATGTAATAATAAAAAGCCAAATATACAAACATGAACACTAGATGTTTCGGTGATGGATGAACAAATGAGCAAGGAGAGAGTTTGGTGATGAGTGTTTTCAGTGAAAAACAAGAGTCACAGAAATTTTCTATGCCAAAAACGTGTCTAAGTGTTTCAATAATACATTGCCACATGTCACCAATGTATGTAAGCCATTTTTCATCCATGTGAGGCTACCACGTGTCATACTTCCATTTGTCTCTTATTTCCACATTTTTTCTAGTCCAAAAACCCCAAAAATTTCCAAAATATCACCAAAATTGCTAAATCAATTTTAATACACCAATTTAATTTTCAAGACCAATAAAATCCACAATTCACATTTATAAACCAATTATACCTAGAAAATGTCAATGAATATATTTATAAATATATTCATTTTAATGTGCAAAACTCAATATTTATGTGTATGTGTGTACCATATTTTGCATAAACATTAAATGCACTTTCTAATTTCTCAGTAATTTTTCATAAACTCTATCTAAACTTAACATGGGTAATAGGATGTTACATTGATTTTCAAGCCCCATCATCTAGCAAGGACACTTCCTCTACAGCTCCTCCACATGGCAATGATCATCACCATAGGATGCGGGAGATGCTTAGGTTTATATAGTTTTTCTTTTCCTTTCTCTTTTATGTTTATTTCTTATTTTCTTTTCATTAATTATTTTGTTCTCTCTAACATTATAATTAGTGATGCGGGAGATTCTTATTTCTTATTATAATTAGTAATAATAGTGTTATTATTATTATTTATTTATTTGATTCTTTTTATTCCTTTTTCTTAATCTAAAAATTGGATGGATCATAAATTCAAAAAAATCGTCATAATCAAGAAAGTACCACTGAAGCTTCTCACTTATTAAATAAACTTATGTTGTATACATTTGCGGATAATGTATAACTTTAAGTTACAGGAAGGGGTTAATGAATTCTTAACGATTTTTTAAAGCTTATTATAATCTTGATTATTAAATTTTATTAAATGATATTCTAAATTAATTGACATCTATCCATCAATACTCTATTTCATTATTGAATATTGATTGAATTGGTATGCAAAACGATGATAGTTAGAATAAAATTGCTTTTATAAGTCATATTTTTAGTATTCATTGAAATATTCAAGTTGAATGACATTGCATATTATTTATGCACATATATACCCATTTTTTGAGCTTTTGATCCTAAGAGATACTTTTCAAAAAAATTTAAGCTTTTTTATTTTTTCATGTTTGTTATCATTGTTAGTTGAACAATTTTAGAACTTGCTTTCATTATACATATTGAGACCATATTTGTTAAAATGGAATCATTAAGGTGGCGGAGATACTTAGATTTAATAATTTGTGTTAACCTATTTTTCTGTACCTTACATATAATTTATCCTTTAGGAATAACCAAGTTGAGTCTTAGCCTTTTTTATTGATTAAACTCGCATATTAACTTTATCTTATTTTTCTTTGAAGTTTTTTTTATTGTTTTGAACTCTAAAGGTTATTTACATTACTTGCTTATTTTTAAGACTTGAAAATCTTGAAAGTTACATTCTTCCTTTTAATTTTGGTAATGAATGCTCGAAATTATTTGTTTGTATTGATAAAGAATATAAGCAAAATAAAAAAAATTGTGAATAAAAATATGGTACCAATGGAGTTGCAATAAAAGGACATGTATATTTATATTCAAGTTTCTTAAAATTTCTCCTTAGTAAACTTCCATCAATTTAACTTTTTATTTATTCCAACCAGACCGTACCTAAACCCCATTAAAACCCTATTAAGACCTTTTGATTTTTGTTCCTAGTTTATATATAACTAGTGGAGATGTGATAATATTGCAAGTCTATAGTAAGAGTTCTACTTTGCATTAATTAAGAGTTTGATACTTTTTACCCTAAACACTTGAGCGCATTGAGTGAAATCTTAGTGAAGGTGTAAAGATTTATGCTTTTGAGTTCAATGCTATTATTAATATTATTACTACTATTATTTACTTAGGAAATTAATTTTAGGATAACTTGACTCTAATTGTATGTTAATTTGATTCAACACGATATGAAGATTTTTAGTATGAATGGAAAGATCAAAATTAATGAAGGATAGACATTGTAAGATTTATAATTTTGATTATAGTTTGCTTAAGAACAAGCAAAAGCATAATTGACCATATGTGTACACCCAAATTTGATTTATTTTGATTGATATTTTGTAATTTTGTTATACATTTGATACTTAATTCACTCCAAGGATATGTATAGGTTATAATTGCCTTTATGGACTAAATGGAGAATAAAACAAAGGTTTGAAGCAAATAAGGGAAGCATGGTTGTGTATTTGGCCATGTAAGTCTCCCAAGCCGTGCAGAATCACAAAATTTGCAGATTTTTGGTTATATAGTCTAGTAGTACACACCTGTGTATCAGACTATGTATCGCCCAAAACTATAAAAATTATTATAAAAAGAAGTGATTGAAGGCAAAATAGAAGAGCAAATATTAGTAGGCGATTCTAGAGGCTGAGATCATTTAAAAGGGAGGATTTTGAGTTAGAGAAGTGGAACACATCCATCAAAATACAAGATCAAACCTTTACCTTGAAAGAACATTTGATAAAAGACAAAAAGTGAGATTTAGAATTATGAACCCAATATTTTCTATTCATTTTTCTTTCTGTTTATGTTTGATTTCATTTTCTATCATGTGTAACTAAATTCCTTTAGCTTCTAGGCAAGATGAACCCAAGTTTTATGCTATAACATGTTTTGATTCTTTTATTTAATGCAATTGTTTGGATTGATATATTGTGATTTAATTACATGCTTAATATATGCTTTAGTAAATTCATAATATTAGTCCATAATCTAATTTCAAAACAGAGATTGAAAAATTCTGTGTATGAATAGATTAACCATAATTGAAAGGATTTGATTGCAACCCTAGAAATAGGATGATATAAGTCCTCTAGTTTAAGGTCAAACATAATAGTAAAATTTACAAATCGGTAAAGCAATCTTAGTATCTTTAACCTGAATAATATCGATTGATAACTCTAAGTTTAGTTGTTAGTAGTATCAAGTGAGTTATTTGCATACCATAAGAATTTTCACGATTCAATAGTCAAGAAAAAACAATTGCATAATAAAAGATCAATTAATTAAGGGTTTTAGGGGGATTCAAGACCTAACACTAATTGTTGATATCAATAGCCTGAGTGATTTCTTATTTTTCTGTTCAGCATTGTTGCCTATTTTTTTTAATTTTTTAATTTTTATTTGTGTTTATTGAAAATAAAAATCAAATTTGCAAACTAGATAATAAGATATTGGCAATTACTAATAATCATCATCTTCGTGGGATCAACCTATACTTGCAAGTACTAGCTATAGTTACACCGTGTACTTACAGATAATTCATAATTGACACTTAATATAAATCAATCAGAAAGTACCCATTCTAGAGTTGAAAATAAATAAGGAATAAGAAAAGAGAGTGGTTGAGACAATTAGAAAGAGAATGAGAGCATAGGATGGAAAATTTTAAATATATGAAGCTTAAGTCCTAGTGTGATGATAAATAGGAACTTAACATTCAAACAAGGAGTTGGATAAAAATTTAAGCTGAAATGGGCAAGCTAGTGACTTTAAAACTAGCATGTTATGTTTTAGGTTTTTTCCCTTATTTTTATGTTTTTTTAGTGAGTTGAATTTATGGATATTCATGGCATGAAGTGTGTCTAAGTTTCTTCTCCAAAGCCATCTGTTGGAACCCCGTTTCCGAAGCCCAACATCCGAAGTCCTAAACCTTGAGCTTAATACCCTGCAGGGTCCTAATCAACATTTCCCTAAGGTGGTGTGCCACACCGATCAAACACCAAAATCTCAACTTGACCTCATCAAGGAATCATAGCTTTAAGTCTTTAATTTCTGTTGAAACAATAATCATCTCAAACAAAATTTTATAACTCAAGATAAACTTAATGAGCTAATGTGATCATACTCCAAGCAGGCTCTCCCAACTGACCCCTCACTTATTCTAATGCAACTTTCTCAAAAACACTCCAAAGGACACAAATTTTCATGAAGAGACAATACCAGAAGTTAGAAATCTATTGCTTCAAGTATCACTTCATTTGGGGGTCGGATGGGGAAATTGTACCCGAAAGAATCGAATATGTTTATACCATCAATCAATTTGCAACTCTCTTGGCACAAATGTCATAACTTTTGTTATAGATTTCAGATTGACTTCCTTTTTAGACCATTGGAAAGAGGACTTCTAGATCTATAACTTTCATGAAGATCTTAAAGGCCAATTCTATCGTCTAACTTCAGTATCATCTCACTTTTGCATCATTCACTTTTCTTCCTTTCACTTTCTATCATTCACTTTTCTTCCGTCTACTTTCTATCGTCTGCTTTTCTTCCGTCTACTTTCTATCATCTGCTTTTCTTCCGTCTACTTTCTATCGTCTGCTTTTCTTCCCTCTACTTTTTATCGTCTACTTTTCTTCCGTCTACTTTCTATCGTCTGCTTTTCCTCCGTCTACTTTCTATCGTATGCTTTTCTTCCGTCTACTTTCTATCGTCTGCTTTTTGCCCAGAATGTCTCCACTTATAAGGATCATAACTTTTGACTCCAATATCCAAAATTTTCATACTATATACCATTGGAAAGATAAAAGAAAGATATACAACTTTCCAGAAGGCAACCTTGCCAAAATATATTTATGTCAATCCCAAATTTTCCTTTAAAGTCTGAAGAAGAACTTCCCATTCATACACCAACATACTGCACCAAATTCTTAACTTCATGACAACTTTTGAGATTCTTAGGGGACAGAATTGAAATTCAATGTCTTCATAAAAATATGTAGCCATATATTTTTAGTTTAATCCAAATTATGAATCATCTCGTTTGGACAACTAAAGGAGAAGTTATGGCTAACCGACCGAAGCATACTCAGTAAACATTTTCCATATCACTACTAATTTTATTTCTACATCTTTCCTTATCACAACTCATACCAAGATCACTCTTTCTACTTCTTCTTCTCCTCATTTTCAACAATCACATTTAATGTCAATTATACTCGGAAATTGTCAATGAATGCATGTACTACTTTTTATGCGAAAACATTCCATATCTATATACATATATGCTAACATGATGCATG
>JANIJH010000005.1:38557780-38569530 GCA_024520975.1 Erythroxylum areolatum | reverse complement strand
TCTCCCAAGATATCAATTCCTCTCACAGATTAGCCATCGGTGTTTTTGCAAGATTTAAGGTGTGATTTTTACGGTGAATCTAGTAGCCACTGAGGAGACAGTGTTCGTAAGATTGGGATCACGTGGGCAGAAGACAACAAAAAGATTAATTCGTTTCCGCATTAAGGTTAGTGATCTAACCGGAATTAATCCTACAAGAGGCTATGCTTAATGTTACAAGGTTTCATTTACAGAGGACACAAAATCACATAAAGCAGTACGCGGATTCTAAACATGCAGAAAGGAAATTCAAGGTTGGAGATACGGTGTTATTAAAATTCCAACCCTACAAGCAGTTTTCTTTATAAATGAGGAGCAACCAGAAACTATCCCCATTGTACTACGGGTCATACAAAGTGATTCAACGTATTGGGAAGGTGGCTTATAAGTTAGAACTTCCGACTAATGCAGCAATACATCCAGTGTTCCATGTATCGTAGCTTAAAAAAGCACACGAAGGCCAAGATCGTATTACTTCATCGCTACCTGAATTCTTGACGCCTACAGAATGAGTTCCAGTAGCAATATTGGACAGAAGGATCACCAAACGAAACAATCGAGCAATCATACAGTAGTTAATTCAATGATCCAATGGGGAAAAGACCAATGCGACTTGGGAGTACGTGTTCGACCTCCAGAAGAGATTATCGAAGATGGAGGAGCATGAGCACAAAACGCAGAAGAGCTAGAATCGTAGTTGGGTTATACGCAACGTTTAGAATAAGACCAGGTAACGTCATATGTACGTGAGTGTAAGGAATGATTCACTAATTATATTAAGTGTGTCTTCAACACATATATGACATGTTGGTTATGAATGAATAATGTTTTTCTCTCTCTCTACGTATCTTTTTCTATAATTCTGTCTTTCTCTTTCCCACAACTAATTTCTGTTATACGGGAATCTTCGTGTGAGCTACGTCGAGTGACGAACTAATTTTATCAACATCAACCCGCTGACATTCTAACTAAAGTTTTGTCTTCGAACCGTTTTGTTTATCTCAAGACCAAGCTCACTGTGGTTCCATCTCAGCTTCGCTTGAGGGAGGATGTTAAAGGAAATCGTTAGCTACCCTTTTTTGGTTTGTTATTACCTCTTAACTGTGTTCAGGTCAAGTTGTTACGTACACACTTCTAGAATTCCTTTCTCTGATTGCCACATGTACTAGTTTGTTACTTCATATCTGAATATAAATAAATAGGTCCAGCTCTCTGATGAGCATGGTCACTCTTACAACCCAAATATTTTGATTTCTCTGTCCTGCTATCTTTTAATAAGTCTAAATACTGCAACAAATGTTCACTTCATGCTTCTACCATAACAATCAAAGATAACCAACATTATCTTTTATCTTCTTATAAATTTCAGTCGTTAAAACCAATCAAAACAAGCAGATATAAATTGAATCAAAATGCAAGTGAAAAGACGAATGCATAATCTTGCAGTTTTAGTAGTTAAATATTGAAATTAATCCATTATGAATGTCTTTATCCCTTATCTTTGAACTTCTCCTACCCACTAACAGTCCCCAATCTAAAACCTTTTTAGACTCCATTTATTTCTTTACGTGAAATTAGATCGATAGCTCACTGATGATGAATAAACATCATGTTCTGATCCCCTTTCTCCCAGCCATGTTTTTGTCTGAATCAATCTTCATATCTTTTTGCCAATAATGCTTGGTTAGGCAATTTAAGATCACCAAAGCCTTTGTGTCTCATATTTGTAGGTCGGTGGCTGTAGCCTATTGGTTTAATTCCGATATCAAGAATACAAGAAGTCTACAGCTATTAGCAACATCCATTACGGTTGCTCGCTCTTCTTCTCTCAATTGTTGGAAAGCCTTTGCTATGCCACCTTATCCGCAGGAACACAACTTTCCTACTTCGCATCACTTAAACCTACTGAATAGTGTATTCATAGACACGTCCTAGAATTAGAGCAGTTGTTCAGAAGATAAACTATGTGTGTTAGTACAATTCAAGACAAATTAGAAACACACGAACAACGGAAGAATTTGCATACCACAAATTATTCCACAATTATAAACAACTAGTCGTGTTAAAATATCTTTGGTTAATTACTGTTAACTGTTTTCAACTGGCTCAAATGCACTATTTGCATAACAAATTGTACAATATTAAACCTGGGGGTTTGCTGGCAGAAACAAAAATATTAGGTACTTCCTGCTGGAGCATTTAACACTGCACATAATAGGACTCCTTTAAGATTCATCAATTCTCAAGCAATGACCAACTCGTAGGTCATAGTGCCCTTTCGGCCTAATACATTCAAGAACAAACTATCATTTGCATGCAAAATGCCACCAGTTAGTACACCTTTATAGTTTATTTCTACAATAGAATTACTAGGGTTGCAGAAGAATAACATGGGAACTACATGAAAATGACGAGTTAGCTTAACAGGAAGGACAAAACAATAAAATGCTCAATCATGTCACATTAAATTTTTGTTACAAACAAGGAATCACTTACATATAAAATGAGGTTGAATTAATTTCTAGCTGGAATACCAATCAAACTAAAAGGATAGATACTTTTCTTTCCGAAGAGCAAGAAGCCATTATCTCCTTGGGAGTATATCTGAAAAGGTAAAATCATGGAAGGGTGGACCTGCAACAAAAAAAATCACCACATTAACCGATGGCATGCGGCATTACCGTCATTATTCTAGTGAAACACGGTGGGAATCTCTGGTAGAAGCAAAAATTTGTATCAGTTTAAGCAAAGATGGATATATTTATGTTACGAATTAGTCACACCTTGTCAAGCAGCCAGAGAAAACTAAGTAAATCATAGACAAGGAGTGACTCAAACTTTCAATTGTTGAATGTGAATGGATAAGAGAAACCGCATTAACCAACAAACAAGCATGCACTTGGTTCTCTTTTACTTATGCTTCACTCCCAAGCCAACTCTCTCCCTCTCTCCATTTGCATTCTCTCTTTTGCCTTAGGTAATTTACATACCTTGATCATGTACCGACCTAAATAACTTGCATATCGAACTGTTATGTGCCCATGCTTGGGATCGAATCCAAGGACGATTCTCAGGAAAATTAATCTCTTTCCCCTTATTTAAGTTGGTTCCCTTAAAGTTCCACCGAAACCAGAACTCCTAGAAAGACTCCTATTCAAGCTATTTTAGGACTCTTAGAAAAACTCCTATTCAAAATGTTTTTATTAACACAAATATAACAGAAACTAGTGCAGAAATAATAGGGAAATAATAGACTTCTACTAAAAATAAATCACTCCTCTAATAGACTCCTAATAAAACACTCATCCATAGCGCGAAGCCTAAATTATAGGGACATTATGTTCAGTGAGGATCAGCAGTCTTTGCAAGCTTAAGATAGTTTCACTCTTCATTTCCTCTTTCTTTTTTCTAAAACAAACTTGTGCAAGATTTCTCACCTTCTTGCTCTCCTAGAATGTAAAATGGAATATGTGCAACCATCTTCGTGCCACCTTCACTCCAGTTAACAGTGCCAGGATTTTGAATGTGCCCATATGCAGGTCGAGAAGGCCCAAAGACTGATAAACAAATTGCAGGTTCGTTCAGCAAGCCCAAAAAATCACGGGCACGTCTCCACACCCTTGCATCCGAAATCCGAGATCGAGCTACCTGGGATATAAATCTAGTTACAATTTTCAATAATGAAAATCAGTGCCTAACACACACAAACTTAAGCAGAGAAATCTTATTGAAGTTCTATTAGCACATGATATGAATTAAAAGAAACCAAAATCCAATAAGAACATGCCTTGCCCAAGGATACACGGGCCCTTGGTAATAATTCTGGATGATACGTTGCAAGCTTTGCAATAGCAGTAACCACAAAGCAGAGAAGCCTTGATTGTGATGACCTTCGGATGTTTTCACTATCAGAGCTCAATGATGACTCCCTTAAGCCAAGCCGACTTCCGAAGGAAACAAAAGTAAACAAATTCATTATGGAAAAGCATGCATGTTAAGATGATCGGAAAAAAGATAGTTGAGCAGCATGCCTAGATGACAGGTTTTCATATAAAAGGAGTTCCAAACTCTCAAAAAGTTCCCTAGCTGCATCCTTGTGAGATTCACCACCCCCACCATGCTCTCCTATGGCCCAGCATAGCTGTAGTGCCAATTCTGTCTATAGAAGAAAGCAGAAGAATGTGATGATCATCAAGTAAATTATGCTCTGTAGGTTATAAAAGAATATCCAGCTGGATGACCAAGAAATGTTAACCTTTGCAGGGCTATCATACGCTTCTCCAAGCCTGTCAATTATAGGCTTCTGCAAAGATGTTCATAAGGAGTTCAGTGATTAGATATAAATGTGCTCTCTAATTAATAATCGAAAATATAACAACTCACAACACAAGCAATGTGCATCTTGTTGAATACAAAAGAGAGCATGCATCTTTACAAAAAAATCTGTAGGAAAATGCTAATGTTAATTCCCCAAAAAGCTGTAGGAGACAGAAAATTCTGACTCAAAAAAGTTCTCAACTGAAACATAAGACTACTGCATCTTCAACCATACCAAGAACACAAAATGATCTAGTATTTTTATTTATAAGAAACTCGAGAATCCATGTAGAAAGCCACTTTTGACATTTTCCCTATTACCACAACAGCTTTTCAATTTCAGTCACGAGATACCTTTAAGAGAGCAATGAAATCTGGTGAACGCTGAAATGCAGCAAGCATAAACTCTAAGATCCTCTTCCGGATCTGCAAGCACTTAACACTTAGAAATCATGTAGCATAATAATTAGACATTAAATTTTAAAAATTCAGTGAGCATAGATGCCAACACGAATTTCCAAACTAAGAAACCGGATGTAGTCAAATGCTTCTGCAGCCAATGTGGAACCTATGATAGACGTCTAGAATTTTCAGATTAGGTTTTACATTCCATTATTTACTTAAACATTAAAAAACTAAAGTGAAAAAGATTAGAAATGACTTTCCTCAACATAAACGTTTCTAGCATTAAGGGTATTTTGTTTATGTTTCATTCCTACAAACAGTAAAATGTCTTCTCCAGTCTTGCTCTTTCTGCCCACTTTCCCCATAATTATGGGCACTTCTTCCCTTACTTTCAAGTTAACCAATTTATGTTTCAGGAATTACCATATCATTCCTAATCAGCAGAGCATAAGCTTAAGCACATCAGTTGACCTCCACAACAATGTTTTCTAACTAAAAAAAATCAGAACTTAAATCATTTCCTGAACAAGCTACCTCATAAGAAAAGATTTTCTCGGGAAACATTGTATCACTTCTTGTCATAAGCAAAGGAATCAATGCACAGATTAAAGCTGCAAGGACAGGGAATAACAAAAAATCCAACTCAGAGGAGAAACCTAAAAGCATTTCTTGTTACAATAAACAAATAATTTCCAAACTATAAAATTAATAAGACAAAGACATGAAAATTAAGAATGGATTCCATACAATCGTTGATATTGCACAAGGCTAAAGTGAAATACATATCAACAAATTGAGGTGTCATTTTGAGTATTTGTTTTAGCCTATCAGACTGTGGAGTGTTGATTGCAGCCTGCAACGCTGCAGCAATTGCAGGAGAAGTCCAATGCCGTTCCTGCAACACATAATCCAGCCAACAGCTAATTTCAGCAGCACCAAATGGCAAATAACTACTGCTTAATTAGCAGTTCTGTAAATGTGAGGGAGTATAATAGCAAGTGACTCCATGGATCCAATTTACCAACAAATATATGAAAGAGGTTTTCTGAATCCCTTGAGAGAAATAAGGCAATCGGAATTGCATTAATCCTAGACAGAACTGCATTACCTAATACACATCTAAATAAACAGTTTCCTAGACAATTTTTACCATTTGCACTATCTGATTTTTAACTGAAGTTTTTATTAGAAGGGAAACGTACGGCAAGACCATCATTTTCATCCTTCAACAGTTCTAAAAACAAAGGATCAGCTGCATCTATTGTGCTGCTATCCTCAGATTCAGAGTCTGCCCCACCATCTCCTATAGTTGAACCAGTATAAGCTTCATCCATGAGTGCAAGTAGCATCTGCATTCAGATTGAGAAAAAAAAATCTTATCTACACATCACTGTACTTTTTGGCTAGATATTCAAACTAATACTCCGGAAAACAACCTCAGGAGCTGTACTCTTCTGGATTGCGGCTATGCTGCTTCCAATAAGTGATCCAGAGCTCCTCTCTACCTTTTCTAATGCCACTACCAAGACTAATACAGACAACAAGGTGAATGTCAAAACTAAATAGAAAAAGTATAGCAGATCATAACAAATGTTATCTCGAAAAAATTAGCATGCTTCCATGCCCCCAGAAAGAAAGACTCATTTCGCAATACTGATTGGAAAGCACATTCATTTTGGTCAAGAAATTTAGGAAAGGAAAATATCTAAGGAGGTAAGAGGTAAGGAAAATATGGCAGTCACCAATATATTAATAAAGTAAAGCCATCTTAAAAGAACTTTGTCAAACCAAAATTAAACAACCTAACAGAAAATTTAATGAACAGCACAAACAAGGAACACTTGATGAGCATGCTTGAGTTATAATGGATAAAAAGCTTAGATTGCAAAATAAGCTCATGGGATTAAGGATACGGAACTATACAAATTATAAAATACTTGGATACATATACTTACTTGGCAAATCCACTATAGATGGAAAGAGAGGAAGAAATGACCCAGGTGACATCAATCCTGGGAAAACCTTCAAAAATGGTTTTTCTAATCTGCAAGCAAATAGAAATGGACACTTAGATGGGCTCCACCACCTCAATACCTATTTATTTTAAAATTTTTCTGTGGTTGTATGAAAATCTCAAATACTTTATAGGACAGGACTAAGTTTGCGGAAGACCACACAAGACAAAGTATTTGTTGAAGCGCTAATTTCAGCATTATATTTGTTTCATCTCTAGGAAAAATGATTACCAAAGAATCAATCAATCAACAAGAAAATACAGGCAAAAACAACAGTTAAGAAAATTTGAAAACTTTCTTATCAATATCTAAGTTAACCTGTGTCATTCATTCTCCTCTTCCAGACCATTTCCCACAGTCTGACCTCTGAAAAGACTTAATACAGCTGACTACCACATTAACAGGAAAGTTGCAACTTCCCATAATTCTACAAATTCCAACCAAAATAAATAACAGATTTTTAATTCTAGTACCCACGTAAAGGTCATGCAAATACAGATTTAAATAATTAAATGATTTATGTTACTCATGTGCTAATACAATACATGAGTTACCAAAAAACAAATATACCAGATAAATATACAGTGAAAAAAATATTATACCCAACAATGAGAAGATTATCAGTCATAGGGAAGAGCTAACCTTTCACCGTTCCATGCAATCAGCTTTAACAACAATGGGAAGAACTGCACAGGTGTTATCAATATTAGTTAGCAATATATAATGGAAATGTCAATTGATTATGTTTCAGATGTTATCATTGACTCAAAACTCTATAAGTCAGCAAGTCATAATTTACAAACAGTTCAGTTAACAAACTTTCAGTATGAAAAAGTACCAAAACTTTACCAATGCAGTTGACAAGTCTTTTATGTTCATCATTGAAGAAAATTTAAAAATTAAAACTCAGGGATTCATGTTTTACACTTGATGTTAACTTCTGCAAATTATAAGTATACCTGAGGCAGTAAGGTGGGGAAGGATGCTAAAATTTTTTTCTTGTTCACATTAAGAAAGTCAAGAGTTGCTTCTGCAACAACTGGATCTGCAAATTCACTGTAATTGACATTAGAATAAGATATGCATATGTTGTCCATAATATTCTTGTCACAAACAAATTTTGTAGACTGAAAGAAGAAAAACAACATGGCACCAAATATCACCCACCAAATTAGCTTACTTGCACTCATAACATTCAACTGCTTTAATTACGTTCTGTACATGCATGAAAGCTCATTAAGCATATAACAACGCTTTATCTCCACATAGTTTATTCATCTAAGCAGAAGAGATGACTAAAACTTTGATTCTTAAACAACTGCTTGTCCCCACACTTTTATGGTATTAAATCAAATTCTAAATAAAATGGTTAACACTCAAAGATGTTCACGAACATACATTAAAAGAATCATAAAAAGAAACAGAAAGTAACAAATCCCATAGTTGGAAGCACAAGCTTACCGGCTCAAGCATGAACGGAAGAACATCTTTAGGCTGAGATCAGCATCATGTAGAACCACATCGCCAAAATCCAAGAAAAATTGCAGAATGGCCTAATCAGCAAAAAAGTAACCAATACACCTTAGGTCTTTTGCAGTCTAAGAAACAAAGTTTCCTTTCATCGAAATGCAAACAGGAGAAAATAGAAGGTTACTATCAATAGAAACAGAGTATTTTAAATCTTAGGCTTTTGTACTCAAATTCCTAAGTTCTACCATTGCTAAAAGTAAAAATATTTCAACTTAGGACTAAGAAATAGATCATTTTAGGAACAAATTCCATTGTCTTTAATTTCTCTCCACATTTACCAAAACTCAAACTGGGAAATCATTGAATTCATAGCTCCAGAAACACTCTCCTAAATTTCTCACATTTTATTCGTGCCAAGTTTGCAAGATTCAGGAATTGAAATTTCTAACCATCACTTTCTCCAACTTTCCTTTTTTTTTCCTCCTTCACAGTCATGACTAAAAATAAAAAATCTATAATAATCTCGAATTGCAAATTAAAATAACGAATCGCTCATAAAAAGAAAAGTATTTACCAGTAAGAGGAGACCGTAAGAAGAATGGGACTGAGAAAGAGAGACAACAGAGCGCTGGAAGAGCTTGTTCAAATGTGGATAAACCCTAGCTATCAAATCCTGCCCCCCCTTTTTCTCTTCTTTACACAATTCATGTAGCCTCTTCACCTACTCAATTTATGTAAACCACTCCAATTAAAACTCAAAAGCCAAAAAGAAACTGAGATCATCAAACAGAGAATAATACATACAGAAGGAAGAAGAGAAGAATCGGAGGAGGGATCGTTGGGCAAGTTTGATAAGCTTCGCAAGTGGAAATCCCACTCTCTTTCTCCATCCCCCATTACTATCTGGTAGCATAAAGCCAAGGTGATTCGGATTTGTATTTCAAAGGCTTTTGCCTACGTATTTATAGTTTTTTCTTATAATATGTGGATATATAGTAAGAAATAGCTTTTATATTTTAACATCAATAACATATTTCACGATCAAAAGTACAAACTTGGAGCGAAAAGGTAAGACCACCCGTCAAAGAACCATCTCCAAAACTCTCTGAGAGTTACATCTGTGTGCCTAGTCTGGTCACCGCCGTTCCAGAATCCACAACAGTACCACCTCTAAAACTCTGCTTAAGCCTTTGATTTGATCCGTACTTGCATAAGGAAAAAGAAATGAAATATTGAAAAAAAAAAGATGAGAAAAGAATGGAAAAGAAATAGAATCTCCTTCCTTCTATTTATTTTCTTAATTTATTAAAAGAGGAAATTAAAATTTATATTAAATAAAAGAATTTTTTGAAATCTTTATACTTTTAATTATGAAACTTGTTTATTTTTTGTTACGAAAACTTCAACATACACAGATAAAGTATTATTATATTTGATAATAGAACTCCATAATGAAACTTTAAGGAGTTGAAATTTCTATTTGTAACTAGAGTTTTTAACTTTTCAAATACCGTGTAATATAAAACAATATTTTTGGCATTAAAAAAAAGAATTTCATCATACACTGCATGCTTATTCTACTATCATGTGTCATATGCTTATTCCACTACCAAGATCAATCTCATCCATATATCAAGAGAACAACTATTTTATTTTGTAGAATAAAAATGAAAATTAAGATTTAATATGCATATTAAAATAAAACAAGTTACATATAACTATATGCAAATTTACATGGTTTAGAATTTAAACATTCATATTTTGATAATCCAAAAGATAAAGGTTTTATTAATTCCATTTCAACACAATCATGACTTCCATAAGCAAAAAATCTTCACTTGTATTTACTCTACAAGCAAAAAATCTACACTACTATTTACTCCATAAGCAAAAAATTCCATTTCAGCATAGTCATGACTCCTCCATAAGCAAAAGATTTGCAAATAAACATCACCATAAGTTAAACAAAATAAAAGCTAGCAGATTAAACAAAAAAGACTAGCATATCAAATTAGGTTTTACCATTTCAAAAAAATTTGCAATGCAAAAGATCACATACCTACAATTTTATCTTCATTCCATTTCCGAAACAGGTGCGCTACTCATCATATGCATTAAATAATTATTACGCTCCTACTCGGGACAGCAAAAAAATTTTCTCACCCTAATGGAACTTACAGTTAGAAAATCATAAGCTTTGTAGCGAAGACAAACATCAAGGTGAAGCTTTAACAATTCGGCATACACTTTATGCTCTCCATAAACTCGTTGGCCTGTTTTTTCAGCAATTGGATTTGATTCTTTAAGTACCTTAGCAACATTGTCAATAGATTCTTTAACCCCAGCAATTTCTGTTGTAACAGCACTCTTTCTTTTCTTTTTCTTTGAAAAAATCACAGAAATTAGATCGGAATCGGAATGAAAAGTAGCTTCAAACTCAGTTGGACTTGCACCATCATGTGTGTGTTCAAAGTTTTCTAAAGATATGTCATTTGAAGCTAATAACTAATCATCCTAATTGACTGTGTTCACATTCACCGGAGCCCAACGATAATTTTTTTCCTTTGCTATTTGAGTATTTCCACCTGTTGCCTATCTTTTGCATACAAAAGTATTAACTTATCATAATGAGTTATTTTTGCAGATTTCTATTTCTTTGCACTTGGCTTTGCCTATAAAAGAAGATTGTCTCAAACACAGACTTCAAACAAATAAGTTCACCATAATATCTTATAGTTTGTAAACTCAAATAATAAATATCATACAATCAATACTCCTAACTGTCAAAAAAGTGTTCCTAACTGCCCCCACTCAGTTCATGTTACAAAAAGTAAAATAAATGGGACTTAATGGAGGTTTAATCGATATTTTTCTGAACTGGAGCATAGACAATACATAAATAATACTATTCTCCGAAAATATAGTTCATATATCATTAAAAGAGTGCTCAAAAAACATTTCTAATCAAATGTAGGAATTAAACCTAAAACTAATGAAATATATTTTGTTTATGAGCTTTCCATAATTAGGAAGCAAAGGGCAGCATCAGTTTATTTGAAAACCACATGTGTCTTCAAAATCAAATTTAAAGTGACAATTAAAACGAGGGAAAATTTGAGGCATCCATGATATTTGTTAGGGCCTAGATCTGAATCTTTCTTATAATCTTAAAAATGTCAAACCCTCATAACCATTATAAACACAAAGCATCACAATTTCAGTTTCTATTATCAACAAATCATTAAGCGTTGAACTCCAAGCTATAAACAGAAAGTACTTCAAATATCTACTAGCAGAAACTAGTTCCTTAAGGCTTGAACAAAACAACACAAAACACAAAAAAGAGAGAATAGAACAACCTGTATCATTGCTTCCCATACTTCCAGTTCGACGTCAAATCTCTTAGTTATAGGGCTCCAAGCAATGTCGCTAGAGTGCTTAAAAAGATCGTAACATTCATTGAAATTCGTCTTTAGAGATTTTATTCGATTTTTGACTTTGTCC
>JANIJH010000005.1:38516757-38528863 GCA_024520975.1 Erythroxylum areolatum | reverse complement strand
CCAATTCGCCCCTCTTAAGTTAGTCTTCTATTTTTGTTGTTTCCTTATCCTATTTGGACTAGGACTAGTCAATTTTAGTTAGTTTTGAAGCCCGACTCCGTGTGGGATTTGTTCTTGAGCAGATTTGTTTCAAGAAAACCTTTTTGATATTTTAAGCTTTCTTTAGGATTTTTTAGGTTATCTTTGTTAGGGTTTGTGTTGATCAAGGGTATTTAAACCCTTGCTTAAGGCATGGACACGAGTTTTGAGACATGAATAGAATTAGAAAGCATTCTTCAAGAGAGAATTCAGATTATTGTTTGTTTTATCTTAAAGATTGATTCAACTTATCATGTAAGTTCTAACTTGTGGCATTAATTCAATTCCTATAATCTTTATACTCTTTGTTACCAATTCTTTGCTGTTTTGGGGGTGAGGGGTCTTGTTAGATTGATTGAATTTAAGTTTGGGAACAATCATTGAAACGGAGGTGATCTAGACATTGATTTTAGGTTGTAACCGTATCAGTAATGGGGCTCATTCATGGCTTTGAAGTAACAATTGGAGCCCCCCTGGCCCTTTATACTTGATCCCCAACTTTTCCAATTTAATGAGTTAGTTTTCCTCTAATGATTGGGGTTAGTGCCTTAATAGAGGCAAGGAGCTCAAGGTGCACAAGAAAGAGGTGTAATTTCCTTCGAAATTATTTGCCAACTTACCTGCCTAACCTCTCGAAAGAAGATAGAGTTGTTTGGTTATACACTCCTCAAGCCTATTCACAAACAATTCTTGAGGAGACCTAGAAATCTAACCCCCAAGGTTTAATTGGCACAAGCGGGTATGGAATAGATATCTAGCTCGTATGATGTCTGTCTTATGGCTTGCTATAAGAAATTGTTTGACCACTTTGGACAAGATTAAGCAGAAAACTCAGATTAACACTACGTGCAGGTTTTGCAACTTTGCTTCTAAATCTACACTTCACCTATATTTTGAATGTACTTTCTCAAGGCAACTCTGGCATAATGTATTAAACAAAAGTGGAGCTACTTTGTGAAGCAATGGACTGGCATAGTATAGTTCAGTGGGCACTGACCTTCGGCCCCAAAAAAGGGTGATGTCAATTTCTTTTAAATGGCATTTGGTTGCTCAATGTATTCCTTTGGCATGAAAAAAAAAAGGATATTCAAAAGTTCAAGCTAGGATATCAATTTGGTAATGCTAAGTAACACAGATGATAAGGGAAATGTCTTTGTCACGTAGAACTTAATCATTTCACCAATTTTGACCTCTGACTAGAATCTCGGGAAGTTAAATTCACTCATTATTCCTTCACATCTCCTTAAGGCTGGATAGTCTGATTCCTTTTGTTGAATAGTTCTTGATGTGAGAATTGCCAGTTTGGAATTTACCTTAGCCTGATTTGTATTCTAGTCATAAGGATAGGCTCCTTTCAATTAGTCTTGGTTTTGTTTTTGTATCCGAGACCAACACAGCTGCTTCTACGGCTTTAAGCCCCATTATAATATTTGGCTATGCCTTAATCTAATATATTCTTTAATCTTTTTTAAAAAAAATCTTAGATTCTCCAAGGACAATAATATTTTCAGATTGAAAACTTGTGGATTCCTTCACCTCTCCAAGACAATCTCCTCAAATGTTGCAACTCTCCACCCAAATAGCGATTATTTCTTAATCACTACACTCACCTATTGATCTAATATCCAAAACAAACTTTTACTTGTAAGCGCTTTCACTGTAAAATTAACGGGGCAACTTGCAACTATACCTTCCAAGTACAGCACAAATCTCAAGCATCTCAAACATGCTGCCCTAGTTTGTCTTCAAATGTTCTATTAAGCAACTGCAGGTATAGATAGCAATGAGAAAGACAGGACATGAAGAAATCTTTCCCAAGAGTGGACTTTGTAATGAAGACATGAGCAAAATTACAGAAGAAACAAATTCTACCAACTTAACCTCAATCCACTCTTGAAAAGTCTGTGTAAATACAACATCCTATTGCAGTCAAATACCAGTGCAGTCAAATACCAGGGACTATTATCCATGAAACTTTAATGGAAACAATTAAGATGCCAACAATCTCAGCAGTTCAATGCGTCATAATCATCTAACTTCTCATTGTACTCCAGAACCTTTCTCTTTATCTTGGATGTATCCACCCAAGTCACGAAGTCTTCCATATTCCTTGTTACCAAGAATGCTGGGTCTGTCACCGTGTCTGGACCTACTCGAATGTGCCCCTGCTCAATGTATGTGACAGCTTCTTTTAAATGCTCCGCAAACTTCAACCGCACTAAAACAGTTGAAAGCCTACGTCTACAAAAAAAAGAATGAGCTGAGTAAAATGTTAATGAGACAGTGTAAGGAGAAGATAAAGGGTAAAAATTCAGAAAGAAAAATCTCATTGGAGCTAATGTCATGACATGATTATATTGTTATCAACAAAATTTTGAAATTATAAAAAAGGAGGCATATTCTGCTATACAAATTCCATTGCGATGGTGGATGAAAGAAATACACCTGCAGAATGACGATACAGATAAACGATCACACAATGCCAAACTTTTCCTGCTTGGTATCACACCCATGTTGTATCTGTCATTTAACAAAGAAACATCAACATGTTGATAAATGGACCTTACTAGCTGGACAAAACTTATGTCATGATAGTTTCCACGACAAAAGCAATTTGAATTAGTGTCACTTGGATCCTACAAAACTAAAAGCAATAAGAACCAAAAGTTCCTCCAGTTGAACTAAATTCCAAACCTTTTTCTTACTTTCTTTGTACCAAATAATCTCAAATTTCAAGACGATGAAACTCAGCATGATTACTTGTTAATATGAAGACTTGGGAAGTATTCAACAAAGGAACAAACAAGTTCAAATCTATATCAATCAAGCTCTTCTAAAACTAAATTGCCCCGATTTACATCCCCCTCCCAGCTGATCAATAATACAAGATTTACTGCCAACATGAACAAAATAAATTTCAAGAAGAAATAAACTCACAGCTTCTCCAAAAGCATTTCAGTCATTTCAATCCGAAAGGGGTCTCTGGGATCCATCTGCTTCAGAATATTAACCAACTTCTGCGCCATTCTACACAAACTGGAATATCTGTTTTGAACATCCAATCACAATGATGACAGAAAAAAAATATAAGTTTCAGAAACAGAAAACAAAGTGAGACCAATAGAAATCAAACCACGCTTAAGACAGACAGGTTTAGAAAATGACTTGAAGAAGTACTGACTTCTTATAATCATCACGTTCAACAACATGGTAACGTTGCATGACATGGGATTCTCGGTGGTTGCCTTCCCTCTTCCAGTCCAAGAAATTCACCTTTTTTAGTAGCTTTTTTTCATGAAACTTTAACTGCCTCATTCTTGCAATCCTTTAAACAATCAGCTCTAATAAAAGCCAACAAAAGTTAAACCAAAAAATAAGAAAACTGTAGAAGATTTATAAATAGAAGAAAACTAGTGAAAATATATAAAGCAGACCATAGACAAAAGCAAAGAGATATTTTATATTTCAGTTCCTCTTCCTAGCAGCTGGCATCAATATATGGCAAGAAAAACAAGATCTTCGCATGTGGACATAAAACAAGCTATACTTTTTCAACTTGAAACTTAATTTGATGCATCATCCGAGGCCTCTCACTTTGCATAAGCAGAGATTTATGTTAATAAGACCATATTCATGAAAGGTCACTCAACTTTTTAAAAAATGGAAAGTTCAACGTTTAAGCAGATGTATTTCAAAACAACCGAAACATGAGTACAACTATACCTTACTCGAACATTAACAATCAAAATTTGGGAACCAGTTTGGCGACTAGCAATGGTGACTGGAAACGGTGGAGGAGGGGCGACTGGCGATGCTTCCTGGAGGGTGACAGCTTCGACGCCGAGCAGACGACGATGGAGGACTGGCGGCGGTGACTGGCCAGAAAGCAACGGAGTCCCAGTGAGGTGAATGGAAACAGAGGACCAGGGACAACTGTCAAGGCTTCGTGGCGGAGATTGGAGATTTGAGAGAGTGAGGAGTGGCGGGGACGAGAACCCTAACTTAGAACATAATGAGATGGTAGAACTGAAATATGTGGTAGTGTTGTGTTTTGCAAATTATATTATTACTATCTTTAAAAAATAAATTAATTCGTTGAATTTAATTATAAAAAATTAAATTAGTTAATTTTTAATTTTTATTAATAACTCATTTATCTATTGATTAGTTTATAATTAATTAATAAATTAGTTATTTTTTAATAATATAAGTTATTAATAAATATTAAATATTTTAATTTTTAATATTTATTAATAACTTATATTATTAAAAAATAACTAATTTATTAATTAATTATAAACTAATCAATAGATAAATTCATTTTTGTATGAATGAGTAAGAGTAGTATCTTTCTTTAATCATATTTTAATTCTTTAATTTTGTTTGATCATGGTCTAATAATGATTGAACATTTAAATATTATCGGTTTATTTTTCAATCTAATTTTTAAATATATATACATATAAGTATGTTGTTTTATTAAATTAACATAAATCATAAGTGGTGAAGAAGGTAGTGGGATGTTAACACAGGAGGATTCCTATTCTAAATCTTACCTAGTTGAATTTGGGTTATTGGATTAGCCTTTAAATAAAAATAATGTCATTTTAATATTTTGGCCAAATTATTTCAGATTATTTAAGTATGAAATTAATTTAAATTTGTATTTGTCAATTTACTATCCCTAAGAAGGGACAATGTTAGAATTACTTGTCAAATCATTATTTAAGACTAAGAGAGAATAAAAAAAATCAGTCATATTTTACTAGAAGATGTAGCCGGAGAGGGGATATAAGAATAGTTACAACGATGATAACATCTCAACAATTGTCCAAGGATATAGAAGTTGTTCAATGGCTTAAGGTTTGAATTTTTTTGTCGGGGATGCTTATCTGAGGGATGAGTGATGCGGCGGTTCCATTTTAATTATTTGAGAACTTATATAGATCACTTATACTTCTTTATTATAGTCTAGTTGATATTGTCTACAATTTCTAACTTATATTGTAACACACAACTACCGTGGAGCATATACCCAAATATTCAAAGGATATTTAAGAACAAACCCTATGAGAATGACATGTTAGAGCAATTATATTCACTATTATGACATCACACAGAACATAAGTCATCTTAAGTTCAACGTTTCTCATTTCATTTAACAAACATTATTGACATTGTCATTACATCTCATAATTCATATATTTACATAATAAAAACATCTAACATGAAATGAGATGCTAACAAAAATAATTTATCTAAACTCCTCAGACATCAGCTTACCAGACTTTTTAGTCATTCTTGATTCCAAATTTGACAATACTAGACTGATAGTAGATTGCCTTAGAAGTTAAGTCTCCTCAATACCTGAAAAACAATGTTATAATTTTGATAAGTTTTGTAAACTCAGTAAATGAATCATCATTAATATGCTCACTCGAGTCAAAACACAACATCACAAGTATACAACCAAATTCACAAGTATATCACATTAGCTTGAATCAATTCTCATATAGTTTTGTGTACCAAATCACAGTATACATCATATGTCAATAAGCACTTTATAATACAAACATGTCATATAATCTTTTTATAACAATCCTTCGTGGCAGATTTGGTATACATAACTTCAACGACTGTTAAGCCTTCGTGGCGGAGACACTTCGTATTGGCCCCCAAATTTTCATTATTATTGAATTTAGCATGGTTTAAATAAATTATGAGGTTTTGATATAATAAATTTTTGGGATTTAATTATTATGTCTATTGTTAGTAGGATTTATTTCATGGGTTAGTTGAATTAAAAGTAGTAAGAATGCATAAAGGGCAATTTTGGTATGTTACTTAAGCATTAAAGACATAAGGCAATAAATGAAGGGCAAAATGGACTTTTTACACTCATTAAGGGTAGAATAGGAAGAAAAGAAAGTGGTCTTGCATTTGAAGAAGCAAAAACATAAATGAAAGAAGAGAAAAAGAGAGTGTCGTAAAGAAGAGAGAACGGAGAGAAAAGAAGGGAAAACAATTAGGCGTTCATCTTTTCTTAGTTTTTAAGAGAAATTTTAGGGTTGTGCAAGAAGGGAAAGAGAAAGAGAAGAGCTTCCCTTTGAGCCAAAAATCTTATTATTTGGTGAAGATTCAAGGTAAGTTTGATTTTAATCCTTTGAATTTTTGGAAGGGTTTTGGTTTATAAAGTTTAGGAAATGCATGAGTTTTAGTATTCTTGAATTAATTTTAGTGAATGTACTTTATGGGTTTTCAATTTGCAATCCTATTGAATTAGGATTTTTGCCTATGTAAAGAGAATCAAGAAAGACAAGAGGAGAGGCGTCTTTGAGCAAGTGTTAAGCAAGGAAATTCAAGGTGGGTTACATTTTTATAATTGAGTTAATAAGCCATTAATACTTTTTTAGTAATGGAAATAAATGATTTCAACTATTTTATGAATGTGCATTTATTGTTCTCTAAATGCTTTGAGAAAGTGCTACATGTTTTGCGTATATATTGTGTTAATGATTTATGGAAAGAATATGAAAATGATTTTTGAAAGGGATTATGTTTATGGAATCAAGTTTCAAAAAAGTGTTATTTTGGGCAACATATTTACAAGATGTGAAATGCATGATTACGTGGGTTTATGGTGGTCCATTCTGTTAAGTCAAGTGCACTTCGACTCTGTTAAAGGCTTCTCTAGCCTGTCCGCTAGTGGCATGGAGCTCCTTTACAGACTCCCTCTATTTATGGCTACGCAAGACCACTATGTAGGATTGCGATAGTACGTTCTGTTCACAGCTACGCAAAACCACTATATGAGATTGCGATAGTACTTTCTATTCACGACTACACAAGACCATTATATAGGAATGTGTTAGTACGTTCTGTTTATAGACCTATCCAAACTATTATGATGTGCTTATGTGTTTAGAATGTGTTGACAAATTTGATAAATGCATGATTTATGATGCTTATGAATTGTTTGATAAGTTGAGAATTTGGGAAATATGTGTTTCATGGATTCAATGTGAATTTTACAATGGAAATGAATATTTCAATGGTTTTTGCTTGTTTCTCGATTATAAAATTGTTACCCACGAGCTTTTTAAGCTCACCCCCATTCCGTATCATCTTCAAGTGATGAGCAAGAGATCGAGTGATCGAGAGTCAATGCATCACTCCAAAGTTGCATCTTTTTGTATTTTGTGTTAGTTTATGAGAACATAAGGCTTTGGCCGCATTTCAAATTTTATTCGCTCCTGTGTATTTCATATTTTTGGGTTTTTGGAACAATGATGTATTGTATCTTGAAATGTCCATTAAAGCTTTGTAAAACTCTTTTCTTTTGATGTTAATGAAATATATTTCGTTTGCTCATGACGTTCCAAGTTTGTACATTGCATTTTCAAGTTTTCATATGGGAAAACTTTGTATTCTGACTTCAAGGAAAATTTTGTATTAATTTAGGCTAAATTAGACAAAGTTGTCTTATTGAAGGTTGTAGTTTATCTTTCTTGCTTTCTAATGGTATAAAGTATGAAATTTTAGATATTGAAGTTGAGAGATATGATCATTAAAGGAAGTGATGATGTATAGGATGTATATATAGGACAGCTTCAATCACACTCGCATCTTTATTCCTGGCGATCGCACTTTATCTTCGTGATCGCACCTTTATTCCTCGCGATCGCGCCTTTATCCTCACGATTACACCTTTATTCCTTACGATAGCACCCTAAGGGTTTTTTATATCTGAACTTGTTTGATTCTTTTGGCCATTACTTTGTCATCTAACCTCCAAATGACTTGATTTTTGAACCAATAGGTTCCTAACACATTTCTCTATCTCTCCACAAACATTGGTAGCTTTTGGTGTTGATTTCAAAAAGATTAATTGAAAGAAAGTGAGGGAATTGGTTGGAAGAACATGAATTGGTTATTTCACTGAACATATTTCAGTATTTTAAACATATCTTGATCTGTAGAGCTCCGAATGAGATAATTCTTATTTCAGAATAAATTAGAGTCATAGAGCTACAACTGTTCTAAAGAAGTCTATTTGTAATTTTGGTGATTGACTGGTGTGAGTACGCCACCCTTGTGGGATGCGTGTTCAGATGTCACTTAGGATGTTGCGCACGTGTCTTGCGAGGGCAGGGTGCCCAACACTTATGGTATTAGAGCAACTAGGTTTAGGAGTATCCTAGGCATGAAATGGGTAGTTTAAGTTACGAAGTGAACATGCATTGTTTTTAATGAACAACTTGCATTGATTTGAATTGTTTCACATAATTTAAAGTTGTTTTACACGAAACATGAACTAAAGATTTTTTAATGATTTTGAATTGAAAGAGTGATTATGCCGTCTCTAAAGAGAACTCGAGGAGTTATGACTTGATCTTGGTCTTGCCAAGGGAGCAAGGATGAATCTTATGTCCCACAAGATGCAGGGACACATTCTGCTCCTGAGACACATTCTGCTCCTGATTTTGAGGCACCTAATATGTAACATGAATTGCCACCGCCTCCTCCTCCTATACCTCAAGTAAACCCTATGGATCTACGTTTTTTTCAAGCCTTTACTCAGGCTTTCACTTATGCCATGGGCCAAAGGTCACAAGTTTCAATGTAAATTCCAGTGGAGAGGAGTGGGCAGTATGATAAGCTCCACAAGTATGGAGCTGTTGATTTCAATGGGACTACCAATCGTGAGGAAGCTGAAGCATGGTTGAAGAGAACAAAGAGAGTCCTGCTTCAGATTAAGTGCTCCGATGAGGAGAAGTTAGATTATACAGTGAGCTTGCTATAGGGGATGCACTTTGTTAGTAGGAATTAGTGACCCACAGTCAGGTTATGCTTAGTGCTGTCATGGAGAGATTTCTTGGAAGTTTCCAGAATGAAGTACCTCTCAAGAGTTTATCTCCAAGAAAAGGCCAACGAGTTCTTGAATCTCATACAGAGGGATATAAGTGTGAGTGAGTATGAGCTGAAGCTCACCCAGCTTTCATGGTATGTGGCCAACAATATTGCAAATGAGGATAATAAGTGTCGCAAGTTTGAAGAAGGACTTCATTTGGGGATCAAGGAGAAAGTTTTGATCCACAACTTCTGTGACTACCACTAGTTGGTAGGCTACACTCCAGGCTGAAAAACTGGAGAACATAAAGTATGAAGTGAATAAGAAGAGGAAGAACTAAGAGTAGTCTTCCAAGAAGGAAATGAGTGCCCCTATGCCTGAGAGGAGTATGCGGAGTTTCCACACACAGAGTGAAGTGGGAAGTAGTGGCTCTGTTAAGAACAAGCAAGCAAAGGCAGCTTCAATGCAAGCCTCAACTGCAGGGGCAATAAAGGGATAGAGAGGAATAGGAACATGAACCCCCAATGTAAGCATTGTGGGAAGCTTCACAAAAGAGAGTGCTTCAAGTTACTTGGAGCAGGTTTTCGATGTGGAGAGAAGGGATATATGGTCAGGGAATGTCCCCAAGCATCAAGGTAAAAGGGGTCGCAACTACAAGCCCCAAAGAGAGTAGAAATAGTAGGAACCAGGCCAATCACTGAGATGGAAAGTTATGCAGCAGTGAGAAAGGCTATTCCTCCAGGAAGGCCACAGGGTTAGGCATAGGCAAGGGTATTTTTCATGACTAGGGATGAAGCTGCAGCCGCACCTGTGATTGTTACGGGTATGGCTCAGTTATTTAATTCAACAATATATTTGCTAATTGATTCTGGTTTCACGTATTCATTTGTTTCTGCAAGCATGACATTACGTGGTGTGAATTTAGTGCCATTAGATAGTCCTTTGATTGTTAGTACTCCTATAGGGAGGAATGTGATAATTAGTCATGTATATAGAGACTGTGAACTCCTTATTGATGGTGCTAGACTGGTAGTGGATTTATTGCCTCTAGACCTAAAAGGGTTAGATGTTATACCTGAGATGAATACCATGGAGAAATATCATGAAAGTTAGACTGTAGCCTTAAGGAGGTAGAATTTGATATGGGTAATGGTGAGAAAGTGATTTTTAGGGAAGACAGGAGAACACTTTCACTAAGAATTGTTTCAGTTTTATTAGTTGACAGGATGATGAGAAAAGGGTATGAAGCCTTCTTAGCACACGTTATGGACACCGATGTGAATGAAGGGAAGTTAAAAGATTTTTCGATTATGAGGGAATTTTCAGACGTGTTTCTAGAAGATTTACCTGGTTTGCCATCGGTGAGGGAAATTAAGTTTGCCATTGACCTGATTCCAAGTACCACACCTATTTTTATACCACCATATAGAATAGCTCCAGAAGAGCTTTGAGGATACTTAGGGAGTGAGGCATGAAGAATTAAGCACGCTCTGAGAAGAAATTAAGAATGGCAAGAAATCTGAAGTGCTAGTGAGGGATGATGGACTTATGGTTGTGGGTAAGCTGTGTATTCCGAGTACTCGACAAGGCACATAATGTGCCTTATGCTATACATCCAAGCAGCACCAATATGTACAGAGATTTGAAAGAGCATTTCTAGTGGCAAGGCATGAAGAGGGATGTGGCAAAATATGCAAGTAAGTGTCTAGTGTGTCAGCAAGTCAAGGCTAACACCAGACATCTTCAGGCAAGTTAAAGCCATTGTCTGTTCTTGAATGGAAGTAGCAAAGGGTGACTATGAATTTTTTTATGGGTTTACCCAAGACTAGTAGGAAGCATGATGCTATATGGTTATTATTGATCGGTTGACGAAGTCAGCCCATTTTTTAGCAATTAAATAGATTGATTCTTTACATGTGTTAGGAAAAAAAGTATATTGATGAGATAGTGAGATTACATGGGATTCCAAACTCTATAGTTTTTGACAGGGATCCTCGGTTTACTTTATGATTTTGGGAAAGTATCGAAGAAACTCTAGGAACCAAGTTAAATTTTAGCACTGCTTTTAATCTTGAAACAGATGGTCAATCTGAAAGAACCATTCGAACCCTTGAGGGAATTCTCAGGCATGTGTGATGGATTTCAAAGGAGCTTGGGATGAGCATTTGTCATCGGTCGAATTTGCCTATAATAATTTGTACCACTCGAGCATTCAGATGGCTCCTTATGAAGCACTGTATGGAAGAAGATGTAGAACTCCAATATGCTAGGATGAAAAAGGAGAAAGGAAATTAATAGGTCCAGAGTTACTTCAAATGACAGTAGACAAGGTCAATCTAGCTAAGCAAAAGCTTAAGGCAGCTCAAGATAGAATGAAGAGCTATACTGATACACATCGCAAGGAGATGGAGTATGAAGTTGGTGAGAAAGTTTTTCTTAAGACATCTCATTGGAAAGGAGTCATGAGGTTTGGTAAGAAAAGCAAATTGAGCCTGAGATTGTGGGTCCTTACGAGATTGTTGACAGGATCGAATTGTTAGCCTACATGTTGACACTGCCACCAAAATTGTCACAGATACATGATGTCTTTCATGTTTTCATGCTGAGGAGGTTTAGATCAGATCCCTCTTACGTCATTCAGATCACTGAGGTTCGGCTGACAGATGATCTAACTTATGAGAAGACTTCAATGGAGATTTTGGACACTAATGAAAAAATCCTTAAGAACAAGACAGTTCAATTAGTTAAAGTCTTGTGGAGAAACCATTCTGTGGAAGAGGATAGATGGGAGCCTTTGGAAACTATGAAGGAGAAGTATCCATATCTCTTTAATGATTCAGGTAAGAATTTCGAAGACAAAATTTCTTTTAAAATGGGGAGAAACGTTGGCCCCTGAATTTCCTTTATTATTGAATTTAGCATGGTTTAAATAAATTATGAGGTTTTGATAGAATAAATTTTTAGGAGTTAATTATTATGTCTATTATTAGTAGGATTTATTTCATAGGTTAGTTGAATTAAAAGTGGTAAGAAAGCAAAAAGGACATTTTGGTATGTCACTTCAGCATCAAAGACATAAGGCAATAAATGTAACATCCCGTCACTGATGGGAAGGTTATATTGGTAAATTGGGACAGGCTAGGTTGTTACATTGCATTTGTGATATGAGCATTCATT
>JANIJH010000005.1:38499226-38516657 GCA_024520975.1 Erythroxylum areolatum | reverse complement strand
AAAACTCGATCAAAGTCGAAGCAAAAAACGCAAACAGAAAAAAGAAGAGCTTACCATTGAAATAAAATCGCCGAAGAAAAAAGGAAATAGAAAACCATGACTAAAGAAAAAGGAAAGCTTACCACAGTTGTAAACCCCAACCGTTACCCAGCTACGAAGAAAAATAGGAAATACAAAACCATGACTGAAGAAAAAAGAAAAGGAAAGCTTACCATAGTTGTAAACCCCAACCGTTACCCATCTGTACACATAATAAAACTCGATCAAAGTCGAAGCAAAAAAATGCAAACAGAAAAAAGAAGAGCTTACCACTGAAATAAAATCGTCGAAGAAAAAAGGAAATAGAAAACCATGATTGAAGAAAAAGAAAAGCATACCACAGTTGTAAACCCCAACCGTTACCTAGCTACGAAGAAAAACAGGAAATACAAAACCATGACTGAAGAAAAAAGAAAAGGAAATCTTACCACAGTTGTAAACCCCAACCATTACCTGTCTATACACATAATAAAAACTCGATCAAAGTCAAAGCAAAAAACATAAATAGAAAAAAGAAGAGCTTATCACTGAAATAAAACCGCCGGTGAAAAAAGGAAATACAAAACCATGACTGAAGAAAAAGGAAAGCTTACCACAGTTGTAAACCCCAACCGTTACCCAGCTGTACACATAATAAAAACTAGATGAAAGTCGAAGCAAAAAACGCAAACAGAAAAAAGAAAAGCTTTCCACAGTACCATTACCCATTTGTACACAGAATAAACGCAAACAGTTACCCATCTGTACACATAATGAAATAAAACTGCAAGACAAAATGACTTAAATAAAACTGCCGAAGAAAAAAGGAGAGCTTACCACAGCTATCAGAGATGCAATGTTTAGAGTTTTAAGATGAAAGAAAAAAAAAAAGAAAAGTAAGGAAGGTTCTTTGTTGCCGACCAGTAGACGCAAGGCAAATAAGCAGAGGAAGTCGAGGCTGGAGAGCTAAACAATGTGAGAGAAATGAAAAAGAGGGAGAGTGATAATAACATGACATATAGACCAGGGGGAGGGGGTAAAGACGTTAAAGTAACCGTTAGATTAAATGGACGATGGGGATAGATTGCGCAGTCATCCATCCCCTTCGTTATTAGTATATATACTTAATAACTAACCGAGTAATATCCTTTCTATTTCATTTTCTATAACTTTGATTACACTACTATAAGTACACAAAACATTAGTGCATTTATTAGGCTCTAAGTAACTTTTTTTATTTAAAGATTTTGCCTTATTAGTGTGATTTAGAACTAATGTCTTTATTAATAACTTTTTAGTGTTGCAATCTCTTTATAATTATAATGCATTTTATAAAAAATATACTTGAAATTTTCACCTCCAATATTCATTAAAATCAAAATTTTTATAGATAATTAGATATTTTCATATTTTTGTAAAGAAATCAAGACGCATCTTGTGTAGATAAAAATAGAATTTTATAAATTTTCAAAAGTTAAGACTTTAATTTTATAATATGATTAATCCATAAATATAATAGAATATGAATTATAAATGGTATGTTATTACG
Source organism: Erythroxylum areolatum (assembly GCA_024520975.1). Classification (NCBI taxonomy): domain Eukaryota; kingdom Viridiplantae; phylum Streptophyta; class Magnoliopsida; order Malpighiales; family Erythroxylaceae; genus Erythroxylum; species Erythroxylum areolatum. Next base: position 38,515,090 of record JANIJH010000005.1, on the reverse strand, counting down.
AAACTTAATTTTTATTCTTTACTTATCACTTTGAATGTGCTTAATTATGTGAAAAATCATCATAGTCACACACTTATTTGACCTCTAATAATATTCATATAAACAAATAAAGAGAACTTTATCAGTAGTGTGAAGAGGTTATGCCAAAAATATTAGCTCTTGTAAAGTCTATGCCTATTTGCAATAGGATTTGAACTTGTTAACAATTTAATTAAAATATATTTCTAACTTTAAATAAAATTAAAATCTATCCTAATTAAATATTCATTGGATTCCATTAAAACACAATATCTAATATTGGTCCCTGTTTATCAAATACCTTATATTTAACCTTAAAATTTCTCAAATTTTACAATCACGTATTTCTTAATTAAATCATTTTCTCTCTTCAACCGTTTCTTATGTATAACTCATTAAATTCTTAAAATGTTCATAACGAATATGAATTATAAATTATATCTAGGATTATATAAATTAAATATATTTAATTTATCTTTAAGTATCTAATTAAATAATTTATATATAAAAATTCGCTAAATGATTTAATTTAACCAGTACCTTTATGCCTTCAACAACCGGTCATCCATAGGCCTTAATGTTATTGGAAAATTGGGGGAAGATCCAATCTCTTGCATAGCGGAATAATTATGGAATTTTTCATTTAATTTCTAGAAAGTTAAGATCACTTTAAATTCTATAACATAATTAATACATAGAACATAATAAAGCCTGAATCTTAGTTCGTACTTTATTATAAAGTTTGATCATTTATTGTCGTTTTCCTCAAACCATCATAAGTATGCATGTCACTATTTATATTCTTTCATTTTGATTTGGGATAATTTGGATCTTATGTTTTGATCATCCATATTAACATTAATAAAAGAAACAAAGTAGAAGGAAAATTTTTGTGGAAGGAACTCTTTATTATTTGATGAATAAAAGCATACATTTTGATGTTCTTTATGGAGTTATTAAACAACGGTAAAAATAATAAGCTAGGAACGTGTGACTTATCATCACCTAGAGATATGCACCATATACAATTGGAACAAAAGGAAATAAACTCCTATAATCTGAATAAAATTATAAACTTACTAAAAACAAACTAACAAATAATTTAGAATTAGCTAAGGAACAATTTACTAACTCATCACTCCTTCCCTTAAATTAAAAAATTTGCAATTGTTTAGGTCACCAGTAACCAATTAATTATGGGAAAAAAAGATCAATGTCTCCTTCATTTGTGAGATTCCTCAAGATGTCAAACCTGACATCAATTTGCTTGCTTTTTCCTTATAGAATAAGATTCTTAGACATCTTTATTGCTAAATTGCTATCACAATGAATTGTAGTAGCTCCTTCCTACTTGAAATGCAACTCCTTAAAAATTTTCTTAAGCCAAATAACTTGACAAGCACGTGATGTGTCAATCATAAACTTTTAAAGCAACAATTGGTTGCTTTTTTTAAGACCTTGAGATATCTCTTGAGCCAAACATATTAACATATTATATAGTTCTCTTCCAATCATTCAAATCTCCAACATAATTATTATCAGTAAAGCTAAATATATATGAATGTTCTCGCTTCTTATAAAATAACCCAAAATCTTTAGTACCTTGAAGGTACCTAAGAATTCTTTTAACAGCAAGACATGTGATTCTTTTGGGCACTCCATATACCTGATGATTAGACTTATTATTAAATACATCAAGCTTCCCATAAGTTGTTTGTAAAATGTGTTGTCCACCTCTTTTCCTTTTACATCTTTGTTAACCTCAAATCAAACTCAGTAGTGTGCCAACAAAGTTATAATTCTTCATTTTAACACTTTCAAAACTTCTTCTACATAATTCTTCTGATAGATAAAAATTTAAGCATTAGATTAAACTACTTCAACCCCAAAAAAATAATGCATCATTCCAAGATCAGTTATTTTAGACTTAAACATTATGGACTACTTAAATTCTTAAATTATAATATTATCATCTATAGTATAAATCAAATCATACACGTATAAGCAAGCAATCTCCATCTCCAACTTTTATAATAAAAAAAAGTGTATCCTCATAAAGACATTGTTAAAGCTTTTTTAAGAAAAATACGCAATAATTCAACTATACCAAATACTTAGATCTTGTTTTAATCCATATAGTGTCTTATTCAATTTACAAAATTTTATACTCTTCTTCAAACTTTACATAGCTTAGGGATTCATCAATAAATACCTCTTCTTCGAAGTCATATAGAGAATGGAGATTTTACATCTAGCTAAAAAATATCACAAATATTAAGCAGGCAATGCAATGACCAACCCAACCTTGTAACAAGAGCAAAAAGTTCCTTGTAATCAATATCAAACTCTTACTTGTAACCTTTTCCATTAAAGGTGCCTTATACTTGTCAACTTCACCATTTTCCTTTGGCTTTGTCTTGTAAACCCATTTTACACTAATGCTTTTCTACCCTTTTGAAACTTTTATCAACTCCAAGGTTTTGTTTCTTTCAATATACTTAATTCCACTATCCACCTTTTTAGCTCCTTATCAAACTCTTCAAAAACTATAGAATATTAGTTTGAAAATAGGGCAAATTTGAATTAGTGGATTCTTAATTTTGATTCGTTCTAGTTACCTAATAGTCAAACATCCATATTGACCTTTTTCCTATCATATTATGGTTGATGTGTGATTTCAACATTAGCAATTGGAGGTATAGTTGCAGTAATATGATCAATGATAGGCTAATACCTTCCTTCATTTTTACCTCCATCAAGGTTTCCCAGAATTTGTTAACAGTTGGAGGTATAGTTGGAGCAATATGATTACTGATAGGCTATTACCTTCCATCATTTTTGTCTCCATCAAGGCTTCCTAGAATTTGTTGCTGCTTATTATACGCTGAAAATTCCATTCTTAAAATATTAGATTAAAAGTAATGGTAATTTTATTATGGTAACATTTTATAATCTATATGCTTTTAATTGATCACAAATACCAAGATAAACGTATTTTTCTCCTTTATCATCAAGCTTTCTTCTATATAGATCTAGAACATGAACATATATTATGTAACTGAAAATTTTGAAATGCTCGACACTTAGCTTTATCTATTCTAAGCTTCTTCTTGTGTCTTATCTTTAGCAATAAACAAATGCTCCAATTTAATAGTTTCTAACTAAAAATCTCTAGACATTTTTCTCCTCCTCATAAAGGTGTGAACCATGTATAATATTATATGATTCTTCTTTTTGACAATGCTATTATGTTGGGCTATGTAAGCCATCATAAATTGCTTTTGAATTCTATAAGCCTTAAAAAAATTTACAAATTCTTATTAGTTATATTCATACCCATAATCACGGCAAAGAACTATTATTGGTTTGTTCACTTTTTTCTTTACTATTGCTTTGAAGATTTTAAAGGCTAATAGTGCTTCTTACTTCTCCTATAAAAAATATACTTAAGTTTTTTCACTATAATTATGACGCTCCCAAAAATTCATAAACTATAATTAACCAAATAGTTCCCAAAACAAACCTTTAACCATCAAATTTCTCATTAATTCCAAAAGAGATGATTGTTTGTCAAACACAAAAATATTCCATACAACACAACTACTCCAATTGTCACATTCGAAAATATACATACACATTCTAACAACTATATAAAAGTAATCTGTTGGCCCCAACTAATCTCAACTTTGTGAATCAAGTAAACTAGAGTTATCGGCTATCTCTGGATCTCCTAAAAAAATAATAGTAAGAGGTAAGTTGTCAACTCAGTGAGGATAATCGACCTTACCCTTAAAACCAAGTAACTTAATAAATAATTATAACATTTAGTCAACCGATTAAATCATACATATAATATGTATATACCCAACAGTCCTCAATCTAATCCAAACAGCTAACAAACATCTCAAAAATTTTACCAAATGATGATTACACAAATATTAATTTCAATTGTCATTTATGTTTTATTCTAATATTTAACTGAATTGCCTGAGCTACTAGGTGTACATCCAATGGTCTATTGGCTCATCTCATCATAATCTCTCATTAGTGGAAACATAATTAAATGTATAAATATCAACAGAGGGTACCTTAATTTCTCAATCTCTCTTGGTAACCCGGTACTACTCTAGTATCTAGCCATCGACATATGATATCCCTAGGACTTAAGATATCTCGATACTACTTTAGTATCTACTTATCGGCACAGGACATCTCCGAGACTCAAGATGCCCTGATATCTCCTGCACAGATAGATACCTAGCCACCACTCACTTATATCAAGTCAACTTATCCATATAAGACTATCGAATATAGTTTATCCTAGGCAAGCCACTGATTCTTAATTTTCACCAATTATTCACAACTTATTGTTCACCATTCTCTATTTAATTAACACGTTTTTCGTCAACTTAGCAAGCAATACACATAAAAAAACATAATAAAATATAACAACGAAGCACCTTATACTACATTAATTATTTGATAATTAAAGTAAATATAATTTATATATGTAATTATTAATCATTAATTTAATTAGTGACTAATTCAAAATATAATTTATTAATAATAAAAAGGCACTTAATTTTAATAGTAAAGTCTAAGGCTATCCTTACCTTGATTTCGGATTCAACTAATTGACAATCCCAATTACTTCTTAATTGGACTTTCGGATCTAGAATTTACAAAATTCTATTACACTAATTTACGAAAAATTTCTGATCCATTTACCTAATAATCCAACATTATTCTCTTTTCTAATTTATTCTCAATTATAAAAATAATATCCTTACTAGCCTAGCCCCTATAATTCCTAAAATACCCTTAACTAATTAAAGTCCCATTTGACCCTCATCCATTTCAATTAATACACAAAATGCCCTTCTTGCAACTAAATTCTAGGTTTACCCTTCACTTTTTTGCATTCCCTATTCTGCCCCTATATGCAACTTAAAACTTCAAAACAATGTCATCATCTTCACCCTTTCCACTTCTCTCATCTCCTATTATTTTATCATTTTCAGCCCCATTTTCTTCATTTTTACCTCTTTATGCAACTTCAATTGTTGTCCTAATCAACCGCAATATGCAAACCAACTATAATCTAGTCTAGGATGATCAAAATCATAAAAAATGACATAATATGATTGTTGGAATTTACTTAAGTGTGAGACACTGAGTTTGTCAACCTCCACAACTCCCTCAAATTTTTTTGTAAAACAAATAAAATGAGGAAAGAGTTACATGCAAATGAAATAGTGTGTTTTTAGACACACTTAATTGCCAGCTGATAAGTAGAGTGAAAAGTGAAGAAGATGGTGGTTTCATACGAGCTAATCCAACTTCCAAATTCTGATTATTTATACAAGTTTACAGGTTTTTATCGGTAGGGTTGATTTTATTATATAAATAGGCTTTATAATAATCATCAATGAATGTTACAAAGCAAAATTTAACACCATTTAATGTTGCATTAATAGGCATACAAATGTCAAAATGCACCAACTTTAAGATTTGCTTTGCACTTTATGGATTTCTTTTAAAAAATTGTTTCAATTTTTCTTCTTGATAACACAATCCTCACCTACTTCGAATGAACTTTAGATTTATGGAAGATCCATTACCATAATCTTTTGTTGAATTAGTCTTTAATCCTCCAAAGTTTAAATGTACATATCATAAATTTCATAATCACGCCTCATCTTTCAATTCTACCAAAAAATTAAGCTAGGTAGAGTTTTTGAGATACAACAAAAACATTATTCGACATCATATTAATTTGAGCAATATAAGTCCCTTTCATCATCTTGAATATGAAAATTTTGGTCTTTGATAGCTACCCCAAACTTCTTTTCCTAGAATTGTTTAAAATTAAGAATATTAGTTTTTAAATATGGAACAAAGAAAACATTTCCAATATAATGTTTTATGTTATCTTTGGTGTAAATTTTTACACTTCCTTTGCCCACGATGCAAATTAAAGAGTTATCTCTGAACTATATAGTGTTTGAAATTGACTCATCCAAGTTTGAGAATAATGATCGATCTCTACAAATGTGGTTGTTGCAACCTATATCTAAAAGAAAACAAAATTCAACAACACTCAACGGGAGTCTCACTGAGACTCAAGGTTTAGGGAGGTCCGGTAATTCGCAACCTTACCTATACCTAATAAAAAGGTTGTTTCTAATAAACTCACATGCAACGCTTACAACCTATATCTAAATACCATAAAATTTTATGGATTTTCTCATAAGCCATCACAAGAGAAACTTATTTGTTCTTTTCTACAAAATTAGATTTCGCACCACTATCTCAATTCAGATTAGTTATACACTTATACTTAAAATGGCCATACCTTTGACATCTGAAACATTCAATATTATGCTTTTCCATAGACTTTTGCTTATCACCATTTGAGTGGTGATCGCCTTTCAATTTCCAACAATCTGTGATTCGTTTCTCACCAGGTTTTTGGTATTTATTTTTGTCTTTCCACTTCCCTTTTCATTAAATCTTTAGAATTAGTTGATGCCTCTAAAGCATGGTCCTATATATCCTGCTATACAATTTTTTTACTCATAAACTAACAAAGAACTCTATAGCTGATCAATTGTTAGTGCATCAGTATCTTTAGTTTCTTCTATAAAAGAGACAACAAAGTTAAATTTGGAGTCATTGACCAAGAATCTTCTTAATGACCTTTATGTCTTCCATCTTTCCACATTGGATTCTCATCTTGTTAACAAAAATCATTATCCTTGATAAAAAATCATTGACCAACTCACTAGCTTTCATTCATAAAGTTTCAAAATTTTGTTTAAAGTGTTTGCCGCTAGACATACTTTACCTTTGCATTTCTCGAGTACTTTTATGAAATCCCAAATTTGCATGTAGTGTGGTATAAATGTGACAATGAGATTCATGATTAAAAATTATAAATGTGTATAATTAATTGATGAAAACTTTTTTTACCCATAATTCTAATGGAAGCTTCCTAAATGTTCTGCTGCTTAACTATTTCACCAAAAAATGTCATTAAAAAAAGAAAAAGGATTAACTTAAGCATAGTACCCCATTAGCACAACAATACAATACCCTAAAATTTAGAGATAACAATTGATCAAGCCAGGCTCGGATTGACCGAGCCTCAGGCTAAGTCTCGGGTCCATGATTTCTATTAAAAATCAAGCCAAAGTTTGAGGCTTGAGAGATCTAACCTTTAATGGATTAAAAGGCATCGTTTTGTATTTTAATTAAAAAACTTTGGGCTGGAGTGAGCTTGGGCTCAAGCTGGGCCCAGCCACGGCCATTCCTACTAAAATTGCCTTCAAAGACCCACTTTTTTCTTTGATTTCATGTGTTTGTTTGCCAACTTTGCGACCATCTTTTGGTAGATTTCAAAGCCATCTTGCCTTTTACAAAGCCGTCTTGTCTTTCTCCACTTCGGACCCGTTAAACTAAACCGCAACTAATTAGTTCCCTACTTATTATTTATTTGTTACTTCGGGTCTAGAATATGTACTTTTGTGTGTTAACTAAAGCAAATCTTGTCGCTTATCGCGTTTCAGTTTAAAAGATACTTTGCTTGTTTAACTTTTGTCGTATAGAAAATTTTCAATAAAATATTTCTTGCGAAAGTTTCGTTCTTTATCGTGATCTTCACTTGTTGGGATTGTTTCGAGCATCATTGCCGTCTACGCATCAGATTCTTTTTTATTTTGAGTTTGAAACCCCTTTTTTCTTTTTAATATCATGATTTGCACCTCCAAGCAGTCTGTAATTCGGCCAGCTACCAATGGATCTGACAGGAGTTTTTGCAGAAAAAACCCACCTGGAATACAAAGATCTTTGTTCTTGCCTTCAACTAAGGCCCAGAAGAACCCAAAAACTATTATTTCAGTGTCAAAGCCGTTACATATCTCATCAATTGAGACTCTTGCAATAGTAAAACCCCTTAAGAAGTCCTTGATCACATGCAAGGCCTATGAAGCTGACCGTTCACAACCGATAGAGTCAAATGAGATAAAAGCAGAGGCTGCTCGGAGGGTCAAGATTGGGATTTATTTTGCAACATGGTGGGCTTTGAATGTGGTGTTCAACATCTACAACAAGAAGGTGTTGAATGCTTTCCCCTATCCATGGCTCACTTCCACGCTTTCTCTCGCGTGTGGGTCTCTAATGATGCTGATTTCCTGGGCTTCGCGAATGACAGAGGCGCCTAAGACTGACTTAGAGTTCTGGAAGACTTTATTTCCAGTGAGTTGATTTCTGGTTTCTTTTGGTTTGGTAGAAAAGGGAAGGGAGTGATGACAAAAATGATGCTTTTATTTGGTTGTTGCATGTAGAAGAAGAGAAGGAAGGGTTCAGATATTGATGTTTTTGTTTCCTTTCGAGTGCTTAATTGTTCAAAGGAGTGATATTTATTATTTAGGAACATTGTATTTCTGGGAAAGTTACTGAATGCTGCTTCGATCAAATTCTCGGTGGGTTTCAAGGGGAAACAAGATTTATAAAGTAAATTAAACTAATTAATTAAGGTTCATTTGGTAAAAAAATAGGAGATTGACATACATCTTAAAGCTTTTCCTTGCTAATTTTGCTGTGCTAAAGGTGTAGAGTAATTTCAAGTTGCAATTTTTTACATAGTGATTATACTTCCCCTCTTAAGGTTGCTGTGGCACATACAATTGGGCATGTGGCAGCAACAGTGAGTATGTCCAAGGTTGCAGTTTCATTTACCCATATCATTAAGAGTGGTGAACCTGCTTTCAGTGTGTTGGTCTCAAGATTCCTTCTGGGTGAGACCTTTCCTTTGGCTGTTTACTTGTCCCTCCTTCCAATTATTGGTGGTTGCGCTCTTGCTGCTGTTACTGAGCTCAATTTTAACATGACTGGTAAGTATTCGACCTCAAATTGCCTGATCACTAATGATATGCAGTGTATCTTGTTGTGCGTTAGCATTTGAGTTTTTAGGAATACCGTGGTGAGTAATTTGAAAGTTAATTATGATTTGGAAAAACCTATCACCCCTTGTCTAAAACTCAATTAGGTTGTGTTGGGGACGAAGCATGTGATATGTGAGGCCGAACATTTAACTGTATTTTGCTTTTATTTTCCTTCTTTGGGAATTCCTGCCATGGTTTTAGTATAGGACTACTATTTACTTTTCATTTTACAGTCTAACAGTCAAACCCTTTCTTCTTCTTTTTTTTGGGTCCATGGTTCTGTTCAAGTTAGTCCTTTAGTTTTCTGGCATGTAAAGTGACATGGGATTCTCATCAGCTTGTTTTTGGCACAACAGGCTATTATTTTCCCAATAATTGACTCCACGGATTGTCTTTGCAGTCATGAAAAGCATGGTTGTTGCATGTCTATTTCAGGTTTTATGGGGGCCATGATCTCCAACTTGGCATTTGTTTTCCGGAACATATTTTCAAAGAAGGGCATGAAGGGAAAATCCGTTAGCGGGATGAACTACTATGCTTGTCTTTCTATGCTGTCTCTGTTAATTCTTACGCCTTTTGCCATCGCTGTGGAGGGGCCGCAGATGTGGGCTGAAGGATGGCCAATAGCCATCTCTCAGATTGGACCAAATTTCATATGGTATAATCAGAATGTTTTTTCCTTGTCTGTATGCATAAACTACTAAGGTCTTCGATAGCGAAATTTACTTGTTAATGCTTGGTCTAACAAAGTTTCCCTTTATTCAAACGTTTTAGTCTTTAAAATCCTTGTATTCTCAGTTGCTTCTGGTTATTCACTCGACGGAAATGAATTTGTGGCTAATAATAGGTGGGTTGCTGCACAAAGCGTTTTCTATCACCTTTACAATCAGGTGTCGTACATGTCCTTGGACGAGATCTCACCCTTGACTTTTAGTATTGGAAATACAATGAAGCGTATATCAGTCATAGTCTCCTCCATTATTATTTTCCGAACTCCTGTCCAGCCCGTCAATGCTCTTGGAGCTGCCATTGCAATCCTTGGAACCTTCTTGTATTCTCAGGTAATTTTTGCTCGTCTCTTCAAAATAAATTACACCATCGCACATGCATCCTATTGTTGTCAAAAGGAAGGGCTTGTCTGCCCTTAGGTCCTAACTCCTAAAAATCAGACAAATGCAAGCCTTTTCATGAATTTTCAGTGTGTTCGCCAAAAATGACATTTGGAAAACACTACTTCCCTTAAAGCAACCTAATGAAATCACCATGTGTCTTCCTCCGTGTAATTTTCAGATAAAAAACGACATAGTAGGCCATACGACAGGTTCACCTCAATGATCACTTGGTTAGGTGAAAGTATGAGCCGTATTTGACATTGATGTAGATATGGCGTGTAGTCATTTTTATGGCATCTAGACTACACTTCTTTGACGTTGTACTATGAATCAGTAGACCTTAGGAGGAATATTCACTTGATCAAATTTTGTCTTCTGCAGGCAAAGCAGTAATAATGCTGGGTCGGTAACTGTTGAGCTTATAGGGTAGGTAGATAGTAAAAGCCACTCCAACAGCAGGCAGATGTGGTAGATGTAGGAGAAATGACGATGGTCATTGTCAAAACAGCAGATGTGGTAGATGTAGGAGAAATGACGATGGTCATTGTCAAAACACCTATTTGCTCTTTGTCATGTTTTTGGCGAGGTTGAGGAGAAAATGTCTGCAAATAAGTCCAAGCCCCTTTTGTCTGACATTATGCAGGATGAGATTAATCAGTATCTCATTCTTGCTCAATCGAATAATTAATGAGCAAAGATTTGGGCAATGTACATTGGAATTCTTTTGTCACGCAACTCTTAAATTTTATGAGTTAGATACGAGAAATGCTTGTAATTTTTGGTTTGTTCCAAATTTAGCACTGTGTTTTCTGTGTTCTTTTGTTTAAAGTAAGATAATTTATACAAAAAAAACAAGTGTCATTGTTAGCTAACTAGTAAGATAAGTGATTGTTTGGTTCTACTGTAATTTTTTAATTTTTAGTTTTTGATTTTTGTTTTATTTTTACTTCAAACATCTTTGGTTGAGATTTATAATATAAAAATTAAAAACAAAAAATGTTTAGTTGATATTTGTAATAAAAAATTAAAAACAAAAGGATATTTGGTTTTATCATTTTTTTATTTTTAATTATATTGTTAGTTGTTTAAAATAATTTAATTTAATTTAATTATTATAATATATCAATTTTTATTCTTAACTAATTATTTCTTATTATGGTTAAATTAAAATGTATGAGTATTTATATAATTAAAGAAATTTGCAAATCAATTGTATATAACAAAATTCTATAAACTATAAAAATACATTAATTCATTCTCATTAATAAAAGATATTCATTATATTATAATTTTTAAATACATAATAGTGCTATCATTTACAAAAGGAAATGTAAATAAATTAAAATTAACATAATTATTTCTTATTTGTCTAACAATTTCATCTCGCATTTAAGATATACTTCAAAATTATGCTAGAATAATATTATACTCCACTTCAGAACTTGTATCTTCATTTTCTTCTTCCCTAATTTGCTCTTCATTTCAATACAACTGTTAAATAATTCAACGCTTTGTTCATGCATCCTAATATAATTGTATATAACGCAATAAACAATAACGATGTATTTTTGTTTTATCATATTATAACTTGACATGTTTAAAAGTATACAACATCTTGCTTTTAGAATGTCAAAACATCTTTCAATAATATTTCTTAATAAAGAATGGATGTAGTTAAATAATTCCTACAAACATTGAGGTCTTTTTCTTCTCTTTTTTTTTTTTTTTTGAAGAGACATTTTCATCTTTTATAATCTTGCAAATGATATCTTTCACTTCAATATGATGAAAGAAATCCAAATATATTCCTGTAGTTTGAGTCAATCAAATAGAACATAACTAACATATAAAGAACAAAATTTTAACAAACAGTTATCAAAAATTAATCGTAATTACTAGTTCATTTAAAATAATGTAATGTAATACCTTGTGTAGGTATAGGAAATTGGTTTACTTGTTTTGTCATTGTTCCTAAAAGAACTCAACAATAATTTGCAGTACTTTTCTATACAGCTATTACATATATGAAATACATGTCAAATGAGCAACAATAATTTGCAGTACTTTTCTATACAGCTATTACATATATGAAATACATGTCAAATGAGCAACAACATAGAATATTTTTGGTCGGATCAAATTTTTTACACCTATATTGTATTCATCGATTAGAACATGTGCGTTAATATATGTATCATCTATTGCTCCTATAAAATCCTAAAAAATAAAAGTACACAATTAAAATAATTATTAATCATAAGGTCATAATGAAACTAGTAATTACATATATGAATATACTTGAAAATATAGAAAGAATTTTGAATTAAGTTGAATCTCAAGAGGTACTTTGGTAAAGGATGATGGATTGCATATAATGCTTTGTGAAAGTACTTCAAAATTATCCAAGTCAAATGTTAGTAGGTATTTTGGTAAAGGACGGTGGATTGCATATAATGCTTTGTGAAAGTACTTCAAAATTATCCAAGTCAAATGTTAGAAGTGTTCTACATTGACTTTAGTTGTCTCACTATACCCTATAGTCATCAAGATTTGTTCATTTTTTCTCCACAATTAAATGACTTGTTAATTTTAAGCCTTCTAGCCTCTTCAACTTATTACATATTGTCTTTCTCATTCTTAAGTTCTCATAAATCTATTTAAGATTCTCATTCAAAAGATCTAATATCCAATCATGACCTAATAGAGCAAAAGTTCTACATGGTTGCTTTTGTAAATGAAAATTTTGTTTTCTTCCCCAGCTAGAGAAACAATAACTGCCTTCATCAGTTCATCATTAGAATCTAATTTGAAATCCGATAAGGAATCCATATATCTACAATACAAGTATTAAATTATTAATAAAAACATTCAGTCAAAAGGTTTATATCAAATATTCTACAAAAATAATCTTAAAATGTTCAACTATAGAATACTTTTAAATATAAAAGTATCAATTCAATAAGAATTTGATATGCAATAACATTAAAAATAACTAAAGCGATATAATCCAGCCTAACTTTCTATTTACAAAAATCTCCCTATAAAGATGAGAATCATATAAAGCCTTCATAAATTTTCTATATTGCACACCCTTAACACCCAATTCATTTATGAAATTCAAACGTTTTATTGTTATATTAGTTGCTCCATATCCATTCTCTATAACAAATGATGTTGTTGTTAGTTTTTCTTAAGTAAATTATTCTTTCTTTTCAGTTGCTTACCAATTACAATCAATACATCTTTTAAAATATTATACCTTTTTGTTCTTTGGAGATTTCTTTTTTTTAGAAGGAGAAGTTGTAACTTGATCTTATTTTTCATCATATGAGTAATCTTCATCAACATCAGTTATAAGTTCATCTTTTGTATCATTTGATAAAGATTTAGGGGGTGTTTGATTCCTTTTTAGGGTTTTTTTGTTGTTGTTTTTATAGAAAATGAAGTAGTCCCACAAAACTTGTTTGGTTAAAGATGTTTTTGTTTTTGTTTTAAATAAAAGATGTTAAAAACATTTTTATATTTAACGAAAACGATTTCCCTGTGTCGACTCTACATCTTCAGCCTTTTCTGCTATTTCTCAGTGATTGTCCCTTCTGTCGTCTTCTGCCTTCTTCTGCATTTTCTACCAGCTATGATTTTTGCGTCTTCTGTAACTCGTTGCTTAATTGTTGTTATTTACGTTGAAACATAAACATGTCCATCACCTTCTCTTCTTCGAAATCAAGCAAGAGAGTGCATGTTATGCTACAGTAACATGCATCATAATTAAAATTAATTCAATAAATTCATTAACGCTATTTTGTTTCATGAGAGAGGCCCTTCCTGTGTTTCTCACTAGATAGTGCTCAGGGATAATATAACAACGTGATACCTGTTTCAGATATGCAACTTGATCACTTAGTTGAGGGATATAACAATATCCCTCCTCGTGCCTTGATAAATCCTGAAATGGAAAAAGTGAATGGAAAGCTGTAATATGAAAGTATCTCGCATATATTGAGTAAAGATGAGATCATTTGTTTGCCTTGTTTAAAGATAAAGTAAAAAGGTTACAATTTCAAGAATGTCTAGTTCAGCTAGCTCTGATGAACAAGTAGTTGTATTCCTAGGTTTGGAGCATTGATAACTATCTTAAAGAACCTGATATTTTGATGGTATCGTTATTCACGTTTGTATTCACGTTTCTAATTGGTCAATGTACTCCTTAAAGGCTTTGTTTCTGCAATAAAATGGTCATTTCATTTAAGATCACCACTATTTAGAACATGATAGTAATTCTTGAAGCTATAGTTTCGAATTATTGCTTAAATGGTGAAAGCTTTGGAGAATTTCCTTGAAGTTGTTTAATATATTGACATAAAGAGAAGTTGTTACTGAGATAAGAAGATTGCAATTAGTGGCTACATCAGGACTGCACTTCTGTTTACTGGTCAGGGAGCTTTTGAGCAATGAGTGCATACAAAAAACATTCTATTTATCAATACATTCCATGGATCATTCATGTCCCAGAAAACCTGACTAATTGTAACTAGCAAAGTTGCCATCGTGGTAACTTTTCAACAAAAAAAGGTTGCCATCGTGGTATCTTGTTATTAAGATTCTTTGCGTTTGAAACATGTGCAATTTCAACCTTTTGTTAAAAGGGAGAACATTAATGTCAGACCCACATGGTGATGTGCGGTATTTAATAGGTGAGATAGAGGCGTTTGACATCTGTATAAGTTTGGCTTATTGACTAATGCATATTAAATTTCCTTGAAGTCATTTAATATATTGACATATAAAGAAGTGGTTTCTGGCATAAGAGGATTGCAGTCGGTGGCTACATCAAGACTGCACTTCTGTTTACTGGTCAGAGAGCTTTTGAGTAATGAGTGCATTCGAAAAGCTAGCTAGTATGCACGAGCTCACCAAATTCCTTAACCAAATATGAGCAATAAGTTATATCCCTATAAATTTGTTATTAGTCACAAAAAAGTCACATGTATATGACAATTTAGAGACGTTTAAAGAGAAAGTACTAATCCAGGTTTTCAATCGTAGTTGGTGACCACAATTATATTATAATTTTGTGGTTTCGATAAACGTTACCACCTTATAATTGGTGAAGATAATTGCAATAATCAATAACCATTCAATTATGCTTGCATTGGTTGGATTCATTACAATGCAGTTGATATACATGTATCATGAGATATAT
The DNA here is from genome assembly GCA_024520975.1 of Erythroxylum areolatum. Classification (NCBI taxonomy): domain Eukaryota; kingdom Viridiplantae; phylum Streptophyta; class Magnoliopsida; order Malpighiales; family Erythroxylaceae; genus Erythroxylum; species Erythroxylum areolatum. The sequence continues at coordinate 38,499,812 of JANIJH010000005.1, read as the reverse complement.
ATCTCCTTTTGTTTAAATACATGTATCATGAGATCGAAGTAGGATCAAATGGCAGGGTTGTTGTTTTGACTTTCATGTATATATTATGAATTTGCTTAAATTTACAACTTTTTTTAATATTATAGAATCAAATTTACACCTTTATTTTTGTTCAATCATTTCCATGCACTTTATGCAATTAGCATTTAATATGGTTGTCTCATGTTTAGTTTGAACCACGTTTACCATTTAATACTTTGTAGAAATTGTTATGATTCATGTCACTTATATATGGTTACATTTAGTGATGGAAGTTTTGAACAATATGAAGGATTATAATGATTGTGTAGAAATACATGAAAAAGATGGGGTATAGAATGATACTATAGAAATGTATTTAATCTCCTTGATGGTTGGTGAAGTGAAGAAGGGAAATCGAACTGTAACATCCCATCCCCGGTGGGAAGGGTAAATTGGTCAATTGGGATAGGCTAGTAATTTGCATTGCATATTTCTGGTACGAACATACGTTTGGCCTCTAATTGTAGAGGACTGAGTCATTTGGCATATGCACTTATATGTTCATGCATTCATGTCATTCCCGGCA
>JANIJH010000005.1:38462374-38481590 GCA_024520975.1 Erythroxylum areolatum | reverse complement strand
GAACCATCGATGATGGTTTCTCACTGAGTTCGCAAACTCACCCAACATTGCAAATATTTTTCAGGAATTGAAGAGTAGCCCGTTAGACACACGGGAGTATGCCTACTGCATGTAAGTCAGAGTTCTAGGTCGGGATCAGTTCGCGTCTGCATTAGGGTTATTTTATTTTTGTGTAAAATTTGTATTTCCGCGATTTCCGCAAATTAGTGATTTTTATTTCAGTGGGTCCTAACGAGCTAATGCCGTATTTGTAATATGATTTCTGAAAGTGTTCATTATTGTTGCGGGCCTTTTTATGACTGGTATTGTGATGCGATTGAAATTGATTTCGAACTAAAGCGGAACCAAATCGTTTACTGAATTCCGCGCTTGTGATGATTTCAAAAAAAATGTTTAATAATGGCATACTGAGTTTTGTACTGTAATTGAGTGCTAGCGTACCACCCTCGTGAGGCACGGGCTCGGATATCACCCTCGATATCGAGTTTGGGTCTTGCGGGAGTGGGATGCTACACGAACGACTACTAACTTTTGCAAATATGTTGGAAGAATATTAAGGCAGGGCTTCAAAAAAAATTCAATAAGGAGTATACTGATATTCAGTTGAAGAATAAGTATAATGGATTAAGGGCTAGATTGAAAATTTTCCAAAACTTATTGAAAGAAACAGGAATCTACTACGACTCCCTTACTAGTGAAGTTAATGCTACAAATGAATGTTGGGCAAATCTATTCAAGGTAAAATATGTCTTTTTTAATTAATATATCATATTATATAATATTGATTCTCATATTCATTTTTCATCATTATAGGTGCATAAAATGGCTCAGAGATTCAAGAAAAAAGGATGTAAGGAATTTTCATACTTGTGTCATATTTTTGGAGATACTACTGCAACTGGTGTGTAAGCACATCCATCAACTAAATCTCCATCAAATAATACAAAAGAGGAACATAAAAAATGATGTTGATGAAGATTACTCGTATAATGAAAAAGAAGATCAACATATAAGTTCTATATCTAAGAGAAAGAAATCTCCTAAGAATAAATAGGCAAAAAGACACATTCTAACATTATATAAGAGGTCCTGCTTATACATGGTGAACAATAAAAAAGGAAGAATGATTTACTTACTAAAAAACTGAGTGAAACATCATCCACTACAGAGAGTAGATCTCAAGAGTGTAACATAATGATGGAATGTATGAAGTCCTTAGATGAATTGGGTGTTGATGATGTGCAATATGGAAAAGCTATAAAGGCTTTACATGATTCTCCACTCTATAAGGATATTTTTATGAAGATGATAGATATAAGGAAAGTGCATTAGACTTAATGTATGAATATTTTGTCTACATTTGGTTAAACTTTTTTATTGAACGTTTTATTAATTATTTAATATTGTCATTATAGATACATAGATTTCTTATCAGATTTCAAGTCAGATTCTGATGATGAACGTAAGAAGGTAATCATTATTTCTCTAGTTGGGGGAGAGAACAAAATTTTCATTTACAAAAGCAACCATGTAAAACTTTTGCTCTACTAGGTCATGATTAGATAATGTAACTTTTGAATGGGAATCTTACAAGGATTTATGAAAACTTAGGAATGAGAAAGATAACCTTCTTGAGCTTATGTGATGAATTGAAGAGTTTAAGAGGCTTAAAGGCAACAAGTCATTCGACTGTGGAGGAACAAGTAGCAATTTTCTTAATTACTATAGTGCATAGTGAGACAACTAGAGTCAATGCAGAACATTTTTAACATTCGACTTGGACAATTTTGAAGTGCTTTCGTAAAGTTTTATATGCAGTTAATCGTCTTGTAAAAAAAGTCAATCTTTTACTAATACACCTCCTGAGATTCAACATAATTCAAAATTCTTTACATATTTTCAATAGATAGTACACATATTGATGCACATGTTTCGACCAATGAATAAGTACCATACAAGGGCAACAGAATTAATCCAACCCAAAATTTATTTGTTATTGCTCATTTGACATGCGTTTTACATATGTAATGACTTAATGGGAAGGTACTGCAACTGACTCTCGAGTTGTTTTAAAAACAGTGACAAATCCAACAAATCAATTTCTTATGTCTCCACAATGTAATATATTATTTTAAATAAACATAATAATTATGATTTATTTTTAATATTTTTTGTTAATATTATATTCTTTATATGTTAGGCAAGTGTTATTTAGTTGATTAGGGCTACATTAACATGCATAGATTTCTTTCACCATATTGAGGTGAAAGATATCATTTGCGAGATTATAAAGGCAGAGGAAGACCTCAAGGTCCACATGAATTGTTTAACTATAGGCATTCTTCATTAAGAAATGTTATTGAAAGATGTTTTGGAGTTCCAAAAGCAAAATTCTGTATACTTAAAAACATGTTGAGTTATGATATGAAGAAACAAAAATACAACGTTATTACTTGTTGTGTTATACATAATTATATTAAAATGTATGGACAAAGCGATGAATTATTTGATAGTTTTGCTAAAATGAAGAACAAATTAGGGAAAGTGAAAATGAATATGCAAGTTCTCAAATGGAGTATAATATCACTCCAGCACAACTTCGAGTTATGTCTTAGAAGTAAGATAAAATTGCTAGACAAATGTGGAGTGATTATGTTACTTCTAATTGACTTATGTTTTTTTTTGTAAATGATAGTACTATTATTTTTTCAAAAATTATAGTATGAAGGACATATTTTATTGATTAGAATGACTTAATATAATTTCTAATTTATGTAATTTTATTATATACAATTAATGTGTAATTTTTTAATAATATTTGATTTGCATATATTTTAATTTTAGCTATAATGATAATTAATTAATTTAAAAATATAATGTATTATATTATAATTATTACACATAAGAGTATAATTACAAAAAATAGAAGCAAGATGAGAAACCAAACATGTTTTTATTTTTAGTTTTTTATTACAAATCTCAACCAAACAGGTTTTTGTTTCCAGTTTTTATATTACAAATCTCAACCAAATAGGTTTTTGCTTTTAAAAAAAACAGAAACAAAAAACAAAAATAGAAAAATAGAAGTGGAGCCAAACAACTCCTTAGTTGATGGAAGGTAAAGCAAACCAGTCAAAGTAGTATCTAAAAAAAATGTGACAAGGGTTTGAGAACTCCTTGCATCCCTTTTTCTTGAATTTGTGATTCATTTTAAGCACTGACAATAATAAAAAGGAAACATGAGAACAAAAATTATATAATATGATATATTAATAAACAAAGACATATTTTTACCTTAAATAGATTTTCCTAACATTTAACCAATTTCTATTTCTTTGAGTAAGTTCTTGAAATTCCTCAATCTAACCTTTAATACATTATACTTATTTTTTAATTGAACAATAGTATACTCTTTATTGAATTTTGTTTAAAGATCTGTCATAATATTCTCCCAACGAGATTTGGAAATAATAGTAATTGTTCAATTTTTCTTTTTCACTTTTTCAATCATTAATGAAATTAAATGCATCTCTATGGTATCATTCCATACCCCATCCTTTTCATTTATTTCCACGCAATCATTAGAATCATTCATATTGTTTAAAGCTTCCATTGCTAAACGTAATTACATATTTGTGACAACGTAAATAAGTGAATAGAAAATATTATACAAGATAAGAAATTTCATGTTAGTGAATACAAATTCTTAACATAGGCATATTTCTTGGCTCTTTAAAGAGAACATCAATCACATCAATTTTCCTAAAGAAATAAATACTAAAGATGGTTCATAAATAATCACAAGTTGGTCACAAACAACAGTAAAAATTATCACACTAATATAAGGTGTTTATGCAACATTAATTAGATAACTAAGTTTTGCTTATATAGCAAAATTAAGAACTTTTAAGACCAAATTGAAAAAACAAAAGCTTATCATGAACATCCTTTATTTGTGCCATTTGCTTTTATGAGCTCTTCCAAAAGTAAAAATAAAGATTAAATTGATGATCTTAAGTTAGGAATTATTATGGTGATTATAGAAATGGGGATGTAATTATAAATGATACAATTACAATAACAATAAATTATATTAACGATCTTAAATTATAACTATAATTTAGAAATTTGGACAAGATCTTAATAGAGAGGTAATGGGAAAATATGACATCATTTTGAAGATAACTTGCGATGGGGGAATATGTTGTTTTTGTGGCTAATACTCTTTTTTAATTTAAAAAAGATTTTGAATATTTGCTTAAGTCAAAATCACATAATTTGTTCCATATCCTGTCTATATCCAACCCATTTCCAAGAAAGGTCCATGCTTATCTCCATTTTCTCAAGAAACAAACACTACCCTTGAAATTCAAAATCTAATAACTCACCATAAAAAAACACCTATTAGTTCATTAACCTTTGTTAATTCCCTGAATTCATTGTCTTTTTTCCTCTCTTAGTCTCTTTAACTACTTCTTTACCAAATTTAACATATTCATACAGAGGATATACTACTTTTGCTATGCAAACCTCTTAAACAATCACATACCACATAACGATCAAAGCTTTATAGTTCAACAGGTCCTTTTAGATCAAATTGGGATTGAAAGGAAAGGAAACCATGGCAACACATTATTCATTATTGAGAGAAAAAAATGATTGCGAACTGAAAAGCAAAATTCAACACTTTCCCCACTATCGTAAAGCTTACAGTTAAAACAAAAAGATTTAAGTTCTTAGGTATCTCGTTATTAAGAAATACAAAACCAATATTTTAAAAATCAGACCAGACGTCGAAACAGTCAAAAGAAAGGTTTGAGATTTAAAGGGTCAACTGGTGTTAAACTACTATAAAATCGGTATATAATAAATAAGAAACAAAAATTATAAAAGTAAAAATAACATATTTTATTGAAATAAAAAATACACCAATGTCTATTATTATATAATTAACTAATAATAAATAAATATGAGCCTAATATAAAACTTAAAATAACAATAAAAATCAAAATTATATTTTTGAAGGAGGTTTTGACTCATTATCGTCAAAAATTCCAAATTCTCCAATGTTATCTAAAGACTTGTAAACTACATTTCATCCAAAGTATTTCTATCAACTTTTTCTACTGCATTCAAATAAATTACAAATTAGTAATGTATGAAATTATTCTCAATCGTAAATTTTTAATACATTATACTTTTAACTTCAATATGATCAAAATAAGATAAGAACTTATATGTTCTTAATCATTCATTGCGACAAATGCATTTTCTTTATAAATCGCCTTTTGAAGTTCATCATAATCAAGATTAGGCAATGATTCTTCTTCTGCGATCCAAAAATTAGTATGATCAATACAATTAACATCAACTTGATTATACATTCTTTTCTTACTAAGCGTTTTGAATACATAATGGAGAAATTATAAAGTCAATAATAAAAATAAAATTAATAAAATAAAACGAAATTATAAAATATATGTTTTTCATTATCAGATTATAAGTAAGGTAAATGAGGTCATTAAGTCTTTAATGTTCCAAATAATTTTGTTTCTTTGTATAAAACTACTCCAATTATGTTCACAACCTGATGTAGAAGCTATTTAGCTAAGTAATCTAACAGTGAGTTTTCTCAATGTAGGAGCTTTTTCACCGAATAATCTCTACCAAATCTTTTGTATTTTAAATTAATAGTTATGAAAAATAAAAATATATATTATTAATAAATAAAGAATGAATTAAAAGTATAAAAACTTATCAGGCTGCATTTTTATCACAAGTCCTTTCTTTTATGATGATCTAGGCAAACTCTCTCTAAACCTGCATAATACAATTTACTTTAATTTATCGCTTATGATTGCTCTTCAATAGAGAAAATATCTTTGCATTCAATCACATCAAACAGACCATCCATAATATTATTTGTATATGCATCTCCACCATGTAAACAATAAGGATTGAGAAAATAAGCTACTAAATGGATCCTTTGAGTAAGATGCTTATCCTATTATCGGTTTTTAATATCTATATAAAGCTTGTACAATTTCTCCTTCTCTTTAAAAAGATTTATAAATGTTTTATGAGCTCTATACATACCATCATATAGATATCCCAAAGATGGCTTCTCATATGAGTCAATAATCCTCAACAACCTTATAAAAAAAGCCTCAATCTTCATAATGATTAAGTGAGCATCCTAAAATTTCTTATCTAGAATAATAGCACAAACTTCTTCTCTCTTTTTTTCACTTTTTGATAACTTATGACTTGAAAAGTGTTTACTTATCACTAAATTTTGAAGTATTTCCTTATGTTCATATACATTTTTTCAAATTAATAAATGTAGTCGCAAACTTGATAGCAACGGGACGCACGATCTCAACCCAATCTTCTTGTTTTCTTAACCATGACAAAAGTGTTATATGATTATACACAAAAATTGTGATCTTAACTAAGACTAAAAATATGGTCCATACCACTAATTCCTTTTAAAACAAGATTTATATAATGAGCATCATATGAAAACCAATAAATATTTTCATACATTAATTGTAATAAGTACCCATCTAATATATAATTAGCTGCATTATCTGTAACAAAATGCATAACATTCTTTGGTCCTACCTGCTCGACAAGTTAAGAAAATAATTTAGATAAAACATTAGTACTTTTTACAATATCAAAAGCATCAACAAACTTGATAAAAGTTGTTCAAATATTATAATAAACTAAGAAATTAATCAAGGTCTTTTTGTCTCTGATTAGTCCACCCATTTGTGATAATAATGCATCTTATTGACTCCTAACTAGACTTATATTTATCCATAATTAACTAAATTCCCTTTTTAAATCTTGAAACAAAGGCACAAGCATCTCATAATAAGAAGGTATCTTAAATCTTGGACCGATTGTTGTTGTAACATCTATTGCTTCTTGAAAATATGATGAATTTAAAGCATTGTAAGGAATACATGAATGATAAAATCATCTAGCCCATGCCCTTTTCCATAACAAGACAATATCCTTATCAACAAAAACAATTTTTAGACTAGGTTGAGAACCAGGATTAGTTTTTAAAGGAAAATAAGAATCTATGTCAACATTAACTTTCCCTTTTCTTTTATTTAATACTTGTGGTGCTTCATTATCTCGAAAAGATATATCATGAGCCTCTTTATTTTCCTTTTCCATTTTTACTTGTTATTGCAAATATTTTCCAATCATCTCACATACATCAAATGTTACTTTTTTTGCAAGAAGCAATATTACCCTGAATACCAACAAGATGTTCTTTCATTCTATAAATTCCTCCCCCTTTAAATATTCTACTACAAAAAAATACAATTATATTGTATATTCCCATCAAATGCTTGAGAAGAAGAAAAATAAATTCCGTGTTAGATCGGACTTACCATGAGTAGGGGATGCTATAGTCATCGAATCTTTTTCTAATGATTCCATATTATCCATTATAATTTTAACCTAAAAATATGAGAAAAATAACTTTGTTAGTTTTGAACAAAAATAAATCACAATAATAATTAAAACAAAAATAAGTCACAAAATAACGAACTAAAGAAGAAACATGAAACGAAAAGATAAAAGATAAAAGATAAAAGTCTAAAAAAGAAAATACCCCTTAATGTTGGCATCTTGATTCTTACGTCTTTCATATCTAATATGACATTTATCTTCAAGCATCAAAACCAACTACAAAAATAACAATAAAAAGGATAATTAACTTGTAATCTTAACACAAGGAATCGAAGTATATGTAGGAAAAACAGAAAAGGGATTGAAAAAGAATTGAAAACATCAAATAAAATCAATTCAAATAGGAAACAGAAATTGAAATCTTTTTAAGATTAAATAAATCTAAAATGTCACTCAAAAAGTTGAAGTATGTTTAAATTTTAGTGTTCTTCTCTGAACATACTTATTTAAAACTTAGTTTATCTATACTAAATTACTAATTTTTTAGTGTCCTTCTTTAGATATACTTATTTAAAGTTTAAATATCACTTCTAACACATTCTTAAACTATCCTAAAACTATCCTAAACAAAATTACTTATCTATAATAAATTATTAATTAATAACTTTTTAGTGTTCTTCTTTAAATATACTTCTTTAAAGTTTAAATATCACTCTTTAATACATTCTTAAATTATCCTAAACAAAATTACTTATCTATACTAAATTACTAATTAGTAACTATTTTAGTGTCCTTCTTTAAATGTACTTCTTTAAAGTTTAAATATTACTCTTTAACATAGTCTCAAATTATCCTAAACAAAATAACTTATTTGTACTAAAATACTAATTAATAACTCTTTTGTGTCCTTCTTTAAATATTCTTCTTTAAATTTTAGACATCCCTCCTTAACACGTTCTTAAATTATCCTAAACAAAATCACTTTTCTATACTAAATTATTAACTAATAACTTTTTAAATGTCCTTTAAATTTTAAGTATGATTCCTTAACACATTCTTAAATTATCTTAAATAATAAGTTTAAATTTGTAATATAATTTTATGATCTTTTTTTTTTGGTCTTTGACCAGGGTATCCACCGGCGGACCCAGTGACTAATCCCCTCGTTGATGGGAAGGCACCTCACAGGGTGGGACAACTGGCCTTAGGATTTAAGGCTACTCCATACCCAAAGCCAAGGATCGAACCCCTGACAAAAATAATCTTTATCACGCTACTTTGCGAAACTAATTGACTGAGGCATGTGCCTTCTTAGTTCCCACATCACTCTTTAATGCTTAATCTTTATCACACTACTTTAGCACCACACACAAACCCTACTTTTGTCCTCCCTTTTACGCTTGACTTATTTCTTTTCTTCTATTTTTTCTTGATCTATTCACACTTCAACTCAAACCTTTGTGCAATCTACTGCAACCTATGTTGTTTCAAGAAAATCAAGTCTCTCGCTTCTTCTAGATTTCTCATCTCTCGTTTGGTATTTTGTTTATTCGCACCTCCCTCTCCTTATCGGTTGAGTATTCAACCTCCCATGGAGCCCCCCATTCCTCAAACATACCCTCGTAATAGTTATGTTTGTTGTTAAATATATTTGTACTCAAAACAGTAATTAATGGCCACCGTTGTGTTGTCGTGTTGTGTTCTATTGATTGGCTCCTAGTGATTCATGATTAGATACATCTATTAGAAGACAAAATTGCTACCTCTCTCTCGCCTACTAAAATTACACCTTATTAAGAGAGATTCCTCTTCTGTCTATGCTTTGACCTATCTTTTTTATCCAATCTCTGATGATAATGATCACATATTTGCTTCTATTGAGTCATGGTAGTAAAGTTTGTTTGTGGGTTGTGAAAGGACTAGCGATTTCTAGAAAAGGAAATGATGAGAATTGAGAAGATAGTAAGAGTAAAAGCGAGGATGGTTAAAGAACTAACCAGTTCTGACTGATTAATCAACCAGTTTTGATTATAAACAAGTTATTAAATTAAACCAAACTAAACAACCAGCCGACTTATACTATTTTTGGTTCAACCGACTATTCCAGTCCTTTTCTAAAGACATTGTACAAAACATTAGAATTTATCATTATGGTAAGTAGTAGCACCATTGTGCTTACATAAACCTGTTGCTATTTTTTAATTTTTAAAAACTACAATAGATAAAACAAACATTTTTTAAATATTTTTTAAAATCAAATCATAAAATGTAAAAAAAATAGATTCAAACAACCTTAAAATTTTAAGTTTTGTATATGTTATTATTTATACACTTTAACGAAAAATATGAATTAAGTTTAATTGAAGTCATATAAATAATTTATTTACCAAAAAAAGAAATCATATAAATAATTTAATACCAACGTTATTCTCTATAAAATTGATTCATTATATAATCTAAATATCTCAATCATTAGCCATGTTTATAATTAGAATGTCTTTTTCATATAAAAATTTGAAATAAAATTGTAAAACTATTCATTTCCCAAATAATCAAGTCATAGACCAAAAAATAAAAAATAAATAGTGAAATATATTCAAACTTAATAAGTATATAATTATACTCATAGAAAAATAAATTTCATAGTTAAGGATTTTTAGTTCTCCATTTAACATTTATCAAAAAGGTTATGGAAATTTAAAAAAAAAACCAAGTTTATGGGTTTCGAAGTTCTCATATTTGTTTATAAGGGTAATAAATTTAAAACTGTCATTTTTTATTTCTTTAATTTAGTATGCAATATTTTAAAATTTTTAATTTATTAACTAAAATTTTAAAATTTTTACAGCTAGTTCAAAACATTGTTTATATTAACTATTTTCTATTTTTTATAATTTTTAAAATTCATCTCAAAACATTATTTTTAATTATTTGTTGATCAAAACATTGTTTTTATTAATTATTTATTGATGTTGTTAATAGAATACAATTTTGGTAAACACCAAGATAATTCAAGTGACTTTGGATTCAACCATAACTCACCTAATCTATTCAACAAACAAAAAAATACACTTCATCTTCCTCAACCCACATTAATCACCATCTTTATGAGAGATTCGTGAGAGATTCGCTGAAGCATAGATCTAGTACGATGGACACGACAGTGGCTATCAGGTAGTGTTTTCTCTATCTTTTTTTTTACAACTTCTTTGTTGATGATGGGTGGGGCAAGCTGCACCTCTTCGACCATCAAAGGGAATTCAACATTCTCAGGTATCTAAATGTATTACTTCTACCTTGTCGCTTATCTAAGTTTTCGGTGTATAGTGTGTATGTATGTTGACAATGGTCATCGCCATGTGTGGCTCCCGTAAGTCAGTGGAGATAAGGGTTTGTTGTTCAAGCCATCCTTGGTACTTATATTTATTAGTTATGTATGCTAGTGTGATTTTGTATTTTTAGTATGGATTATTTTTAGTTACGCATAGTAAAAGTCCTGTGGGTCGAATACATTTTGCACTCGTCCGTTTTCTCGTGAGACATGAACATTACCCAGGATGATGTGTAATAGGTGGAGCTCTCTTCTACTCAACTAAGCACAGTGTGCTTACTAGAGACGAGGATGCGTGGTTATTGCATTGCAATAGATAAACGTAAACTCACTGGAACATCACACATCTGCCTCAAAGTTTACTGCCTCGAGCATCCTGACAAGTCTGTAGACAAGTCAGTTGTGACACCCATTACCAACCTGATGATTCCTAATACTCCAACCTTTAAATAACCCTCTCCTTTATTATCAAACCTTACTAGTCCCTTTTGGACCAAGTACTTTTAAGCGGGGGTCAGATTTTGCTGTCATTTTGCATACCTCACCAGTAGAGGCGTCCTTCGTTATTATTATTATTATTATTATTATTATTATTATCATCATCATCATTTTATTGAGTTTCTTATAAGTTTCAGTTTTATCGTCATCGTCATCATCATCGTCATTATTATTATTATGTATTTGTATCTTTATTATTTATATTAAGTATTTTTTGTATTATTATTATTATTTGTGATTTATTATTCTTACTTTCTTTTAATTATTTATTCTATTAACTTACATCATTATTTTCTTGTCACATCTGTATGTGGGTCTACCAGAAATAACCTCTATACTATATAGAGGTAAGACTGCTTACTATCAGACCTCCCCAGACCCTGCTTCACTGCGAGACTTCAGACTAGGTGTGATGATGATGATGATTTATTGCTATAACCTGTCTTCGCCACTTATCAATACCATTGCTTGTAAACGGCTAATGCCTGAGTGGTTCTCTGTTGCCTAACCATCCTCAGACAACCTCCATTCGCCCATTACCAACACATCCTCTTTACCATCACCCTTTGCTAGTCATCTACTTTAGTTGTTTGTCGCAACTTGTTGCCACCACTCACTAGTGTTGTCACTCACCCAATCATCATAGTCGCCTCTTATCATTCATTGTTGCCTAGAAACTACCTAATATCCTTTTACCTAGAAACACCCATTCATCCAATCTCACTGCTAGTTATCACTTCAATTTTTCTAGTTATAGCTTATTCAAGGTAATTTAAGAGAATGTTTCATATCCAAGCTCTTATAACTTATAGATGTTGAAGTTTTATCCTAACTTGTGTTTAGTTTGACCTCTCTTTTTTTCAACATTTCAACATATATATTTACTCTCTCAAATGTTTAAATCAAACATGTTCGTTTCTTTTCAAACTCAATACCCCTGTTTTTTCTTTGATGATGAAATGAATGAGCCATTTAAAGTTATGAACACCACAAAAAACATTGCAAATAAGTACCAATCTTATTTGAGGAAAGCGTAACATGAAAGGTGCAATCAAGAAGAGGAAAATAAGGCCAGTGAAGAGCATAAGCTCTTACTTGAGGACAAATGCAAGAAAGTGAATAAAACAATAGTCAACTGCTACTATAATATTTAGGATTACTACAATAAGATTCAAGGAATCAATTAAATGAAGTATAAACATTCTTGGACAATTGTTGGTGCGATCACTTTGACTAATGCCACAAAATGGTTGGTCTTTAATGGAGCTAGTGAGACGAATCAAGGGCAACAAAGAAGGATTTGGGTGGGTGTAAAAGGTTGGTGGGATGATTGCAAGACACCTAATTTCCATGTTATGCAAAGTTTTTATTTGTTAACATAGGTTAGATGGATTATGGTTGACATAGGTTAGATAAGTTATGGTTGAGCCTGAATTAAAAAAATTTAAAAAGTTAAAAAAACTTTTGAATTTGTTTTCCTTAGTATATACAACATCAATATCTACAATTAACTACAATTAATAGAAAATCTGAATTTTAATTTATAATCAATTATAAATGATAGTTTAAAACATTGATCACACTAGTCATAACTAATGAGACTCCTTATTTTCACATTACATTTTGGCACTTAAACCTTTTATGATAATCGATCTAAAATCTTTTATATGACCTAATATATGAATTGCATACTTATCACATTTAACCATAACATTTTTACTAAAATATATGTTAGATTTTAACGTTTTATAACATTCAAAAAGAACTTTAACACTTGCAAATGTTTAAGTTAAACCTTAATTGAAAGGAAATATTGACGGAGTTATGTATCATTTTGTTACATTATAGATTTGGTATAAATTTATTACTTATAGTAGTCATATGAGTCTCACTGTATCATATGACATACATGTGGCACAATAAAATTCATATATTTTAATTAAACTTAAATTAATTTTTAAATTATGATTATATAATAAATCCTAATTAAAACTAATAAACTTAATTTAACCTAAATAATATAACGTAACCATAATTAACCTAATTTTAAGAAATAAAGTCATAATTACTATCAAATTCTTGAATTGACTTCTTATTTAATATTGTCTAAAACTTAAAGAAACTTTAATTTATGGTTCTTGATTCATATGATTGTTAAATTTTCTTCTACTTACATCAACCTGAGAAAGGTAGAAATCTTTCACAGTTCTTGAGCTAAGAGATAAAACTTAAGAGTCTAAACTAGGTTGTAACTATAAAGATCAAATATTTCCTCCATCAAATAGTTCTTCTGCAAATAATGAAGTACATTCCGAATGGCCTCTAAATGTGAACTCAAAATCTTTACAATCATATTCTTTCTTGGTTATGTTCTTATTTCCCTTTTTGTCGTTCTCATTTCTTCTTGGCTTTGGAGTGAAGTTACTGCCACAAAACTTGCAACATAATTTGAATCTACGAGTGGAGAGTTGGTTTATGCCCTATAGCCAATCAATTTGTTTATAGTTTAATGATAATTATTTAAAGGTATTCTTTATTTTGTACATGTTTAGATATATGTGACAAAGTTCATGGGATAATTATACATTGTAAATGAAACTATCATGAGATTATAATTATGATATTCATATTGCATTTATGTAAAAGGGCTGCCCTAAGCTTGCTTTGCGAGGGTCGACGGAGGGTCTTCAATTGTACACAACCTTCCTTTTAAATTTTACAAAGAGGTTGTTTCAGTGACTCGAACTTGTGACCTTTCAATTACACAGTAGTAACTTTTCCAATTGCTCTAAGACTCGCCTTCTCATATTACATTTATGTATTATTTCTAAATTGTTCCTAATCATTGTTCTATTAAGACTGGATATTAATAAAGAGTAAAAAGGCGAATACATGTTATATTTTTCCTTTTAAAGGAAGTAGTCGATCTCATAGGCTAAAGTATGAAGAAACTTAAATAAACGTGTGAGTACTTATTAGAAAACAAGTTCCGTGAACTGTCTCAATATGAGAAATCTATTTAAAACATTACTTATATGTTTATGGAAATTCTCATTGTGATGATTTTATAAGCGATTCTTTGACTTGAGGTCTTCAAAGTTATCTTGTATATGGATTGCTATATTTTGATACTACTTATGACATATTCTAATCATAGGTAGTTTAGTTGGTAGTCATTAGATGTAGCATGAATTATATGAAGGTAGTTGAGTGATCAAGATAGGATTCATCACCTAAAGTAATTAGGGATTGTTGTTCTCGATTAGTGTTGATTCAGGAAATCCTTGGCCAAGGTAGAATCACGCTTTATAAATAGTTTACAAATGTCATTAATTAAATCAATAACTAATGACAGAGAACTAATATGATTGGACTCAAAATAGAGTAGACATTAATTCAATGTTCTATGTTTAATCGAAACATTTTATGATGAAATGATTGAATTATACAAAAAAACCATGCACAAAAAGATTATTAAGAACAATTTTAACATTTCTAAATATTTTGGTGGTTATGATGTGTTGCTAGACGTCAATCTTGATCTATGATTATAATATATTGGCAATGATTATAAATTCTAATTCTAATTCATAATTATAATTAGATAAATTAAATTAATTCTCCAATTAAATAATTTATAATCATATATCAAGATTGGCGTCTAGCAACATGTCATGACCACTCAAATATCATGAATGTCAAAGTAGTTTGGCTTAACTTTTTCATGTATGGTTATGATGTATAATTTAATCCTTTCATCATTCAATACTCCAATTGGACAGAGTATGAATATAGTGTCTACTCTTTTGGTCCAATCATGTTCGTTCTTGCTAATTAGGAATTGATTTATAATTGACATTTGAAAACGTATCAATGTCAATTCACTCTGGCTAGAGAATTCTATAAATCACTACTAATTAAGAACAATGGAACATTCTCTTTAATTACTTTAGAGTGACGAATCCTTTATTGACCTACTCAACTATCTCTATATTATTCATATTGCATCTAAGTACTACCGACTGAATTATCCTAGGACAATTCAAAAAAATTATTAAAACACAGTAATTCCCACATGAGAAACCTTGGTAATCTCAAGTTTAAGGATCAATTATACAACTATCATTATGAGAAAATCCACAGAAACATAAGTAATATTCCATTTGGGATTCTCATAATTGGGTTAGTTTAGTGACTTATTCTCTAATAATCACCCACACATTAGTTTAAGTATCTTCATACTTTAATTTATAAGATCAATTACTTTCTT
This sequence comes from Erythroxylum areolatum, assembly GCA_024520975.1. Lineage (NCBI taxonomy): Eukaryota > Viridiplantae > Streptophyta > Magnoliopsida > Malpighiales > Erythroxylaceae > Erythroxylum > Erythroxylum areolatum. Next base: position 38,466,057 of record JANIJH010000005.1, on the reverse strand, counting down.
CATAAGAAAGAAACATAAAGTGTGCTAGTTTTACCATTTCAACAATATCCCGTTTTAATAAAACTACAACTAGGAACATTTAGGAATAATATGTAAATGTAAATCGAATCTTACAATTATGATCACATTATAATTTCAATTACACATTAATTATTCTAAGGATTTTATCTTTAGTATTAAAACATCAAATGTAATTAATACATAAAGATAAAGAATGTTTTTATTAATAATTTTATCACTAAACTACAACCAAAATGATTGGATGTAGGGCGTAAACTAACAATCTCCCACTAGCACTAAGTCAATCATTTAAGTATCTTATACCATATCACCATATGACGATTATTCTACTGCTGGGATGGTGGCTTAATGAGAGAATTCTCCTAGATTCTCATAGTGAGCACATGTTTAAATCTGACAACTTCCATCTCAATTATCATCATAATTAAGAAATTTTGCCGAAATACAGCATTGGATCTTTGATGATACCTTAGCTCCTTTTATATGTCTAATAGCATTACAGTCTTGAACAACGTAAGGAATTATATCAAGTTCACTAAAGAACTTATTGATCCAATTAATCATTTCCACTAAATGAAAAATGTATTATGACTTAATTAGCAACCACTGCTAATTGGAACCTTTCTAATCATAAATGATATTATTCTAAGTAAATAAAACTTAATTAGGATTTGTTTTTAAAGTTATATCCTTATCTTCTAGACTCAAATATCAACTCCTACATAGAATAATGGATATCGTCAATACTTCACAAGTATCTGATATCTCAAATACTAAACACTTTTAGTACATTATCTGTGTAATTGGAGTTAGAATAGGTAAGCAACTTCCAATCTATCTCTAAAGATATAATTCCTATAATTAAGTTGTTACCTTTTCATATCCAATAAGAGTTGTTATTGGACAATTATGTTTTCAACAATTGAAAATTAGAATTGTTGTTCTCTATAAGTAATATGTCTGCATATACTCCCACTGAATTGGACAACCATACTTCCACTAACCTTCTTATAGACATGATAAATTCACAATCATCTCCAAAGCAAACTCTTTGAATTCATCATGAAAGTAAATCTTTTAACATCTTGTAGCCTTTTAACTATATATCAAATATATCAATCTTTTAACATCTTATAGCCTTTTAACAATATATCAAATATATCAACAAAGGCACTAGTTCTAATTGGATGTACTATCATAAGGTTTGAACTTTTCAAATTTGATCTTATTCCCAATACTTATCTCGAGAACCATTCTCGTATAAGTATTCATTAAACCAAACAATTTATTCAATAGGTCTGTAAGATTATGTCCAACCCTTTGGATATCTCATAATCTTTTATTATCCAATTTAGTTCTAAACTTAATGGATAATACATGCTTTAACTAAGCATTACATCCTTAAATTATTAACTTTAACTCTTTTAAAGACTTATCATTTCATATCTAATATGAAATCTTACTGATTGATTCAATGGGAACTATTGAAGGTAAGTCATTGTACTAGGCATCGTGATAAAAGAAATAATATTGCATCTCACAATATCTCATATTGTAGTTTCCTCCTTATATAAATCCGTCCTCTTATGAATTCAGTAATGAAGGTATTCACTGAAGAGTTTGATTCTCTATAGATAATCGAAATTTAAAACTCACCATAATGAATTCATCAAAGTGCTTTAGCATTCTTAATGCTTAATTTTTACTTCGATTTAAAGATTTTGAATTTTTGAATTTTAAATCATTATTTCATTTAATTCATATGACTTTATCCCATAAAGTCATTAGTAATCTAATGAAATATAAGTATCATCCTTATATGAATTTGTTATTCCATCCAATACATCACATGTATAAAGTTAACATTTCAACACCATTATCATCCTTTCACCAAAAGTTGATTTGGTAATTCTTCAACTTTACAAGTTTCACAAGTTCCATATGATTCATAATGAAAAGGGTACACATATACTTGGATGTAACTTTATGATTCTCGTTATGTTGATTTAACCAACATGACATAAAAGGATAGTCTTGGTTATCTGACCTTGTATTCTTGCCACTCATGTTAAGCATAAGTCTTCTTTGACCCAACACATACAAACTATAAAATTGGATCATCTACTTTTACTTGACAATCTATTTCTTATCATACTTTCAACATTACAACAATATTGAATCTAAATTTAGTATCAAATACTCATAAGCATGAAATAGAAATACATATGATTTCTATCATATCACGTATAGGCAATAAAAATCATGCAATCATTTTCTTCTTATGAAAACTATTATCATACTATAGCAAAGCCTTTAATTGTAGTCCACAATTATGTTTTTAGTAGGCTAAATTAAGTGGAACAATTCCATCAAGGTGCTACACCTTTCGACTCTACTCTATGTAACCTCCTGCATCTTGTTATCATGGTGTTAACATACATCTTACATATTGTCATCAAAGTTTATGAGATATTAGTCAACTCAAAATGTCAATACATTTTGTCATCCATATGATTTTGGCATATCTCTAAAACTTTAACTCCATATCCTCAATAAGGATTATAACAAATTTGCATAATATACAGACAATTTTCTTTTCTAACTTTTGAGAACTCTTCTCAAACATAATTTATGTCCAAGAAATTGGGTTCACTAACTTAGTATCAACAATATAAAAAAATAAAAAAAATAAATGCCACTCATAACAAAATATAAAAGTAAGAAAAACAAGTAATTAATTATATGTCATGAGTATCGAATGAGATTAGGACTTTAATCATGTATTTGGTTACTCGCACAATTTTATTTGAAATAATAGCTCTCACTACTATTCGGAAAGATTAATCTCTCTAGTGGGCTAGGATCCCATTCAAATTTAATTGATCTTGAGTTTACTCAACAAACCAACTAAACTTAAATTAGGTAGATAATAACTTTATCAATCACCTCTCATGTGACTCCTAGATCCGTTAGTTGACAACTCTTTCCAAAATATATCTAATAAGTTGTTGTTCTTGATATATTTTAGCTCTATTTTGTCATTGTTTTTGCATTGAATGATGTTAAATTGCCTTTAGTTTTGTGAATATGATACTGCTCCTTTGTTATTGGTATTTGCAGGTGTTTTGGGAAGATAATGAAGCAAACCTGAGGAATACACGGTCTACCCATATATAAACACACAGCCCGTGTAAAGTAGAAGTTTAAAGTTGAAGATCCGAAAGTCACACGGTCTGACCGTGTAGATTTACACGGATCATGTCTTTCGAGCAAGAACACACAACTAGACCCGAAAGTTACACGGTCCGTGTATGACAGTTTTTCATGACAATTTTTGGTGATTAAAAGGCAGTTTTTGAGAGACCAAGGGGGGATATTTTTCTGGAGGGAGTTGAACAGTGGGATTCAAGAAGGAGGAGAAAAACAAAGAACAATCAAAGAAGAAGAAAAGCTTGGAGATTAAGAGATCAAGATTCAAGAAGCAATTGGAGTTCCTTTTCCTCCTCTTTCCATTTATTATTTATCTTCAATGTTCATTTTTATAATTTTTACTTTTAGGTTGAATTCAGTTATGAATCTGTAAAGTTTCTTATTCTAGGATGTTTGTTTCAACTTGGCATTTATGTATTAAACCTTATGTCTTTACTTCTAAATTCAATGTT
>JANIJH010000005.1:38378376-38397505 GCA_024520975.1 Erythroxylum areolatum | reverse complement strand
TCAATATTTTATTTCATAAGGATTACATGATTTCTTTGTTGAGATGAATTCCTAGAATATTAGCTCAAATTATGTTAATCGAGCATTGATACTTCTTTAACAACTGAATTTTCATATTTGATTGCTTAGCAAATTTAGAAGATATAAATTTAGTACTTTGACCTATTCCTTGTGGATTAACATTTGATTGCTGCAACTAAACCCGTACGCTTGCGGAACCTATTAATATCATATATGTTATTCTTAACCCTACCTTTAAATTCATGTGATCATGAGTTTGCTCATCTAAATCACACAAATTTAGTTAAGTAGAACTCATTGTTATAAGACTAAACATGTTCGGGTTAAAACAGCCTTGAGTTTACTCAACAAACCTACTATAAATAGAACTCTGGTTTATTCTTATAAAAATGGAAGGGAACAATCACGTTCTTAATGTGTAGTTAATATTTTAACGAGAGATTTCAATTTTATTTATCTCATCAATCATAAATTGCATGTAAAATATCGAACATATAAAACATACAATTTATCATGCATTTAATATATATCTCTGCCATATAAATAAAGTATGTATCTGATGTACTCATAATCAAATTATATGCATAAAACATGAAACTTTGAATTTGATAATCTAAAGTAATATTTCCAACTCATTGAACAATTACATTAGATTAAACTCATTGATTCCTAAATAAACTAAATTCCTATTCCACTGTTTTTCCTTAATTAGAAAACTATTTTCTAATATTAAAGGAAACTACTTTCAAAATTAAATAAAACCCTTTTAAATTTAATTAAGAAAGCCATTATATATTTATTTAGAGATTGATTTCTTATTTAATTAGGAAGTCTTTCTTTAATAGATTATAAAACTATTTTCAAAATTATTTAAAAAATCTCATTTTTCTTAATTAATAAATAAAACACTTTTCAAAAATTTAATGAAGAAAAATACTTTTTCTAATAAATCAAGAAGCTTATTATTCCTAAATAAGAAAGCAATTTCTATATTAAATTGAATAAAAATTCTCTAAACAAATATAATAATAATTTTAATTTACCTCAATCAAATTGAAATAAATATATTTAATTAAGAAACAACTTTCTTAATTACTTAAGAAAACACTTTTCTTAATTTTAAAGAGTCAAATTAATTAATTTCAATCTAATTGAAAATAATTAATTATAATTTAAAAATTGCTTTTCTAAAATTAATTAGGAATCAATGTAATTATTAATCTTAATCATATTAAAAATAATTACTTTAAACATGAAATTAAGATCTCATCTTAATTAACCTAATCTCATTATATTTATAATTTCTAACATAATCCAATTATGAAAGGAATCATTTAAAACGTTAGCTTAATTCTAATTGTTGATTTGATAACTAATTTAATTTAATAATTCAACTTTTGAAAATTTAAACTAAATTTCAAAATATTCCTAATAAAAATTACTCTTTGAAAAAATTTTTCAAAAAATTGGAAAAACACTTTTTCAATTTTATTAGGAATAAAAACTAATTTAGTCTCCATTAAATTAAATTAATTTAAATTAAGGTTTAAAAAATTAAAATCAGATAAAAACATGGAAGAAGGTTGTTGCGTTGCTTGGAGCGTGCACTACACAAGCCAATCACATCTGCTACACGTGCTCCGGAGACGGTGGGTGCATGACTCACACGTGCTCATCGTCTTCTCAAAAAACTTCATCACTTTTTGTAATCGCCTCCTACACTCCGCCACCCTCCATGGCACATGCTACTCCTATGTTTCGTAAACCACCTCTCCCACGTTGTGTCTTCTGTTCCCGTTGTTGGGTCGCCCCTTCCATGGGCGTTAATCACCCTAGTGACGCCATCCAGTTACACCGCCAATGATTCACTAGCGTCGCAAGCAACTCACTGGTGTCACTAACGACCTGGTGGTGTCAACAATTTCAACAGATGGGCAATAATCACCCATCTGGTTCCTATAATTGCAAGGTAGTAATTCATAAGGGATTTCAACACATCATAGAAATATATTTCTAGATTCAGAAATAAAGCATAGGCATACACATAGAGGCAGAGAGAAAAAAAACGGTTTCTAGAAACTAAATCATACGTGCATGAAAGGTAGAAAATGTAATGCTTGAACACGAGAATAATATGCAATAAGTATTCCAAAACTAGGCAAATGCTATTCCAGAACGCATACAAATTATTCTTTTCAATTAATTAAAATTCCATAACACAATAATCATATGCACAATTTCCAAAACAAACAACGTTCATATGAAGATGCGTATGTCGTTTTCTGAAGGAATATACATGCATAAACAAAATTCCATAAGCAGACAAGAACAATTGTGGAGAATAGACAAAATCAGTTCACAAAACCTTAATTTTTGTCAACTTTAATAACAATCAAGCCTCAATTCAAGTTAAACAATTAAAGGAAATTCTAATACCATTGTTGAAATCCAACCGTGATCAAATCACGGGCGCAACGAAAAATAAAACTTTTTATGGATTCCGATCAGATCCCGATAATTGATTAACTTGAATAAAATAAAATACAAATCATAAGAAATCATAACTTGTTCGTGTTCCCATTGAAAATTCTTTGAAACTTTTCCCAATTTGTCAACCACAAGCTGTTGATTTTTCATGACTACCCAAATATCAGGAATGTCGAAGTGTTTGGACTTAACTTTTCCATGGATGGTTATGATGTATAATTTAATCCTTTCATCATTTAATATTCTAATTGGACAAAGTATGAATATAGTGTCTACTCTTTTGGTACAATCATGTTTGTTCTTGCTAATTAATAACTGATTTATAATTGATATTTGAAAACGTTTTTTCAAATGTCAATTCACTTCAACCTGATAATTCCATAAATCACTACTAATCAAGAACAGTAGAACATTCCCTCTACTTACTTTAGAGTAACGAATCCTTTATTGACTTACTCAACTATCTCCATCATCATCATCATCATCATCATACCCTGAAGTCCCGCAATGAAACAGAGTCTGGAGGGCCTGATAGTACGCAGCCTTACCCCTATATTGTAGAGAGGCTGTTTCCAGTAGGCCCAGATGCATGCGTGACAAGATAATAGGGATGTAGATTAAAACGAATAAATACGTAAAGACTAGTAGTAAAACTATATATATACCTGATGGTGACCATAATCTGCTATTACCTTTTGCTTCGCAAAGACCAGCTTTTTTTGTTGCTAATTACGCTATAAGTCTTCTCTGATCAGTGCCCTGAGAATGCGGCAATCTCCATATGGTTCATATTGCTTCCAAGTACTACCGACTATATTATCCTTGGACAATTCATAAGTAATATCACAACACAGTAATTCTCACGTGAGATACCTTGGTAATCTCAAGTCTAAGGATCAATTATGCAACCATCATTATGAGAAAATCTACAAACACATAAGTAATATTCTTTTTGGGATTCTCATAATCGATTCAGTTTAGTGACTTATTATCTAATAATCACCTACATATTAGTTTATCTTCATACTTTAATTTATGAGATCAATTACTTTCTTTGTAAGAAAGAAACGTAATGTGTGCTAGTTTTACCGTTTCAACAACCTATCTTGATGAAACTACAATTAGGAACATTTAAGAATAATATGTAAATATAAATTGAATATCACAATTATGATCCTATCATAATTTCAGTTACACATTAATTATTCTAAGGATTTTATCTTTAGTATTAAAATATCAAATGTAATTAAAGGAGGCTTTGATACCACTGTTGAAATCTAACCGTGATCAAATCACAGGCACAGTAAAAAATGAAACTTTTTACGAATTTCGATCAGATCCTAATAATTGATTAACTTGAATAAAATAAAATAAAAATCATAAGAAATCATACCTTGTTCATGTTCCCATTGAAAATTCTTTAAAACTTTTCTCGATTTGTCAACCACAAGTTGTTTACTTGTTCAGCCTCTAATGGTATCTACAGAACAACTTCTTTTCTTCCTATTAATAGAAAAATCATTAGCATTGTTTTGTAATTTTATTAAAATCAAATTATGTAATTATAATTAAAGTCACATTCGAAATTATAATTAACTTAATTTTAATAAAATCAAATATTTTATATTTGATTCCTAAAGTTTTTCAAACTTTAAAATTAAGTCCAACTTAATTGAATTGATTTTTCTTTCATAAATTTCTCTTTAATGTGTGACCCATTAGGTTCCTAATATATTGTCAATAATTATAAATTATAATTCTAATTCATAATTAGAATTAAATAAATTAAAACTTCTTTTAATTTATCTTTAATTCTTCAATTAAACAATTTTATAATCATAAATCAAGATTGGTGTCTAGCAACATGTCATAACTACCCAAATATCTGGATGTCAAAGTGGTTTGACTTAACTTTTCCATGCACAGTTATGCTGTATAATTTAATCCTTTCGTCATTTAATATTCCATTTGGACAGAGTGTATATATAGTGTCTACTCTTTTGATCCAATCATTTTGTTCTTGTTAATTAGTAATATATTTATAATTAATATTTAAAAAGGCCTTTTCAAATGTCAATTCACTCTAGCCAGATAATTCCATATATCACTATTAATCAAGAACAGTGGAACATTCTCTCTAATTACTTTAGAGCAACGAATCTTTTATTAACTTGCTCAACTATCTCCATATGGTTCATATTGTATCTAAATACTACCAACTGAATTATCTTAGAATAATTCATAAGTAATATTAAAACATACCGTGGTAATCTCAATTCTAAGGATCAATTGTACAACTATCGTTATGAAAAAAATCCACAAACACATAAGTAATATTCCTTTTGGGATTCTCATAATCAGGTCCGTACAATGACTTATTCTCTAATAATCACCTACACATTAGTTTAAGTATCTTCATGCTTCAATTTATGAGATCAATTACTTTCTTCGTAAGAAAAAAACATAATGTGTATTAGTTTTACCGTTTCAACAATATCCCGTCTTGATAAAACTACAACTATGAGTATTTATGAATAATACGTAAATATAAATTGAATCTCACAATTATGATCTTATCATAATTTCAGTTACACATTAATTATTCTAAGGCTTTTATCTTTAGTATTAAAACATCAAATATAATTAATACATAAAGATAAATCATGCCTTTATTAATAATTTTGTCACTCAACTACTACCAAAACGATTGACTATAGGACATAAACCAACAAGTGGGTGGAAGTACATGAATTTATTATGAATTAGGGTTTCTTTAATTTTCAAATGACGTTAAATAACAAAATTAATTTGAAAATATATTGTAATTAGTGTTTTGTTGATTAAAATTAAATTAATTAGGGGAAGTTATATTATTTTGGTTAAATTAAGTTTATTGGTTTTAATTAGGATTTATAAAATATAATTAGAATTAAAGAAATAAGATTAAAATTAATTAAAAGGTGTGGAATTATTGGGATACTTTCGAACACGCATGATTAATAAAAATAATATATTTGTATTACATTACTATTAACGTGACACGTGAAAACATAATTTTATCAATAATTTTTTAATTTAAGACTTAAATTAAATATTTTACAAATATTTTAATTTATTTTAAATACTTAACTATTAGAGTTTCACCTTATATTTTAGTAGAAGTATTAAAGTTTAAAAACCTTATTTTTACTAATTTATGTATAATGTCTTATGCTCTTGACCATTGGTTTGGTGAATCATGGAAGAGAGAGAAGGTTTAAATTTTTTTAATTAAAAACTATTTTAAAATAAAATTTTACTAAATTTGTATCATATCATTTTAATAAGAAATTTCAATAAAAATACTATAAAAGATTAATGATATTAGAAAAAACAGTGATTACAAACTGTATTTTTCATTTTGGTAAAAAGTAATCATTAATGAAAATGTAAAAGAGATTAGGAAAGATCTGAACCACTCAATGTTTGTGGGTCCCATGGACGTGGCATCGGATCGACTTCCCTGCTAAAGTAACATTCAGGGAAACTGATGATAGATGAAAAACAAGACAACCAAAGAAGAGATGAATTGAAGTAATTGTTACCAACTCAAACCCTAGAAAGGTGTGTAGCTTCAACCAAAGTACCTTAAACAGGAAACACTTAGCCAGGTTAATGCTTCTCTTTCTTAGTTATTCATTTGTTTTAGACTTTGTTAAAATTCTAGGTTTTAAATCGTGGTTTTTGATTCACCGTTTTAGCTATATCCAGCAATTTGGGGCTTTTAGGTTTTGGTGAAGGTATTCCATAATTCTCTCTGTTCATTTGGTTACTCTGAAATCTGGGAAATGTAGAATAGTGCAAAGTGTAGCTCCTTTCCCTTGTTTGGCTTTTCTGAAGGAATTCTGTTTGCAATTACTTTTTGTTGAACTTTTTAGAAACTAGGGACTGCGGTTTCTGTCTCCTGAAGTGATTGATACTGAGCTGTTCATACATTACTGCAGTGGTGTTAATGATAATAAAATAAAAAGATGTGGGTTATGCTATTTTTAGGCCATAAGATAGACCGGTTAATTACTACTTGGTTGCCGTATGGAATAGAAATGAGGTATTATGTGACCAAAAAGCTACCATTTGCACTGATTTAAGAGCCTTGCTTAGTAATGACTTCTCAAAATCCCATTGCGCCCTTTTGTGTGCTTAGTAATGCAAAGTTCCTTTACAGAAATTGGCAAGCGATAGTTGCATTGGAGATCATCAATGGTAGGTCATTCTTCCTATCACTCACCATCTCCTGATAGAGGTCAGGGTCCTTATAGGAGGAGCCCACGTCGAAGAGAAAGGTCACCGATGCAGCAGAAGAGTACTCGTAGAGGTACCTCTCCAGCAAGAGAGAAACGTTCCACCCGTGCCATGTCACCAAAAAGTGAGATGTATCAGTCTCCTTCCCCACCAGTAAGGCATAAGACCTCTTACAGGGAAACTTCTCCATTTGGAAAAGAGAAAAATAATAGTCGTGCTAGATCTCCAAAGCGTGAAAAATCTCGCTCTCCTTCTCCACGTATAAAACGGTTAAGGAGAGCCCAAGCTAATAGAGACACTGATAATGTTGCAGATGGAGAACGGGGCAGGAATCATGTGAAAGTGGATAATAAAGGTGCATTCAGGGAAAGAGAGTCTGAAAAAACAAGTGAGAGGGAACCTGAAAGGAATCATCGTAAGGATGATGATAGGGGTTTACGAAGAGAAAGAGAGACTAAGAAATATATTGAGGTAGATCATGAAAGTAATCATGGTAGGGGTAGAGAGAAGTCCAGACATAGAGAAACTGGTGCAGATAGGGAAGCTGGAGGTGAGAAAAGGGGGAGAAGGTCAGGACGAGATGAAAATGACAGTAAGTCTTCTAGAACAAAACATGAAAGGTCTACTTCTCCTTTACATCACCACAACAGAAGCAGGCATAGATCTCTTTCTCCTGAAGTAGCAGCTGATAGAAGAGAACATGACGAGGTGCCTGGTGATACTAACCTTTTATTACTTGTTCTCCTTTTTCACTAAAATATTCCCTATTTAATTGTCCGGTGTAGTTGGTATCTGCTAATGCTGCTATTAAATTTATACCAATACTGCATCTCCATTTGAGTTGTGAAAGGTTGTAGTAAATGGAAATGACCTCCGAATATCACAATTGATATGCGCCCATCCAATTTTTGTGAGAAATGTAGACCGACAATTACTGCATTCAGAAGTTGGCTAGAAATTAATATACCATTCTTACTTGAACACCACATTGGAGGAAAATGAACTATTGTGGAAGGGACAATCGTGAAAACTATTAACCATTTCTTTGTCTTGTTAAATTGATACCTAAAATATTGTTTCCTGACTAAGTATAGTCATTGCAGGTGGCAAAAAGAGCTGAACGACGGTAAGCTTCATCTTTAACTTGATTTCCTTTTAAATAACTAGATTTGAATTTAGGTAACATGTATGTCCTGGGAGTGGTCATTATGTTGTATCTATCATCTTATTTTTATTTTCAAATCTATTTAAGTGCCTTAGATGTTCCAATAGTATAATCCTTACTAGGTTGAACATTGCATATTCTGTAACTTTGAGATGATATGCTCAGGACCATATGAGTGGAGCAGATGTATTGAAAATTCTGTGGTCTTTAAGTCATGTGGACTGATGTGATGTAATGATGGGTTCCTTTGTCTGTTTTTTGAAATATTAGTACTTGATAATTGTAGCCAATGGGGGTATAGGAGACAACATGCTCAGGATTCACTTCTTTTTTCACTTTGAGCTTAGCTGAAAATGCTGGGGGCCATACATCTTTTAGTTAGGTGAAAATGGATTTACTTAGTAACAAGAGGTTGCATGACTGCTTGAGCAGAAATGGAGATGATGATTCTTTGGCTAAAATGAAGGCTGCTGAGGAGGACATAGAGGCAAAACAAAAGGTATTTAAAACTCATATTATTGCTTAACGTTGCCAAATTGTTAATGTTGAACGTTGTTTTGTGGTGAATTATTTATCTGTTCCCTTAACTCCTGTTTGGTTTTGATCATCGATCTTTCATTGCAACTGCAGCAAAAACCATCATTTGAGCTATCGGGAAAACTTGCAGCGGAGACCAATAGGGTCCGAGGTTAGTGATTTGCAGCAATGCCTTTTAGTAGAGTTAGAGCGTTTCCATGCCTTTGATTGCTTCATTGGCTTCTTGATTCTCTCTCTCCCTCTCCATCTCTCTTTGTCAGAAGTGGTATGATTGATAAATTAGCTCACTGCAACTAAATTCCAGTTCTAATTTCTTCTTCATATCCAGATTTTATCATTTATTGTTTGTTATCCACTGCATACTCTGCTAACCAAGTTTCTGTTCTAGGTGTAACATTGCTGTTCACTGAGCCTCCAGATGCTCGAAAACCTGACGTAAGATGGAGACTGTATGTTTTTAAAGGTGGTGATGTGCTGAATGGTAAGATTTGGGTCATCTTTAAGTGTTGTGAATGTGATGGAAAGTATAAGAAACAAAATGTAATTGCTTTCTTGACAACTTTTTGTGACTCTTTTCCTAAATCGTCAGATTTGGGTCATCTTTCGAGCTATATTTTTATGTTTCAAGGAATTTTTAGCCAAGAACTTTTTGACTCTAGATAAACATATTTTCTTCTTTTAGAAGAGCATACTTTTAATTTTTAATGGTGTAAAGGGTGAAAATTTGCCCCTTGTTCATTTTCCTTCTGCCCTTTTATTCTCTGGTTATCTAATTTATACTCTGATGATTAAACAATATAGCTCATGTCCTTTGCCGTTATCCATTAGTTTAAATTTATGTTTTTGTCAGAGCCCCTTTATATACATCGTCAAAGCTGTTATCTTTTTGGAAGAGAGAGGAGGGTAGCAGATATTCCTACAGATCACCCATCATGTAGCAAGCAGCATGCCGTCATTCAGTTCCGGTAGATTAATAATTAAGTTGTTGCGCATTAGTGTTTGGGGACTTTTTCTCATTATGTTTATGATTTTTCAGGCAAGTTGAGAAAGAGCAATCTGATGGTACTTCATCTAAGCAAGTAAGGTAAGTATTGCCTCATTGCCTATCACTTTCGGTAATTAATAGATATTATCTTGATCTATTGATCTCAATATCTTCTATTTTATTTGTATAATTTTAGGCCTTACTTAATGGACCTTGGAAGCACAAATAAAACATTCCTTAATGTAAGTATTATGATTGATGTATGGCTACCTTTTGTTGACCTCTTTATCTTTCCTTTGATTGTTATCACAATATCTAAAATTTTCTTCTGCATTTGCAGGATAATCCCATTGAACCTCAACGTTATTATGAACTTTTTGAAAAAGACACTATTAAATTTGGTAATAGTAGGTAGGTCACTAGCAAAGATTCAACATCTTCTATGATTTCAAGGATCGATTAAATATTTTTGCCTTTAGTTTGGTTACCATGGTCATACTTTGTTGCTTTTTTGATATAGTTCGTACAATATTGTTCTCCTGAATGCATTTTACTTGTGTGCCTGGCTGTTACCCTGCTCTGAAACTATTTTAATGCATGGTTGGCATTTTATTGATTCTGAAATTTGGTCTTCTATTCTATACACCTTCAGCTCTCTGTTCTTACATTGATTTAAATTTTTTCTTGAGCAGTATATGAGCAATTCTAGTCATGAAAAAATTTGTTACCTCTTTCTTTTGGTTAAGTAAACTCCTTTTTGTTATCAGAAGAGAAAGATGATCCTTCCTTCCCTTCTTTCTTTCTCTTTTTCTTGTATCATTGATACTACTATTAACCATACAACGAGGTGTGCTTGCCAAGGCATGTGTGGAAGAGGTATGAACATTTAGGCCAATGTAAGGATATTGATTATGTGGGAAAAACCGGTCTTTCTTGGATGAATTATAAAAGCTCTAACTGGAATTCAATATTTGTTTCAACATTGTAGTAGCAGATAATAAGCTTGTTGGTTTGATTCTGTTCTCCTCTTTAAACAGAGTATGCTCTATTTGTGCTCTGTCATTTCTTTTGTTATTATCAAGACAACAAAGCAATAAGCTGATTTTCTCTGCTGCATTTTGATCTTGATATTCTAGGTCATATCATCTGAGAATTGAAACACTAGATGGTGGTTCTGGCACTAATTTCTTTGTTGTGAAATTGCACTTGAGTATTTTCTAAGAATTACGGAGTACATAAAGTCAGTATCACATTGTGTTCCAATCATGTTAAGTAGTGATCTTGCCGGTTTTATGTGTTGCCTACTTTAGTATTTGTGCTATAATTTAATGTTGACATGCAATCATCCTAGAGTTAAGATATATTGACCATTGACAAAAATCTAGAATTTCCTGCCTGCCTTGACACTCACATTCCTATAATTAAGATACTTTGGCCATAAACAATATCTAGATCTCCTGCCTGCTAATCTTTTTCTTAGTTTCCTTCACACATATTCCAAAAATTTTACTTTCATTTCATTTTTTATATGAACGTGTTAACAAGGTTGATACCTTGGCCTTGTTCTGTTGCTTGTAGGAGATGTTGGCATTACAGCTTGCTTAAGTCAGTTGAAAAGACATTGCTGACATGATCATTAGTGCGTAAACAAACAATGTGCATGTGCACGTTAATGGTCAGAAACATGTTGATATCCTACTTACATCAAGTTGATATTGTGAGCTACCTTATAAATATGCAGAAACATACATGTGCATCATGCTTACATTTTCGATCGAGAAGTTGTAGTGGGATTGCTACCAATGGTTGTACATGAATTTACCGTACTTATTTGTGCTTGTTCGTATTGTTGATTTCTGCAAATCTGCTATATTATGGTCATTCAGATTCCATACTCTGTTGCTGGCTTTGCTTTTTACTCAATGGGAGTCCTAATTTTGTTATGGATCGATAATGGAGGACTTGCATTTGTTTGTTACTAGTCAAATATTGAAGGTGGATGATCCCTGAGTGACATCCTACCATATCTTTCCATATATACCTTTTGAACATTGCAAGTTTTTGAGCACTTAAAGTATTTTCTGGGTTTTTGCAGCCGAGAATACGTCCTATTGCACGAGAACTCTGTGGCATGATTGCTGACACTTTGCTTGGACATGACATCTTTTTGCCCCCAGCATGTGAAGGATCTATGACATTTTTGGTTTTCAACTATGATTTCTATCATGGAAGTGAGACATTGTGGAACAGTCTACTTTTATTTGGGTTGGAGGGGGTAAAACGGGAGCATTTTTGCTTGTTCCAAATTATCCTTCTTTATTCTTGAAGTGATTCATTTCCTCTAATTTTCGTTTATACAGCTGGGGTATTCGAGGTAATAGATTGTCTTTGTAACATATAGAAAAGGTTGAGACGTTTTAAATAAATCGTAACAATCATTTCTCTTGGTACTAGATTGGATTAAGATTTGTTGGTAATGATAAAGTTATGATATGACACAAATTTATAACATTCATCAAGTGATGAGTTGTTAACCAGGTCGATCTTGTTTAATGAAACAGTTGCGGCAGTAATAAGGTTCTTTTTATGGCCTAGCAGGCTAAAGTCAAAGCAAGTTAGAAAAAAACGCGTGCTATTTGTATGCGTGTGGTTAAAAGTTCTGAAAGAAACGCCCCATAGCTATAGCTTGTCAGTCTATCGGTAGAATGACAAAAGCCCACAAGAGTAGGTAAATGAAACTGATGATTTGGTGTTGCATTTGGGGATTTCATAGGGCCACATCTTTTAGACTAAAGAAGGGATTAATATACAGAAAAATGAGCTATTGTCCTATCCGAGCTATAGCTACAAATTGATAAATTGCAGAAATATTTTGCTACATTTTATGAGCTTGGAAATGCTTTAAATAGCAATCACTTGTAATTGCTCCTACTACTTTTAATATTTACTTTCCTTTGAAAGATATGGTGTTAGTTGTGTATAAGACAGGTAGGTTGAAATCAATATTTTAGCAGCAGAGTCAGCGGTTGAGCATGAGCTGCATCATTTAAAAGTTCTCTTAGAAATCTCATGTTACAGTACTTTGCAAGCATAAATTATAGTAAGGTCCTTTCCTGGTGCCACTCTTGGATAGGTTTATATAGGTTTTAAATATTCATTTGTTAATTTTGTAATGGGATTAAAGAGTTAAAGCTGAATTTAAAATTACAATACAGCATATCACAGAGTTGTTTTTAGGTGATTGTAGAGACCAACTCCAACTGCAACTGGCTACATTTTTTATTTTGAGCAATCGGGATGTTTGGAAAACAATAAAATTGCACACATTTTTCTTTCTTCGTCTGGATTAAATCTACTTTAGCCACCCTTAAATCCAGGGTGAAGTTAGGTGTATCAATTTACCAAAGAACAGAAAGATTTAAAAGAGAGGCAAAGCAATCACAATGAAAATGGAAAAGAAAACGAGTTCAATGCGATCAATGTGCCGAGATTTCATTCCTTTCTGGTTTTGTGTCTTTTCTCTTTTCCTCTGTGGCTATGTACATGAGGATTAGTACCGTTTAAAAGTCAATAATGGGTTCTCCAATTGTCAAATTCCTCTGTATCGTCCATGGCAAGTTAAAGAGCTTGGCCATGATGAATTTGAAGATCTTGTTCACATTTATGTTATGTTTAGCACTTGAAAAGAAAAGGGTCGCCTTCATTGCCTTTGCATATGCTCGAGCCTGTATTAACACGCAATTGGATATAGAACACAAAAAATTTATAAGACCAAACGGAAAAGAAAAAAGAAAAAAAGGAAAAGAACAAGAGCATCCCTTTTCATGAAATGTATAAAGCATGCATCAGTATGTTAACGCGTGTATTAAGAAAAGAAGGTTCTTTCCAATCCTGAGTTCAACTTTTCCCAAGTGCCTAAATCTTTACATTCTTACTACAAGTATGAACGCGTAAGTCTGGAGAAAAGAAGTGATTTACCTGAGTTACTATTGGCCATTGCAAATTTGGAGGAAGTTGGACGAAATCATCAAATTTAGTCCCTATTAGTATGGGAATAGCAGTCTGCAGAGACCAAACACAAGCTAAAAAAGCTTAGAGATACCGATTAATTTGACGAATTTTCCAGATTAAATGTCCAAATTGCACATTAATACAATTACCAACTAGTTGTATTGATAGAGATTGGAAGTTTCTGAGTAATTTTACTCTAAATGTGATAAAATTTTAGCAACAAAACTATAATCCCTGGTTTTAGTCTCCCACTTGATACAGAAAAGAACAAAGTTAACGAAGACTAGTTGTCATTATTACCTGATTCCATTTTCTTGCTTCACTGTACCATCCAATTACACTGCAAAATCATGTTTTCCGGTAAAATTATCAGATTAAAAAATTTTCCAAATTGAGGGAAGAAGAAACAAGTTTGATGAGCTAACCTATAAAGAGTACACCGACTAGTAAGATCAAACATAAACAAAATCGCTACTGCATCTTTACATGCCATGGGGACATGATCAATTGACTTGTTGTCACCTGCATCCAAGTCTCTAAACTGATATACCAGAAAACCAAAAGAAACAATTGTGGTTTCTCAGAAAACTAGTTAGCCGGCAAAATAAGACAAACCAAAGCTATACCTCCCACGTCCCATATACTGAAAGCTATCCTAACACCTCGAACAAACAATGTTTTGTCCATCAAGTTTAACCCTGTCATCTTCAACCACCCTTTTTCCTCTTCATCAGCAACATACTTGATCTTCACATATAATAGAAAAGCAAGAGTGAGTAATTCCCAGATAACAATTTGTTCAGGCTTTTAGTGAAGCTGATCCCTGTCCAAATCAAAGCTATAAAATTCTTCTGAAACCAAAAACCAAACAAAATAAATAGGTTAAGAAAGAAGAATAGAATAGAAACTCAGGGTTTACCACGAAGCTTGTTTTTCCAATTTGGCAATCGCCCAAAAGACTAATCTTCAGAGTGACTAAATCCGAATCCGTGTCATACCCAGTACCAAACGTCTCTTTGGGATCCTGTCGCGAAACCAAACCACAGTCGTCGACGGCTTCCGGAGGAGGAGAAGAAGGCCGGGTAGTTAGCCGGCGATACCTTGCAGGCCTACTCGAGCAAGCAAGTATCCTATCCCAAATGATCCCAAGGAACTCGTGAACAACTGATACACTTTCAAGCAAACTCCACTTGATATTGACACGAGCAATCTTCCGCCAAAGCTTTGTCATGTTTTCACGAGTGACTCTGCCCATGAACATGTGAATAGTAGCCGAAGTAGTTCGCTTCAAGTTGCGTCATAGTTAGTTGCGAATATATTTCTATATATGTTATGCTCTTTTTAGGTATGTCTGGTTTCAGATAGCTAACCAAATTTTGTAAGAAGGTGACTCGTGGAACACAAGAGACTGTTGACCGGTACATCTTTTGCCCCATATTCCAAAACAGTCCACGTTGCTGGTTCCTTGGGTTTCCACGAGGGTCATGGACATTTGAGTCAATTCCTCGTAGTTTCAAGAATGCGATGCTTATAGTGTAGAGTAGTAGTGAATTTTATTGATGGAAAGCAAAATTCTTCTTATCTCTAGTAAGCAACCCTTTGGTGTTTTCATTACTTAACAAAAAAACAATGGATTGGAAAGTTCAATTGAAAATGTTAGGTAAAGCTAATTATCACATTCATATTAAGTTTCATTCAGGGTAAAGTAAAGCTCCAGTTTGTATGATAGACATCCTCTGGATATTATTTGTATTGGGATTTTAATGATTCCACTTCACATCAAAGCAAAGAGCTCCAAAAAAGCCCGTACGGGTAGCCCAGTTGGTTATTAGGAAGGAAAGTTGAGTTCAAGGTCATGAGTTCGAGTCTCGGCAGTGGCAGTGTGGGAGTTCAACCAATGTGATGACTCCTTGTGCGCACCGAGCACTGGGCCGCCTTCCCGAGAAGCTGACTAGGATTAAACCGTGATTTACCTCCCTCACACAATGTCGGGCCGGAGTGTGGGGACGCCTAAGGTAGGTGTTCCACCTTTTGAGTTCAAAGAGCTCCAAAAAGAATACTAAATTTCTTGACTCTTCAAAGAAGTAGCTTTAACATTAAAAAAAAAAAACAATGACCCCGAATAGGGATGATACCTTAAATTTGAAAAGGTCTTATAATATGTAATATTATTTTTAATTAATAGAAAAATATTTTCAAATAACCCATATGAAAAAAAGAAACGGCTTTAATTATATCAATAATGTTAAGCATGTAATTCTTAATCCTGAAAATTATTAAGAAAACAAAAATTACTTAAAAAGATGCTTAGAACTCTACAATATTAATAATTAGGTGAAGGATGCCATCTTTTTCTAGTTTTGTTCTAGTATGTAAATAAAAGCATCTTAGATTATCTACTTTACAGCCTTTAGAATTGAATTAGTTGAGCTAAATCATGGTTAATGGATCATGGTTAGTCAATATTAAAATAATCCAAATTCTTTCTTCCAACCATTTTATTGTAATAATAACCACAGGAGTGCTGATTCTATAGGTTATTCCCCATGATGGGATTATATTTGGAACGGAAACATCAGCCCCTAATTATGACTTAATGGATACAACTCATAATTAGAAGAAGGAACCATTCAATGAAATTATACGTCTCCTGTTCTAGTCGATGGGCGGAGGAAGTTTTTATCTTTCACCCTAGATTGATAAGAACAAATGGGCATCCACAAACCAAAGCACGAATGCCACCAAGAATCTCTTCCTAGGTAGTCGTAGACACCGACCTTAAAATTTTATTGTTTCATAACTTTGTCTCTTAGTACATGGGATAATGCATTGTATTGTGAAGGGTCACCTTCCACTACTTGAAATGGTAATTTTATGCATTTGATACTGCCTCTGTTGGGGTGTGACTCGTGAGCCCCCCAAGGATGGAGACCTTGACTAGAGCCACCTAACTACCTTCCATTTTACTACTTTGGCTGCTATGGGGGAGTTATTCCTAATCCTGACTAGAGTTGTTATAGAACTTAATCTTCATATTTTAAAGGTACTAAGTTCAGTGATATCATCTAGATCTTGTATATAAAATATTATGTTAAGCATGAGTAAGTGGGGGCTCTCGTTTAAAAGGTAAGTCATCCTTTCTTGGATGATGATATTCATTAAAAAAGTCAAATCTCTTAATCTACTTACTTTGATTACTAATTTCTATTGTATTGCCTAATCTTTGTTGGATTAATCACACACGTTCAAACACATGAAAAAAGGCGTACCATTTCAATTGATTGATTGATTGCTTGAAAGCATGCGCTTCAAGGAAAAGCCAACAAGAAAGCTTCTGTCTGTCTTTATCAAATTGTTGAATAAATGAGCCTATTCTTACCTTTTTGGTGTGGGTAAGTAAGGTATAGTCGAGGTGGGAACCATGGAAACGTGTGTTCTTGTCTGAATAAAATAAGCCCTAGGTGTGAAGGAGGAAGAGAAAGTAAAGTTCGATTTCTTCAATTAAATGTCAAGATCCACTAACTATTTAGCTAAAGAAGTAAATCTCTATCATCGCCTTAACTAAGTCTTTTATAACACATTCATTTGCGTGCTAAATCATAAGCCTAAAAAGAATATGTACATAATTATTTATATGCTTAAAGGACAAATGAATCATGCATGTATAACATACGATAGCCCCATATCAGAAAAATGGGAAAAGAGTTATCACAAGTTCACTTATGCCTCCGTGTATCTTCTAAGGCTTTAGGTATTGTTTGTTTCTTGTAAAGAAAAATTGAATAGTCCGTACGTAACTAGTCTTCCATGTTCATAATTTGTTGTTCTCTCTAGAAAGAGAGAAGTACAAAGCATTTGAATAGAATAACGTTAAAATATCTATAAGGGTGAATGCTAAAATACTTCGATTCTCACTTCTATTGTTGATTTGTGTCTCACAGTTGATTTCAATCTGATGAGAAGGCAAATCACTTGATTTATTTATTTCTTTATGTCAACAATTAATATATCTGAACTAAGAGATTGAAGTTGGTTATCACCTTAAAAGTGAAATACTTGATTAGTGATTGCTTATAAACTCAAAATGGCATGACATATTAACCAATACGAGGTGTTCAAGTCTTATTGTACCACATCAAGGTGTGCGATTAGCGAAAGGAATGGCCAAACGTAATCTCTTGACAACCTACACGATATATATATACACCAAATGCTCTTTGATTTGCACGAAAAGATTAGATTTTGTAGCCAAGACATTGCTTGTCTCTCAAGCAACGGGTGGATTAATTAACTCTCATGCCATACAAATGGTATTAAACTATTGTGAACCGCTATAACTTTTCTCTTTAATTTATTTACCTCATTAATAAATTGTTATACCAAAAAAATGTCATATCAGCTTACACATATGAAGTAATGCATTTCAATATAAAAGTACATCAACGTATAAAATTTTAAATTTTTGTCTGAGAAAAGGTCTCTCTACCTCTCTTTATCACTCAAACTTAATCTTAAATATTCAAAATTTGCAATTTTATGAACTAATTAGTATATAATTCTTTGTTCAATTAAATTTGGACCAAAATCAAGAAATGTTAAGTTCATTAAGTATTACGTAAATAGGTTTCCGAAATGTTCTTCAGCAACAAAAAATATGTTGGATCTTTCTTACTATGATATGCGTTTATATTTCTCCATTTTGAGTTTGTTTAGTTTATACTTTACTACACTTAATATATTGAAACATTTATTAAGGTTATATCTTCATTTCCATTAATAAAAAATAGGCATATGCTGAATATGTTTTACGATGAACGAATGATGAGTTCTAAAGTCTTAGACGAATGGTTTTTACTTTCAAACTTCCATTATAAGAGCAAATACAAAATATATGACAGCACCACGATGAGCACAGTGACGATAGACTTGAGCCAAATGACAAGATTAGGAAGGAATATAATCCATCTCGTTAATTTTTGGTCATTAGTTTTAGATTTGTACCTGAAAATCCAAAGGATTTAATAGTTTTGCAAAATTTCTGATTTGATTGCAATCGTTTTTAGCACAATCAAATATAGAAAAATTAAACGCACAAATGTAAATCAACACTGAAGTTTGTTAATATAGTTCAACATACCTTGTCTACGTCTACGAAACCCTCACCTAGCTCAACACTTTCACTAACGAGAATAGTTTTATATAAGGCTTTACTAAATTGACATCACTCAACTTTGGACACTATCCCTCATCCTCATAACTCGTGAAAGTATTTCATACCCGATAATACGTCTGACTCGTGTTAACCTCAACAGAGAATTTTCTCAATAACTTTTTAACAAAAGACAATAAACAAACAACTCAAATGATTAAAATAAACAACAAACATAATCAAAGATACTCGAGAAAGAAAACAACTTCCCTAACAATATAGCTTCATCAACGAAAGAATAGGAAGTTGTCCACTGAAAAATCTGCTGTGGGACCCCACACCCCACCCCCCACCCGTAGGTGTTTGCGGGTGTTTGCAGGTTTTACTACGGCGTGTGTTTGCGGGTGTTACCGTGGAACAAAACCTTGAGGTCTTGGGTTCGAGCAGTGGCTCACCCAAGAACCAAAGAGGACAATACTGATTAAAGTGGGAT
>JANIJH010000005.1:38364909-38378276 GCA_024520975.1 Erythroxylum areolatum | reverse complement strand
GATTGAAAATGTTGTCGTATTGCGGGCCCAAAATTGTTTACTGATATACGCGCACTCGATTGTTTTCAAAAGAAAAAATGTCTTACTGAATATCTGAATGAATTTGACTGCTTTAGCATACCACCCTCGTGAGGCACGGGCTCAGATATCACCATCGGGTTCGGGTTCGGGTCTTGCGGGAGTGGGATGCTACATGTGCTATGAAGCTTCAATATCGTCACTGGAAAATCTCACGCATAGCAGCATTTCTATCATCAAAACATTGTAGATGATGAGCTTCAACCATACGAAAAACTTTTGAAGTTTTTCCATAAAAACACACTGTAAAAACAGCCCAGAAAATCACCCACGATGGACAGAAAAATCTAGCTCCTAATCTGAAAAAAAATCTTCAAAAATTAGTTTATAAAAATCACTCAAAAACTCCAAAAATTCAATTGTACAGTCACCATATCCTTATCGGTTTTTCCCACACAAGATAGCAATAAAAATAGCATTACACAATAGGCAGATGAAATACAACAAAAATCTGCATGTTTTTCACTACCGAAAACCCTACCACTTCAATCCAGAAAATTACACAAACACCAATGAAAAAACTGTTGCTTCAATTTCCAATAAACAACGATAACTCAAGTAAAACGCAGCTGCTGAAAAACACCCACTAAATTACAAAGACCAAAGAGAACAACGCAACTGCAATATATGGATTAATGATCAATGTAAACTTGGCCAGTTGTATAGCCTCCTAATTAATAACGACAACTTGAGAAAAACACAGCTATGAGGATTTCATATAATCACCAAAAATCCCAACCACATAAGTCATGTCATCAGTTGTAAGGATTTCACATAATCACCAAAAATCTCAGACACACAAGTTAGTTGAAAAACAACAAAGATAGAATCATATCTTAACCCAATCAGCTGCCAAATATCAAGTTAAATTTTTAGAATATAACCATTATCAAATCCCATCTTAAGTAAGATTTAAAACTTATCAAACTTGTCTTGGAAGAGTCCCACTTAAACTCAATTAAGTCCAATTATCAAATAATGTCCAAAATTAAAGAATTAAGATATTGTAATCTATATATTAACAATCTCCCCCTTATTGACATTATTTGTCACATATGAGAATCTCCCCTTAAAGGGGATAATTGGACATATAATATCGAAGTCACAAACCACGTCAAAATTCAAAAGAACTCTCTTTTAATTACTCAATAAGATCCATTCCCCCTTAGGAAAAAAAGATACTAAAAAGCAAGACGAATAGTCACGCATATACTTTGAAATCTTCCCTTGAATAGAGCAGTCACCAAAAACAATCTAATATCTTCCCCTTGGGACAAAACAATTCCAAAACGAAGAATGCGTTCATATGATCATTCTCACCGAATAAAGAAGCATAAGAGTCAACAATAAGTGCAACAGAAGAATCCTCAGCATGCTAAGATGACAATTTACTACTAGTCAAAAACAATAGCCAACATATCATTACTTACATCAAAGTCATCTACAAACGACTGATTAAATTCATAGACATAAAAAATTACATTCATCATAATTAAACTTAATCAATATCCTCCTCACGTAAATCATGTCAAAGCATATTGCTCAAACTCATACAACCCATGATATAGAGAGAAATCAAGATAAAACTTGAAAAACCCAAATCATAGAACACTCGAATCTTCCTACAGTTCCCTAACCAAGCATCAACAATTTCTCGACATAACTCCGAAAATCAACATTTAGAAGGAAAATTTTTAAATTATTAAGGAGAGCCTCATTCTCACATCAACAAGTAAGAAAAAATCTAAACACACACCATTCACCTAAATCTTATAGAACTTATAAATTAAAAACTTAGAAAGTCTAGACGTTAACTCCTTCGAACCCTTTTTTTTAATAAACAACATCAATATTCTTCAAAAATTTAAAGAACACAGCCCCCGTGCCCTTCGAAGAAATTCAAACTTGGCTTTATTCCTTGCCACATTAACTCTGTCATTAGATGTCTAGTTGATTCCTCCCTCATAAGCAACCAATTGGTCTTTTGTTTGAACAGTTTCTTTACAAATAACAACTAATTGTGAATCTAGACTATTTCTTATTTTTCCTTCACCATGTCTTTATGCTTGTAACTGACCCTTTCTAACCCAAGTATGTTTTGATAACATAGATTGCTGATGAAAATTTAATGAAGAATGTCTAGATTTTCGATTTTGACCCTGTTGAAATATCATTTATAGCAGCTTGTAATAATTCGGCCTTATATGCCCATTTACCTGACAAAAGTGACATGTAGGCATGAATTTTCGTTTCTTCCTTGGACATATCTGGTTGCACTATTTTTCTCATCATTTGACTGAAAACATTCACCTTTATAGCTAATGTCTTGAAGGTCTCCTTTGATCTTACCAATTTTTAAGAACTTTTTTAACTTTTCAGTACCTCCATTTAACATTCTTATTCCCTTTTTTGTATTGATCAGCTTCAACTTTGTTTCATTAGGCTCATCTATTGTAGATAACAACGTCTTTGCAAGGTCTTGAATGGTGTTTTTCATGATAGAGTTTTCCTTCTTTAACTTTTCATTCCTCTCACATGTTTGCAACCATGTTACATATATTAATTCATAGGCTTTGTAGATATCCTCTTTTTTGTCATCTAAGCCATTGTCATCCCTGTCACAATCTAAGGTTAGACTACGAGTTGATTTATCTATGGTTTTTTAAAGATTTTTTTGTTTATCCACTTTTTCCTCATCAGTTTCTTCCTTCTTATTTACTGTTAAGCAAGCAACTGGACTTTTGTTGTATAAGCAACCAACATAACATTATTTACAAATTCCTCTTCACTACCATACTCGGTTTTAGATTCATTCTCACTCCAAATGCTGTTATACGACTTCCCTTTTTTCTTCTTAAAAGTGTTAGCACATTATGCTTGCACATGTCCAAAACCTTAACATTCATGACATTGAATTTTTTTCACTTTTCTTTTACCTTTTTGAGTTTTAGATTATTGCTTGAAATTACTATTTGATGATCTAACACCGTTTTGCCTAAAATCGAATCTATCCTTCTTCACTTTCTTTAACCACGTGATGAAATTTATTGTCAATAACTCCATATCCTCATTCTCATCAAATCCATCTTCAAAGTCATTTATGACTTTACCAATCTTCGCCAATCCTTTGTTCTTCTCTCATTCATCTCTCAACAAATTCATCTCAAAGTTGGTAAGAATCTCAATTACCTTATCCAAAGACAATTCAGTGATATCATGGGCTTCTTCGATGGCTGCGATTTTCGATATGGATCTCAGAGAAAGTGATCTCAAAGTTTTCTTGACAAGTTTTAGATTTGAATACTTCTTTCTAAGGTGATGTGCTTGGTTGGCTATTTCACTCAACCTCTCATAAAAGACTCCAATAGTATCGCTTTCATCTATCTTAAACTCTTCGAATCTAATAGCCAACATCTAAAGTTTAGAAGCTATCACAGATTTCGATCCCTCATATATAGTTTGCAAAGTGTCTCATGCTTCCTTCGCCGATTCACAGGCTGATATCATAGCAAAGCAACCTTCATTAACTGCATTGAAGATGACGTGCAAGGCTTGAGAATTTCTAAGCGCTCTCTCTTCTCTAGCCCTTGTCCACTCAAATGCATCTTTAAGCATTGCTTCTCCCTTTTCATTATTCGTCACTGGATGTGTCCAGCCATTTAAAACCGAGTTCCATGCTCTTGTTCCTTATGCCTGAATGAATACTCTTATCTGTGATTTCCATGTAGGATAATTTGAATCATCTAAAAATTGTGACCTGATGATTAATGTCCCTTCCCTTATAGCCATAATTGCGAAACACAAATCTACACCAACTTGAAGTACAGAGTTCTGATTCAGTGGCCCACTCAGATACCAATTGAAAATCTAAAAGATTTAATAGTTTCGCAAAATCTTCAATTTGTTTACAATCATTTCTGGTATAATCAGAAATAGAAAAATTAAACACACATGTAATAGCCCAGATCACCCGCTTACAAATATTGTCCGCTTTGAGCCTTAGCCTAACCAAGCCCTCACGTTTTTGTTCCTCCCGCATATTCGCTCAGGAGAACGTGTCTATAAGGGGCCTAGCCTCCTGCCAGTCCAACCGGCCCGAGAATTGGCTCTGATAGCATAAATGTAAATCAACATCAAAGTTTGCTAACACAGTTCAACACATCTTGCCTACATCTGCGGAGCCTTGACTCAGCTTAATACTTTCACTAATAATAATAATTTTATACAAAATTTTACTAAGTCGACATCACTCAACTCCTGACACTATCCCTCGCCCTCATAAACTATAAAAATATTTCACACCCGCTAACATGATCGACTCGTGTTAACCTCAATAGAGGATTTTTTTCAATAACTTTTTAACGAAAGACAATAAACAAAGAACCCAAGTGATTAAAATAAACAACAAACATAAACAAAGACATTTGATAAAGAAAACAACTTCCCTAATAATGTAGCTTCATCAACGAAAGAATATGAAGTTGTCCACTGAAAAATCTACTGTGAAACTCTAATATCGTTACTAGAAAATCCCACCCATAGCAACATTTCATCGTTGAAACGTTGCAGACGATGGAGCTTCAACCACACAAAAAACTTCTAAAGTTTTTCTACAAAAACAAGTTGTAAAAACAACCCTAAAAAATCACCCACAATGGATAGAAAAACGTAGCTCCTACTCAAAAAAAAATTCAAAAATTAGCTTCTAAAAATTACTCAAAAATCCTAAAAATTCAGCTGTCGAGTCACTATATCATTATCAGTTTTTCCTACACAAGACAGCAACAAAAATAACCCCAATAATCACACAATAGGTAGATGAAACATAGCAAAAATCTGCATGTTTTCACTACCGAAAACCCTAGCACTTCATTCCAGAAAATCACACAAACACCAATGGCTGCTTCGACTTCCATTAATAATGATAACTTAAGTAAAATGTAGTTGCTGAAAAACACCCACTAAACCACAAAGACCAAAGAGAACAACGCAACTGTAATATATGGATTAATGATTAACGTAAACTTGGTCAGCCACATAGCCTCCTAATCAACAGTAACAAATTGAGAAAAACGTAGCTGTAAGGATTTCACATAGTCACCAAAAATTCCAACCACATAAGTCATTTGATCAGCTGCAAGGATTTCACATAATCACCAAAAATTCCAGCCACATAAGTGACCTGAGCATATAATTTAATTATACTTTTTTTATGATAAATTAGTACATGAGGGTATTTTATCGATTAATTTGAATGTTTTGGTATTAATGCTATCACAATTGTGATTTTTATAGAATAAATTGCAACTTAGTAGATTTATTTGTATTTTTATTAATCCTAATTATTAGTCATGAGATATTATATTTTGATGTTTGTTTAATTAATATAAACTATCCCCTTGATGGAAATAAGTAGCCAAGCTCTTTTTTATCTAATCTAACTAACGTGATTGCTCCCACTATGCCTTATGAAAAGATATATTCTACTATTTTCTCAAAAAAAAAAAGAAGAAGATACATAATCCTCTCTTTAGTCAATGAATCATCCTATCAATTGATTCCTTCATAAGTTATTATGCCTCAGTTTAATATCGCCAGTCTCCTCCACCAATGCCTCTATCTGAGGTCCTCTCTCCTTCAGTTCACCTGTTACAGGTGATGACTCCAAATATAAGGTAAAACAATAACTCAAGTTACATGGTCTACATCCTAATATCCATTAAAGATGGAATAAATATCTAAGGGTAAGTACACTAATACTCTCCTTTCTATATAAGATCGTAGGGTTCTTACTTTATGTAAGTATCAGATGATAGGAGAAGCAATATATGCACTTTTAGTTCTAATAAAATCATGTTTAAATGTACCCTCAATATAAAACTCCAAAATCTACTAGGAATATAGGCAATTTTCTCAATAGAAATTATATTTCAGAGTTTCTATAAGCTTTTATCTCCACTTGATAAAGTGTATAAAATTTGTATTACAATCTAAAATCATTAAATGGAAGTTCTATTCTCCTTCCCTTAAGCCCAAATTGAATTGTATCCTCTTTATTCAATATAGCAGACATGGTTACCTCAAAAGTAGTCCAGATTTCTAACATTGGTTCCCTATAGGCATACTCAGTCAGTTCAAAAATAACATCTAGCCTATATTATCTATGTACATCCTAACATCTTCTTTTAAGCCTTCTGACTCCAATTTCTACTAATCCACACTCTTATTTAAATAAAAAGGTCAAGACTTGAATTTTATAAATTTAAATATGAATTGGATTAGTGAATACTAAAAGTGGGTGTTCATTAATGGTGGCAGTGCATGGTTGTTAGGAACTCAACCCCACATGTTTTTTGAATCTCCCTTTGCTCGAAGATGGCTAAAAATTAATTCTCTTACTTGATGTATATCTTTAAAGGGAGATTTAAAGTTGAAAACTTTCAAAATCATAAAACTCCCAAAAGGTTGAAGAATGGTTCCATAACTTACGAAAAAGAGGATTTTATGGAGGAAAGTGGAGAAACCTTAGTGTTTAGAAGTTCAAATTGTAAAAACAGGGACTAGACTTTGTTTAGAGAATGATTTTAAGCACCGAGTTTATGAAAAGCTATAAGAAATATGAGTGAAAGCTAAAAGGTTGGGTGAAAAATAAATTATGTTGTAAAGGGGTTGTTTAAATTCTTTAGGACATGACCTAAGGATGGATTAAGACACAATTATATCTTATATCTTGGATCTATCTATCTACAATCTAAGTATAGACATAGCCTGGGATATGGGTATGTCTCAGGCTATGGATATTTTAATCAAAAACTAGCTTAAAGACACTGATTAAGACATAGGCATGTACTAAGTTATAGATCTTTTACCAAAAATTGTTTCAGTTTCATAAATAAACATAACCTAGAATGCAAACATGTCTTAGAATATGGATCTCCCTATATTAAAGGTATTTAACTATACAAATATACATGATTTGGAATATGAGCATGTCTTACACCATGCTCATAAATCAAATTTAGCTAATACTTGATTTTTTTTTGCTTTTGACATGTGTCTTAAATTTTCTAACCTAATTACGCTTCTAGTTTCCTATTTGAGAGTATGCTTGCCTTCCTTACTTTTTAACTAAAAAATCAAAACCACAAAAAACATAAAACAACCATAAATAAAATAAAGCTACAAACTTATTGCAAAAACAAACAATATAAATTCAATATAAATATTTATCAATAAAAATGATTGAAAATAAAATATGAACTTTAAGAAGATTTTGGTCGGGATGCCTCCCTAACAAAATGCTTCTTTAAAGTCTTTTAGTAGGACTTTCTTCCTATAATTTATTATTTGATGAGGTAGTGTGCTTGCTACTTCCTTTTTCTTGATTCATGAACTTGCCACAAGAAGGTTCTCCTTTTTTTCTTTCTTTCTTTCATGCTTTGGCTTTTTTTTTCCTCTTCCTTAGTACCGTAACTTCTTGCTTTATGACTTCCTATAAAAGATTAAAAAGGTCAGTCTAACATGAGTCATTATTGATCATAAATTATTTATTTTTCATCCAAAATTGAGATTGAGATTGATATCAAAACTTATTCTTCTCTAATCTTAAGGATTGGTTCAACTTTCCTAGAATTTGAGATTGCTCTAACTATAGACAAAGAAAGGCCTGGCTAAGATTAGAAATTATTCATTATCCTCTTCCATGCTAAGGATATAAAAGTCAATAGGAAAAGTAGACCTATCAACCTTAATCAGAATATTTTCTCTAATACCTATAAGATGTTTAATTGAATTATTTGCTAGCTGCATTCTCATTTTAATGGGTTTTGATTCTCCCAATTCAAGTTTCTTAAGCATAGTATAATACATTATATT
Source organism: Erythroxylum areolatum (assembly GCA_024520975.1). Taxonomy (NCBI): domain Eukaryota; kingdom Viridiplantae; phylum Streptophyta; class Magnoliopsida; order Malpighiales; family Erythroxylaceae; genus Erythroxylum; species Erythroxylum areolatum. The sequence goes on along the minus strand of JANIJH010000005.1, from coordinate 38,370,323 downwards.
ATTGCTAGCCCTTACTATTAATATAATACATTATATTATTCTAGAGGGTGTTGATGTTGTTTTCATCTAATGTCATCTCTAACACTATCTCCTCAACAACTTTTTCCTTTGTCTCTTCTTTATTCATGTCATTAATTAGCTTTTCTTTACTTCTTAAGTTGATTGCTTTCACATGTTCCCTAGGATTATGCATTGTGTCACTAGGCTAGGTCCCTTAAGGTCTTTCAATTATAAACTTTGTTAATGAACAATTTGAATTTTAAGGTTTTGAATTGAAACCTCCTAATTATGAAATCGAGCTTCCTAATTTTTGAAACTGAGCTTCAAATAGAGATACAAAGTTTCTTATTATATTGCTTTTACTCTTAAAGTTTTTTTCCGTCACAAAATAATTATTACAATCAAAAATTAGGGCATTTATTGTTGATAAGTAATATAGGAATCAATAGCTAGTAGATCCCATGAAGCTAGAAAGGTTTAGATCACTTCTCTATTACCAACTATATGAATTATTGATAGAGTTGAATAATAGAATGAAACAAAATATGAATAAAGGAACGAATCAATAAGAACGAAAAAATAAATGGTCAAATAGAGAATTCATATATAAGTACAGTCTAAATAAAGACTCCCCAAAACGTCATCTTTTTAGTCATAATTTAACAAACATAAAAGGTTTTTATGATAGAAATTCTTAGGTTATTAAGTTCTTATCTCTTGAGTTACAAACACATTGTCGCAAGTTGATTAATCAATATCTTTATCCAATTAAAACCCTTAAGAATGCATTGAGTTATATGAATTTTCATAAAAGGTTTGACCCTTATATCAAAAGATTTATGTACGTCTATCTCTAGCACTCTATGCAACTCCTATTATCTAATCTATGATCTGATCGACTCATATATATAAGTTCTCCCAAATTATCAACATGAAAATTAATATGAAATTTAATCGCTAGATTTAATTAAATCCACTTTAAGATCATTTAAAAATAATCCACAAAAACAAATTTTACTTCATAAATATCAATCCTTAATAAAGGCAACACAAGAGTTTTCTCTATTTAAACATAAAAAGAAATTAGTAACAAATCATGTTTACGCCAACAATCATAAGTGATAAAATAAAAGACAAGAAGGAGAAAGAGTTCTAAATGAAATGTTTGTAGTGCATTTATCTCTAATGTATTAGAATGAACTTCAATCTTGTTCTCTGTGACAAACAACTTGAAAGTTGTTCTTCCGAGGGTTGTTTTACCTCTCAAATTCTAATCCTTGATTTTTTTTAATGAAAGAAAGTGGAAAAAGAATGACCAAGATATCCAGAATTAAGGCTTTCCAAAGAATGACCAAGATATCCAGAATTAAGGCTTTCCACTGCTTCGTCCCCTTTTATATGTTTTGTCCACTTCATACACAGTTCGGTTTATACTCGTGTCACAAGTCGTGTATTTTTCTACTCTTCTAAAGAGCAACATGGGCTCTGACATAAAAGATATTGGATAGTTTTCTTGAATTTTCATTCAAAATGGAAATAAAAGCAACTAAATATCTTCTCCATCAAAGATATTTGATAGTTTCTCAATCATGCTACTTGAACTCCAGGCAAAGGGGAAGAGCATTTAACCATCAGGATTCAAAATTCGAACCATTTTTGCAGTTAATTTGATCAGCAAAAACCTAGTTCACATTCTGCTATAGTTATCCTATTATTCATTCAGTTTCCTAAAAAAAGGAAGAAGGCTTGGCTTTTGTCCAGTGCAATCCCGAGTTTTTCAAGTCATCACCGAAACACGGTTCTCAATTTGTCAGGAGCTTTATTTACTCTGATTTTACTTTACTGACCAAAATGATGAACCCCAGAATAGTTGAATTGAATTTGGCTGCTTTCATAGTGAATGCTGGTCAGGGTCTTTTCATTGTGTATCACAAGAAAATGAGATACCAAATATGATCTGTGAAAGAACCTAGCAGACTGACTGCTATCTAACAAAGTATGTGTTCTACTCTTTGCTTCACTTGCCAGTTAAGGCAGAAGCAGCAACAGATATACCGAGAAAAGCGAGTCCGATAGCATTATTTGAGACTCGATTGGTAAGAGAAATAGTACAAAAATGCATGTGATAGCAACCACTACACATCAATCATAATTACAAATCATACACAACAAAAAAGCATGTGAACCAGACATTAGTACAAGAGTACAGAAGGATACAGTCGTAACTCCGTGAAGTAGTCAATGTCACTGCTCAACCCCAAGAAACCATGGTTGCACACGCTCCTGCAGAAATAGGCAATATAGCCACTGTTTGCTCTCTGCTAATAAGGTATTTCAGCCAGCTCGAATTAGGCCATCAACAGAGCTCACAGAAGTCTCGGTCCAGTACGACACCGTAGATTTAAGAAGTGGTCAACTTAAACCCATCTCTGTTCTGCAGTGACAACTACAAAAAGGAAAAACAAAACGAAGCAAGCTTTTACCAAGCATATGATCGGTGGTAGAAGTGTCAGACAAAAACAAGTCAGAGGGGATATCTGGGTTCAGTTATCAGAACCTCAAGTCAGATGCAAATAAGGTGCAATTCTAGACTGTGCTGTTAGATAGTTTTGAGAAACCAAGCTTCTTGAACTTGTTGGAAAAAGGGCTGGCCCATGCTCTATCGGGGCTACCGCATTTGATGTCCACAATTTCTACAAAGTTAGAGCCTTTCTTTTTTATTCTATCAGATGTATTGCAGTCAGATGCGAGGATGGTACTGCTCCTAGTGGAGCTTGTTAATTTTCCGGGTGTCTCGGAGCTCCTGTAATTTACACTGCTGCTGCTGCTGCTTGCTTCATGCGATGATTTTCTTGCTTGTAGTCTTTTAAGAGTGGAAACACTGCAGGAAACTGAAACAGGAGTAGTCCCAGGCTTATCGTGACAAGGTATTGGTGTCTGTGGTGAAGACTTCACGGTCTCCAATTCTTTTGTCATCAGGGAACTTATTGTGCCTGTGGTCCCGACTCTGATCGATCCGCCACCACCCCCGAGAGCTTCCAACTTCTGAACCATATTTCTGTGCAATATCAGTAATCGAATCTTTTGAGCTTGATCTTCCAATTACAGTACTGATCGGCGATCAAAGTTTCTTGAAAATATAGCAATTATATGTTCACAAGTTTATCAGGCAAAGCACCTGTATCAAGATCAACAAGCGTTTCTTAGCTAAAGAACAGTAGTGTTCTATCTGCATTCAGGCTAAAGGTGAAGTATACAAATAATACTTGTTAGCAAAATGCAGTACATTAATGAATTTTATATCAAAGAAACAACAAAGACAACTGGATTTATGAAACCTGGAAAAGAGAAACCACAAAAGAATGCAAAATGGTTGAGGGCTTTTTGGTAGCTAAAGATGAGTGAGACAGCCTACAGGTCCTGACTGTCTCCTGGGCATAAAACAAATTCAGATCCTAGTAAAAAAGGAATCTACCCAAAGCGCATCTAGTATTAATTCGTAGAAATGAACAAGGCCAACAAAAAAGAAAAGAATTTAAATAGTGAATAATCTTCACACCATACCTAAAATCTAACAAAAAATGCATGCCAATGTCAGAGAATCCAAATGAGATAAGAACGAAGCTTTTATTATTGGTAAAGCAAGAACTGAAGGGACTTCTAAAAGCCATAAAACACCATAAAATAAAATGCCCACCAAATAATTTAAACATAAACTCAATTGCCATGAAAAGTAGAAAATTACCTGCAACTACCCAAACCCAAACCCCACAAACAATCATTTGCGGAGCCCAAAGATCGGACCTTGAGAAAACGCAAATGTGCCCACGTCCACACCAAAGCTAAGATCCTCAACTCCAAAGTCCAAAGCCGAAGTCTATATGCAGCAAACAAAACCTACAAACTTACTCTTAGGGTTGGGTCTTGGGTTGACAAAACCTAAACGTTGACGTGGGGTGGGGTCTAATTGTTGGCCATCAGATTGCAATCCATCGTAGGGTTCGGTCATGGTGGGCAAATTTAAGTCATGTTTGGACCTAATATTTTTAATATAATAAAATAATTTTTAATAGAATAAAAAGTAAATGAATATAATATAAAAATTGTTATTTGAGAGAGATAGAAGGATTTATAATAATACAATAAAATATTGTTTAGAAGAAGAGTTTATAATATAATATATTTAAAGTTGTTTATTATTTTCCATTTCATCTTAAACTTTTCAGATTAGAAGTTTTTCATTTTTACTGTTTAAAATAAAATAAGATGTAATACGAAATATTTTTGTTTCATTTCATTTTATTTTATTCCATTATAAACTCTTTTAATATAATATTATTTGGTTTGAAATAATATTAAATTAATAAAACCCTATAGCCAAAATCTTCACATGGGTATGACTGTTCGCCATAAAGGGCATTTGGTTAATATGGGGGGATGATGATAGGAATGAGAATGAATATAGTGAAGAATGGAAATAAATAGTATCATTATAATTGTGATGGTTGGTTAAGAGAAAGGAATGATTACCATTACCATTGATAGTGGTTGGTTTGTAAAAAATATTATAATTATAATTACAAAATGAATTATATTTTAATTAATGAATGAAATATATTTTAATTAATTACAATATTTTAATTAATGAATAAATTATATTTTAATTAATTATATTGCAATTAATTAATTAATAATAATATTTTAATTAATGAATAGTTATATTTTAATTAATTACAATTAAATATAATGTAATTAATTAAATAATAATAATATTTTAATTAATTGTATTGTAATTGATTAATTAATTACAATATTTTAATTAATGAATAATTATATTTTAATTAATTAATTATAATATTTTAATTAATTATAGTGTAATTAATTATTTAATTGATTTCACCATAAATTTAATTATTAAAATTAAATCTTTACTTATGAAATTATTTGACTCATAATTATACCTTTTATCTATCTTCTATATATAAAAAATTAAAAATATAATAATCACTCTCATTTTTCTCTCCTATTCCTCTGGATTATGAGAGGAATGGAGGATTGCGCAAAATCAAGGAATGAAACTCTTAAGGTCTTCAATGATAGGTTCATACCAAAGATCAATTTTTATTCCATACACATATCTCTTTTCTCGTACCCCCAAACAAGCACACCTTAAGTGACTTGATCTAACTAGTTGTCTTCTCCCCAAGGACATCTTAACTTTTGGACAATTCATTTGTCTCATTGTTTCGTATTAGAGGATCGAAAACCAATGTTTTAAAAACCGGACTGGACATTGAACCGGTTGAAGGAAAGGTTTAAGGTTTAGAGGTTCAACCGGTAGTGAACCGCTATCAAACTGGAATATAATAAATAAGATGAAAATTTTATAAGAATAAATTAAAATAAAATATTTT
>JANIJH010000005.1:38339671-38351602 GCA_024520975.1 Erythroxylum areolatum | reverse complement strand
TCTTTTAAAATCTAACACCAAAATTAAAATTCTAATTTAACTAAATTCCTTCAATTAATAATTATTGCACTAAAATCTCAAATTATTCTAACCAAAAGACAATTTAAATTGCAAACCTATTTAATAGGGAAAAAGGGATCAGGGTCTAACAAATATAGTGTACTTATTGCAACAAATCACGTCACACACATGAGAATTATTTTGAGTTGCATGGCAAAGCTCAAGTTTTGGCACGGACTAGAAATTTCAAAGACCAAGCACAAAGTCAGACTAGTATGGAAAATAAATAGGAAAGAATGTCTGAAGCTACAAAATCGAATAAAGAAGATTTTATAGAATTCAACAAGGAAGATATAGGAAAATTAAGACGTCTCATTGACTTACTTGATAAATCAAGTTCATGTTCTCTTACCAAAATTGGTATGTGTCTTAGGGCTAATTCTTTTAATAATTAAATAATGAGTAATTTGAGAGATAGGTTACAAATTTAGGGGAAAATGACCATATGTGTCCCTCTCTATGATTTATATAAACACATTCTAGGAAATCAAAGCAACATTGGTTTATGGTTCCCCTACTAAAATTGCTAGACAATGCAACTTACATCTCAACTCTTTAGTAGCCCATAAATGTCCCCTATATCTTGAAACATTCTACCAACCTTACTTATATTCATAAAATAACTAAAGAGCTCTATTGCAAAATAATCTTTTCTTATTCTCATTGTGCTTTTTAGGATCGAATCTCAGGGAAGACAATTGGATTTGTTAAACATGAAGGGTTGGACTGGACTACCTTGAGGACTTAAGAGGATATCAAATAATGGGAAATCAATCCACTCCATATCGAGTCTTTATAACTGTATTAACCAAGAATACAATCTGCACAGATCACCTTTGACTTAATCATCCACCTTTTCCTTTGCTAAAATAGATGCTCCCTTTTTTTAGAGATTTAGTTTTTTAAGATTTTCAGCATAGCATTTGTTAATTTACAAAACATTTTCATACTTCATCTATAACAAAATCTATAAAATATGACCAATAATTTTCTTTGATACATTCTAATATCTAGGGCATTCAAAAAATTCATGATATTTATAGATCAAGATGGTTCGTAAATTTTTATATGTGATTGTGCTTATACTATATGATTGTCTTTAATAAAGGACAAATATGAAGTTAGCTCATTATTTCCTTAATTTCAAAACAAGATTTTCACTCAATTTGGTACAAAAATGGAAAGGTTTCGATCAAATAATGCCAAAGAGTTTTTCAATAAATTTCTTTCTTCCTTATTTAAAGAGGAAGGATTATTCATGAATCCCTATGTGTCAAAACACCCTAACAAAATGGGGTTACAAAAAGGAAAAAAAATCGTTACCTCCTAGAAGCCATTCATGCTCTCTTATTTCAATCCAATATTCCTAAACTTTTATGGGTAAAGCATTTCTAATTACCACTTATTATATAATTGTATGCCCTCTAGAATCCTAGAAAATTATAATCCTATCAACCTATTGTCCATACACTTCCTAGATGGTGTTTCTAATTGGAATCTTCCCCCAAATTTGTTTGTGTGTTGTTTTCATACATATCTATAAACGTCACATATTTAAATTAGAACTCAAAGCAAAAAGTTGCATTTTTATTGGCTATTCATCTATATAAAAAGGTTACAAGTGTTACGATAATTCCTGTCATCGAACCATTGTATCTCCTAATGTCACATTCTTTGAGCCTAAGCCTTTTTATAAGTTCCTTCCACCCATCTTTAGTGGCATTTTAGAGAAGAAGATATATGCTCAAATTCAATATCCTATCTAGACATAGACGTAGACGTAGACGTAGACGTAGACGTAGACGTAGACATAGGCATAAACCCTTTTTATATTTCATCATTATCTACCTCACTAAACTTCTTAAATGTTATCTTCTTAAATGTTATACTAGAAAACATTAAGAAAGATTTCAAATATGCATATGTAGAAATCATGAAAACTACTAAACTTGCATAAATTTTTGAATATGCCAATGCCAAAATTATCAATCCCACATCTGAAGAATATAATATATCCCCTAAAAAGGTGCATTTTTATTGGCTATTCATCTATATAAAAAGGTTACAAGTGTTACGATAATTCCTATCATCGAACCATTGTATCTCCTAATGTCACATTCTTTGAGCCTAAGCCTTTTTATAAGTTCCTTCCACTCATCTTTAGTGGCATTTTAGAGAAGAAGATATATGCTCAAATTCAATATCCTATCTAGACATAGACGTAGACGTAGACGTAGACGTAGACGTAGACATAGGCATAAACCCTTTTTATATTTCATCATTATCTACCTCACTAAACTTCTTAAATGTTATCTTCTTAAATGTTATACTAGAAAACATTAAGAAAGATTTCAAATATGCATATGTAGAAATCATGAAAACTGCTAAACTTGCATAAATTTTTGAATATGCCAATGCCAAAATTATCAATCCCACATCTGAAGAATATAATATATCCACTTTATTAAAGTTGTTGCAATAGTATTTAAGAAGATTACAACCCTCACAAGTACCAAAGCATGTTCAAGAGCTAACATTTAGCATAGGTAATGAAAATGCTTTGAACTTGCTAATTTTTAAAACTGACAATATTGGCTCTTGTAATTTCCATCCAAATTATGATCTTGGACTTCTCACTACCTTAAGAAAACAAACACAAAGGTGTAATCAACATCCCATAACAAACATTATCTCCTAATATAGACAATCCTCCCATCGTAAAAATTTTCTTTCTATTTTAAATATAATAAAATACACAAAATAGTATATAATGCCTTAAAAGAAAAGAAATGGAGATATGTAATGAAGGAGGGATGAGGGCCCTAGCAAAAAATGAGACTTGGGATATTGTTACATATCCAAGGAAAAAAAGACAATTGGATGCAAATGGGTCTAAATCATGAAATTTAAGGAAATGAAATAATTGAAAGGTGTAAGGCAAGATTAGTTGTAAATGCTATATACAAAATTACAAGGTAGACTACCAAGAGAGCTTTACACCAGTGGGAAAGATAAACAATATGAGAATTATTTTATCTCTAGAAGTTCATTTCATAGGGACTTGAACAAAGAAGAGCATATGGAACCACCACCTTAGTTTGATGACAAGTTTGGTCTCAATAAAGTTTATAAACTAAAAAGGCCTTGTATAGGTTAAAACAATCACCAAGAGCTTAGTTTAGGAGATTTGCCAAGGATATGATGAAGTTTGGTTATAGGCAGAGTAATGGTGACCATACTTTGTTTATATAACACATAGGTAAGGAAAACATTATGGTATTATCGGTGTATGTGGATGATATCATAGTGATTAGGAGTGATAAAGAAAAGAAGATGAAACTAAGAACACAACCAGTTCGAGAATTTAAAATAAAAAGCTTTATGGGCTAAAGCACTTCTTTGGGATTAAAGTCGATTACTTTAAGTAAGTGATATTTATATCCTAATAGAAGTATATTCTTGATCTATTTAAGGTAATTAACAATCTTAGGTGCAAACCTTTGAGCACTTCTATTGATCCAAATCACTGAATAGGCCAAGAAAGCAAGGAGGGAGCAATTGTTGATAAAAGATGCAAGCAAAGGCTAGTAAAGAGACTAATTTATCTCTCACTCACCATACTTGACATTACTTATACTATAAGTTTAGTTACTTAATTCATTCATAATCCTAAGGAAGAGTATTTAAAAGCAGTTCAAAGTATTCTCTAGTACTTAAAGGTGATTCTAGGAAAGGGCATTTTGTTCAAATAGGGAAGCGATTTAGTAATAAAAACCTAAACTGATACTAACAATGTAGGATCCATCATAGATAGAAGGTTAACTAAATGTTAATGTACTTCCATATGGAGAACTTGGTTAATAAAGGAGCAAAAAATAGAATGTTATGGACATATCAAGTGTGAAGGTAGAATTATCTGTTATAGCTCTTGATTTTTGCGAACTTCTTTGAATAGAATAATCCTAAAAGATTTAATAGGTGAAAAAAGTGGATTAATAAATCATAACATGACAATAAATCAACTGTCAGTGTCTCTCATAACTCAGTTCAACATGATTAAACCAAAAATGTGGAGGTAGATAGGCCCTTCATCAAAAAGAAGATGGACAGTAGACTTGTTATCATTATTTAAATGGCATTAGGAATCAATTAGTAGATATTCTAACAATGGATTTGCTACTTCAAGGTTTCAAGAAATCAATAGTAAGTTAGGAATAAAAAACATCCCTTCACTAGCTTAAGGGGGATTATTAGTTATAATAAATTATATATTTTTAAAAAATAGAAAATGTATTAATAATATGAAATAAGTGCAATAGGTTTGTTCAAAACAAAATATGTACAAAACTTACTAACATTATAGCAACATGAATAAGAAAAAAAAGAGCAACAAATTGAATTCTCTGAACTAGTTAATATATACTTATGTATTGATTAGAGCATACTATAATTTTTTAGGATCTTAATCTTCGAATTTGTTTTTCCTTATTGGTTAGCTTCCTATTTTATAGGGGGCATTATGGTTTGTATTCTCCTTTAAATAATAATGTAATTATTTTTATAAATTGAAGCTTAATAGGAGTGCTCAAAAGTTTGCACTTATATCTAAGACTCGTTAAGTTTTTGGATTCTTCTTCAAGTTTCTGAACTCATGGTCCTAAATATTTTCATCTTGTCTATAGAATTTCCCAGTTGAGAATCATAACACTCTGATATTATTTATGGCAAGCATTTTTGTTGAAAGAGAATATAGGAGAAGAATCTAAAAGAAGAAGAAGGAGAGCAAGAGAGAGAGAACACTTTCTAATAAAATTGTTAATCCAAACTTTTTAAATCTTTTTTTATATAACACATACTTAGAGTTATTAATCCTTTTTTTTACATATAGATAACTCAAAATCTTTATATATATATATAGATATATAGATATACACATACTAGGAAGTAACTAAGAGTAAAGCTTAAGAATGATTTACAATAAAAAGTATATATTAATGTATCTATATATTTGTCACAAGAGTGATGTGAAAGAATATATATGTATCTATACATTAATCTCTTGTGATAAATATATAGATACACTAATACATACTTTTAGTGTAAATCATTCTTAAGCTTTACTCTTAGTTACTTTCTAGTGTGTGTGTGTGTGTGTGTGTGTGTGTGTGTGTGTCTAAGAATATATATGTATCTATACATTAAGGTTACACTCTTGTAATAACTATATAGATACACTGATATATACTTTTTAGTGTAAATCATTCTTAAGCTTTACTTTTAGTTACTTTCTAGTGATATGAGAAATTGACTTACTTAACAAGATCCTCACATAAAAAGGATAAAAAGAATTATAATTGATAATGCAATAATTCTTAAATAATCCTAGATCCCTTAGCCAAATATTGAAGGAAATTTGATTAAAAAATTTTGTATGGAAATAAAAAGTTATTATACATCCTAATTAGGTGAAACATTTTATTATTTATTATTTCTTTAGTAAATCTAACAAGAGAAATTTCTCTTATTTGATTATTACTTCAATAAATATGGTTCTTAAAAGAATATTATAGGATTTTACAACCTAAAAATCTAGAAAAAAAATAGCTTGATTTCTTTTTTAAATGGAAATATTTGGTAATGAAGTAAAGATCAACTTGTCTCAACACTTCTATAGGTTATTTGTTTAGCTTACAAATCAATGTTTAGTTTTCAAAGTCAAAGATATTATATCTTATTATTCAAAGTAAGATAGTAATTCTCTTTGATAGAGAGGTATCATTCAAAAGATCATGGGTAAAAAAAAATTAACTCTTTTGAAGTAAGGTTGTAGCAACTAAAGAATAATCAACACAGTAAGAACTTTATAATTAATACTCTAAAAATCAATTTTTATTAAACAGTAATCTTTTAAAATTACAACTTAAGTTAGTAGACTAAATTAGTAAATATTGATAAATTAATAAAATAATTTTTATAATTGTGTTATCCCATTCTTATCTTAAATTAAGAGTTTGTTGAGATTACAAATATATAAATAACTAACTATAATAGTTTTTTAGGTGAGTCTATTAACTCTTTTTTCTTAAAAGTTAGACTTAATTGAATCTCATCTTGAATTTTTTACTAATGTCTGTAAGCTTTGAGGTTAAATATGGAATTGCAATAAAAATTTATGAAGTCTTAAAGACTTTTTTTAATAAAAGGATTATTTTAAATCTAATCATGTTAATACATTAATTCAATTAATGCAACTAAAATAATTTTATTTCTATTTATTGTATTAAATTTGTATTCAATTAATTCAGTTGGTATAAATTAAAAGAGTTTAAGATATATTCTTATTGAACTTTGAATATATTATATAAATTAATAAGTTGACTAAATAATAGGTTTTTTATTAATAGGTTTTATAAGGTTCTAATGCTAATAATCTATAAAGGTTTTATTGCATTTGGTTAGGATAAAAGTTCTTTTTGAACTATAATATTTGCACGAAAATTTTGGTTAAACTCTAATATTTTGGAGTGTACAAAAAAATCCCTGACAAGGTTAAGGGTTCCATCAATTGAGAGTTTAAGTCAAATGATTTGAAACGGAGATTTAGAAGGTCTTGTAGGTCACTGAACTACAACCATTCCTAGACTTACAAGGTTTGTTACACGGGCATGTATCTAACCATGTAAGTCTACATCGTGCCTAAAGAGCATATATCTCTCTATAAATGTGTGCAACTTCAAAATTAAATGAGCAAACTTAAAAATTTTGTTTTCAAACTTATAAATCTTAACAAGCATACGCTAACACAATCATCAATTTCATCAGGATGCTTAGTGCCCTAACCTAAAACACATCAACACTCAATCAAACCCTATTTCAACATCAAGATAAACATAAGATGAAATAGAATTTAAAAATAAAACTTAAGCTAATTCATGATTTGCCTCATATGTAGTCCTTGTTTAACATTTTTAGGCCGATGTTCCTGCTATGCTCAAGGTGGCTTGTAAAAATTATGTTTATATAGACTTACTGTAAGTTCCATGACATCTGAATAAGCTACCTTTTATTGCTTAGTGCCATATTTTTCCTTTGATTTATTACATTAAACTTACGCAAGCTTTGGTTCTCCTTTAAATGTAGAGTCCTACAAAATATCATAACAAGACTCCTTAGGTTCAATAACATCCATTTGTTTAAGGCCATGATTAATGACATTAGATAGTTTTAAAACGACTTTTTATCCCCCTCCCTTAATGTTTACTTGCCTTTTTCATCATCTATTATTGACTTAGTAGTGGCCAAAAAGGGTCAACCTAGGACTAGAGGCACTTCTACGTCCTCCTCTATGTACGAAATCTATTGGAAAGGTAAACTTATTAACGTTAATAGACACATCTTCTACAACCTCCTAGGATATTTTACAGATTTATTAACTAGTTGCATACTTATCCTAGTCGATTTAAGTTCTCCTATTCCTAGTTTCTTAAACAACAAATAAGGTATCATATTAATATGGGCCCTTAAGTCAGTGAAGGCCTTATCTATTTTCAAACTACCAATTTAAGAAGGGATAGTAAAACTCCTTAGATTAGTAAGCTTCTTTGGTAGTTTATGTTCCAAACTTCTGAGCTCCTTCCACATAGCCTCCAACTTTTCCTTATTTGAAGAAAGCTCTTTCAAAAGTTCCATATGCTTTGGCATCTGCACAAGAGCTTCAATAAGAGGTAAGTTAGAGTGGATTTGATTGAAAAGTTCAAGGAACTGACCAAACTGTGCATCCATTTTATCTTTTTTCACTTTAGCAGGGTAAGGTCATTGACTTTTCCCAGTTGACGTTCACCTTCAGCTTTTACTAAAACATCCATAGTCTCCTTTTTCTTTTTTTCTTCTTACGGAAGCTCTTTTTCACTATTTAGGGTGATTGTCACTACTCATGCTTTTAGATTTGTGTCCACTGTACTAGGCAAACTCCCCTATGGTCTTTCAGATACTATCTTGACGATTTATCTTATTTGAACCTCCAAGTTACATATCAAAGCCTCTATCTATTAACGTCTTACATTAGAATCTTGAGCAATCTTTAACATCATCTCTTCCAAACTAAGCTTCTAGGTCAAGTTACTTGCTAAAATCCTGATGGAGAATTGTTCCTTACTTAGTCTTGATTTTTCCATGAGAAGTTGTAGTGACTCCTCCATCTCGGATTATATGTGTTGCTATATGGATTGTTAGGAGCATTCCCCAAATAATCCACATGCTCGGGCTATGATGTTCAACAACTTTGACCTGTATGCTTTAGCTCACACACCTCACGCTGCATAACTTGGCTTTGAGGATTTGTTGTCAATTTATCAATCTTCCTACTAAGCACTTCTACCTGATTCACCTACTGTGCCACTACTTCTACTTCACACATTTCTACTGACTTTTTAATTCTAGCGTGTGAAGAGCATCATTAGTAGTTGTTCAGAGCCATGTCTTCAATAAAGGCGTGGGTCACCTCTGGTTTCTTATTATTAAGCATACCCCTAACTATTGCATCAATCAACTGCCTTATATTTTGATTCAGTCCATTATAGAAAGTCTAAATTTGCATCAGAAGTGATAAATCGTGATGTGGGACTCTTCTCAACATCTCCTTAAAATGCTCCACTGCATCATATAGTGATTTAAAGTTAGCTTGGGAGTGAGAGGAGATTTCCTTCCTCAATTTTACAATCTTAGCTGGTGGAAAATACTTCAATAAAAACTTCTCCACCACTTATTCCTATATTGTCAGTGATGATCATAGCATCGAGTTTAACCATTGTTTGGCCTTTCTCCTTAAAGAGAACAGGAATAACCACAGTCTAATTACATCATCATTAGTTTTGTTGATCTAAAATATATCCCAAATCTCTAGAAAATTTAAGAAGTGTGTGTTTGGGTCTTCATCTCTTAATCCATCAAATTGAACATATTGTTGCACCATCTATATTATACTCAACTTGATCTCAATGTTATTGGCACTTACAGTCAGTCTAACGATGTTGGACTTTGCTCTAATCAAGCCCGGTTTAGTATAATCAAATATGATCCTCGATTGGTCAGCCATCTGATTTTTTAACATCCAATTGACCTCCTCCCAATTCTTCTATTTGATGTTCTAGCTCAAACTAGTATGGACAATAGGGCCCGGGCCAAGCCTTACCAGAAGGCAACAAGCAACAACAAAACGATGTCATTTTTTAATTTTTTAAAAATAAAAAGTAAGGTTGAGCTAGCCCAGCCTAACCCAGAATCCGATAACCCCTGACTTGGTCAGGCTTAGACTCAACATTATAGGGACTAGGCCCAGGCTAGCTCCAGTTTGGTCCGACTCGACCTATTGTCATCCTTAGTCGAACTCTCTCAATTGCATCCTACGAAGATTTCTATGCATTGTTCTCTCAATTTATGGATCTTCGTTAATTAAGCTTGCTATGTTATCCCAGGTCATAAATTGACCAAGATTCAAGATCTATATGAAAAAAGGAAACTAACAAATTAATTAAATAAAATAACTTTAAAATAAAATAAAAATAAAATAAAATAAAAATGACTAGAGTAATAAAATCTAGGTGTTCATAATATTATAGTCTCCAACAACTACGCCAAAAACTTGATTGATATGATTTTTATATTAATATTTAAAATTACCGCAAGTACATGGCATAGCTGCAACTATCACAAGCAAGTACAGCTCAATCTCACAAAGAGTAATTACTAGTTGTTACACTTTTGCTATTATCTAACTTAAGGATCAAATTTTGGATTTTAATTAAAAATTAAACTAAATAAGTAAACTAAGATTAAAAACAATACTGAACTCAAGATAGAGGAAAATACTTAGAAAAATCAAGATCAAATAATAATGTCTAGGTAATTAATCCCCCTAAAAATCCTTTAATTATTAACCCTTTATCATGCAATTATATTAATGATTATTGGATCATGAAAATTCTTATCTTATGTTAATATCTTTCTCAAGACTATTAAAAACTAATACATCAGTTGATTAATAGAACTCTTTCTAGTAAAACCCCTAGGATTGCATTATCGATTTGTAAATTCTGTTATTAGGTTTGAAACTAATCCAGAGGCTTTATGTTGGCTTATCTCTAGGTTTGCACGCAATTCCTTCTAATTATAGTAGAACTATTCATACAAGAGGATTTCTCAATCTTAATCATTTGAAATTAAATTATGCACTAATATTTTGAATATATTAAAGCAAGAATAAAACCCATAATTGAATTATAATAAATCAATCAATATAATTGCATTAAATAAAAGATCAAGTCATGTTGTTATCACAACTTAAGGTTCATCATACCTAGACACTAAATACATTTAGTTACTACTTATGAATAAGAAAAGCAAAGATGAATATGCAAAAAAACTAATAAAAACAAAGACATCATAATTCTAAATCTCCATTTTTCTTTTATTGGATCTTCTTGCAAGTTTGGGTTTGATGTTGTTATCTAATGGATCTCTTGACATATTCTTCATGCTTTCATCATCTTTTGATCAAAAATATCACCTTTGTATGTGTCTCATAACTTAAAACTACTTAGTAACTCGGATCTATATTATTTGCATCTGCTCGTGTCCTTTTGTAGTAAAAACTAGGATTTTTGGATTATATACGGTTAACTCTTATAGGCGTGTGGGTGACCTTTTATCTCTAAAGACACCTAAATTTGCGATTTTGCATAGGCATATAGACGTACATGGGCAACATACACAGGTGTGTATATAAACATACACAGGCACGTAACTACATATGACCAGAACTAAAATTCTTCAATTTTCACACGCTTACAAAGACTTACACAGTTATTGTACACAGTCGTGTACGTTCTTAGCTGCTTTAAATCTTTATTCTAATTGCCACAATTTCATCTGAATTATTCTCCTTTTGGTCTATGAAAGCAATCATAAAACAAATGCACTTAAAGAGAATTAAGTACCAAAAACACAACAAAACTATGAATAAGAAGCGAAACATGCTAAATATGAATGCATAATTATAGTCAAATAAACATCTATCATCTAACTAGATGTATAGCATTATAGGGTTTCATCATAACTTTAGAGAAAAAAAATCAATGGTTTTGATAGATTTATTAAAGGTATAGCACACAATTTGGGAAATTGCTCAAGGAGATTAATATGATATTCTTTAACAAAACCTAGCATTTAACTAGAAGTATGGATTATGAAGATATTCTGGAATTTTTCAATCGTAGGAAATTGTTCAAGGAGATTAATATAAACTTCATAACTCTAATTTTAAAAGAGGAAGAAATGAACTATTTGAGTTACTACAGATCAATTGATTGTTGCAATTCCATATATAAAATCATCTCCAAGGATATCTAATAGGTTAAAGAGGATTTTGGTCAAGAATTTGGATGAAACATAAGAGGCATATATACCTAGCAAATCAATAAGTGACATCATTCTTTTGATGCAAGAATTTATGAAAGGTTACTTGTTGGGCCCCGAAAATTTTTTATTATTATTTCTTTTATTATTTATTTATTGATTTATTACTTTATTCGTTTACTTTTATTTATTCTCTATTTTGCTTTAATTGTTTTATTATTATTATTATTATATATATATATATATAGTTGAGTCTTGGAATTAGTTAGTATGATTGGGAATTAGAATTTGAAATTAGAATGAAGGGTTGGGATTAAGTTAGCTTATTTTGAAGTAAGCTTGGATGTGTAGAGCCATATGAGACAAAAATAAGGGCAAAGTAGGAAGGTCCTTGTAAGTGAAGGGCATTATTGGAAGGAATGGGTATTAGAAATAAATGAATTAGATAGAAGAAGAGGT
>JANIJH010000005.1:38298286-38311757 GCA_024520975.1 Erythroxylum areolatum | reverse complement strand
GCTTTGATACCATTTGTAACAGTCCAGACTACCCGCTCACAGATATTATTTGCTTTGGGTTGCCCCTTGGGCCAAACCCTTCATAGTTTTGCTCTTCCCACCTTTGGGAAGACGTGTCTTAGGGGAGAGGTATCCATATCCTTATAAGGCATCATTCGTTTAGAGTATAAAATCTCACATCGATTGGGGTACCTGAACCGTTGTGCCAGCTAGGCTGGGCCCTAAGAAGGGTGGAGAGTGTGAGATCCCATATCGGTTGGAGAGGAGAACGAAGTATGCCTTATAAGGACACGGATACCTCCCCCCTAAGACACATTTTTTTAAGGGTGGGAAGAGCAAAACCGTGAGGGGTTTGACCCGAGGGACACCCAAAGCGGATAATATCTGTTGACGGGTGGTCTAGGCTGTTACAGGAGACCTCCTTTCTCTTTATCTATTTATACTCGATATGAATGCTTTAATCTTTCTCTTGAACTACAACAACAGGAGATGTGATATCTTTAAGTATTATAGAAAATGTAAGAGGATTAAACTCACTAGTTTATATTTTGCAAATGATTTGCTTCTCTTCTTTAGGGCTGGTATAAAATCCATTCAAATATTGATGAAGTCCCTTCAAAGGTTCCAAGAGATTTGGCCTTGACATAAACTACAACAAAATTCATGTTCTTATGTCTTATAATTTAATGCTACACTTAGAGAGGATTAGAACATTGATTGGAATGGATATCAAACAGCAACATCTATTGTATTTGTGATTACCACTGGTGACAGGGAGATTGCAATTCAAGGAATACTTGCCTTCGGCGAAAAATATAAAAAAAAGGGAGTTAGACCAATAAAGAGCTATCCTTTAGAGCTAAACATCAACTTATCAAATCCATTTTAAATTCTATACAGATATATTGAAGCGCACATGTATTCCTTTCAAAAAGACATAAGAAGACTATTGAATCCTTGATGAGGAAGTTCTTATAGGGCAAAATAAATATAAACAAGGTCAATGCTAACGTCAAGTAATTAGAGTATGCAAACCTATGGATGAAGGAGGCTTAGGGATCACTCTTATAAGCATTGCCAATAAGGTCGTATTGGCTAAAAGGATCTGGAGAACCTTGGTTGATAAGAAATTACTATAGATGAGATGGATGCATAGCTACATTTTGAAAGGAGATAGTATTTAGTCCCTTGTTAGCAAAGATTCTTTTTCATAGTTCATTAATCAACTACCCAAACTAAAGAGTTCGATTAAGCCAAATATGGGTTGCAGAATTAGGGATGGTAGTTTTTCTTTCTTGTTATATGATAATTAGATGAGAAAGGGGACTTTACAAAACATAACATAAGTTGCTCATTTTGTAGTTCAAATACAACCTCAAACCAAGGCGTGTTTGTGGATTGAAGATGGTCAATAAAGCAATTTTCCAAAAGAATTAGAATATTTGATCCCCAATTACTTAACAAGTGTTGAGTTTAAACTTTTTTACAATTGGATTAGTAATTCGGAGGCCAAATTTACCAAAAGAATCTATAGGGACTTGATAAAACCTAGAGGAA
Organism: Erythroxylum areolatum; assembly: GCA_024520975.1. Taxonomy (NCBI): domain Eukaryota; kingdom Viridiplantae; phylum Streptophyta; class Magnoliopsida; order Malpighiales; family Erythroxylaceae; genus Erythroxylum; species Erythroxylum areolatum. The sequence continues at coordinate 38,310,200 of JANIJH010000005.1, read as the reverse complement.
AAAAGGCATTTTGGGATGTACTCATTTGGAATAACAACCTACTGCTTAGGGACTTGTTTCGTTTATAGATGACAACTTTGAATAAGCTTAAAACTATGGACAAATTACATTTCTTACAGCTTTAAGATACTTGTGATTTGTGTGAAGAAGTAGCTAAAACCTTAACATATTTATTTTTTCACTGTAATTACTCAATGACAACATGGAGTTATGTGGAAATCCTCCTTAATTGGGAGTATAATCTAGTTTCTTTTTTGAATATTTTATATTTACTAATAACTAATTATAGCAAGCTCCCTAGAGATGTACTTCTGTCTCTCTCATTGGAGTTGCTAACTATTTTCTCTCTATTTGGACGAGACAAAATGCTAGAAGATTCAAGCAACTAAGAGCTCATATTACTATCTTATTCGACCTCACTATTGCTAGCATAAGGGAACAACTGATACTATATAAGGATTCTAATCATCTAAGCTGGAATATTAAAAGGGCATAGAGGCTAGAATAAGTAGTTCTTATGCTTATATTCTAACTCATCCTAGTTTTTATCTATGAGAAGAATATGCAACATATATGTACAAAAAGTATGATTGCATTAGATTGAATGTTCCAAACATGCATTTGTCTTAAAGAAGTTCTGAAATATACTCAAGATTACCTGGTTAATAGGGGGGTAAAAATGGAGAAGCCTTTTCAAGCATTGCATGATATTTGATATCCCCTCGAATCCATTTGTAGTTCTTTGGGGCGATGTAGCTCTTGATCTCCACTTACTAAATCAATCAATTACAACCATTGAGTGTAGAAGGTTATACCCTTACCTATTTTGATGAGGTGAACAATAATCAATGGCATATGTAAGAGTAGAAGCGCATTTACTGTAGCAAGAAATAAAGAAGATTGATTACTAACCTAAGACCAATCCACAATCATAAAGAGCAAGTAGTAATGCGAAAAAGGAAATTCCAATATGCAAATGAAAATTTATGCAAGATTAGCCCCTCAATAAAATAGCAATATAACTAAAGGAGCGAACCTTTATAAGGATAAGGAGAATTAAGATTGACTCAAATTAGGTGTGTAAGATCCTTATAGAACTTATAGGCAATGACTAGGAGTAAATCCCTTCGTTCAACCCACCCAGGTAAGAAGAAATGATACACTTATCATCACTAATAAGGCTTTGCTTAAGGTGAGTTATTTGGGAAGTAAGGTGATGCAACTAGCAAGATAAAAGAAGGTGATCCATGATGTGTAGATGAATAAATTGTTACACATATAGAGTGAACAGAGTGTTCAATTAGAGAGAGACCAAGAAATACCCTAAATGGTCCCCGTTGAAGAAGTGAAGTTATGTTGTGTTGTTGTTTTAGGCCTTAACATGAAGAAGATATGTATCTCGAAGGTGTGAAATGTGGCCACTAAAAGAGTTATGTCCTATTTATGGTTTAATTGCTCTGATAGTTGACACGAAAATGTTTTAGGATTGATTGCTACCTTGTATTAGTAACTAATGTAAATCTCCATAATTCTTACCAGTAATAAAATTATTTAATTTTTTTAAAAAAAAAAGTGAAAATGACAAGGATTTTAAACTAAAATAATCGGAATAAAAAAGGTCAAAAGCTACATAAAAGATGATAAGGTTAAAATAAAATAAGAGATAAATTTATGATTTAGAATTTTGATTTATTAGATTAATAATTATTAAATTAAGTTAACTTAATTAATTTATTAAAATATATTCTTATCAAGTAATTAGTAATATAAAATATATCAATGTTTATTTTAAATGTTTTAGAATATCAATATTTAATTTATATTTTGATAGAAATATTAATGTAAAACTTGTCGCCAGATACAGATACAGAGACAGAGACAAATATTTGCCAGCCGTAAAATTGCCCCCCAATTCGTAAGAAACGAAGAACCTCACCGCAGGGTTTTAGGCCCTCTCCCTCCTCTCCCTCTCCATCTCATGGCTACAGCACTCCTTGGCTCTACTTCTGCAACTCCAACCGACCAAATTGCCTCACCTCCCAAGTAGTCCAAACTCAAAACCCCACCTTGTTATTACAGTCTTGCCACCATAAAGACGGCTCATTTTTGGAGAGCCACAATAGCTACTGCTACTTGCAGCTGCTATAAGCTGGGGAGTGTTAGAAGCTTTGTAGCTATGGGCCTCTCTGGGACCACCGCTCCGACCACCTATGTTGGTTCTTTTAGACCGTTTTGCCCTTCTTATTTTAGATTAACTCGGTCTTGTCCCTGTTTTGCATCTTCTGTTAGTGGTCCTGCTCGTCCCTTCTCCAATGCAGTTCAGAGGTTCGCTTTCTGTCTTTGTAAAAGACTTTTTTTTTTTTGGGTGGCTGTTTCATTTCTTTTAGCTCTTTGGTACGTGGGGCTTTGGGTTGTTTTGATGCCCTTTTGTTCGTTTTTATTTTATGTGTTCTTTGCTGGGTTATGTGTTGTCAAGTGTAGCAAAGGCCTTGAAGTGTTTATGTAATGCTTTTCTTAATATATTTCCATTTAATATTATTAGTAAAGTTCAACATTTCCCTTGTTTTTTGGGGTTTGGCTCGTGGGTGCCGATTAAAGGATTTCTTGTGATTGCTTATGCTGGGTATTCTTTTTACATGCTTACTCTGAATCATATGCTTCCTTGATATATAGATTTTGCCATTCAAATTTCATTTGTTTTATAGGAGTATTATGTAATTGACATGTGTAATAATTTTGGCTGGCCTACTCTTTATGCTTTATTCTTGATTGGTTTTATAATATGTATTGTGTTACCTGTTTAGGTGTTTTGCGTCTTCTAACTGATTTCTCTGGCCCTGTTTTTCTACCTTTTATTTCATATGTTTTGACGTTCCAGTATGTTTGTTTCTTTGTGATAAAAGTGGAAAACCACGATTATAATAGAACATGAGATATGTGCCAGCTGATCTCTTACAACTAGCGATTCACGCATCTCAAAAGATTTGCCTGAGATAGCATGGTCTCTCAAGTAATCAGAAAATTGACTTATCTATTTTACTGAAAATGAATCTAACTTTATCATTTTCTTTCAATCATTTCCTTATGTTATCAACATGTTTTCCGGCACTTTCTATTATTTGTCAAAACTTTTGTTCTAAACTTAACGTCTATGTTTTCTAAACATTCCCTACACAACTCTTGGTCTTTGCTGCTTACTAAATTGCTTGCGTTGTTAAATTTTAGCCCTCTGTGGCCTTCAATCAAATGATTTAACTGTATCTTTTATGCTTTTGTTGCTTCTCCATATTAATTGATGCTTAATATTGAGTTTCATGCGTTTGATAGCTTATTGGACCTGCAAAGACAAGATGAGAAAAAACCTGTTTTGAAGGTACCTTATCCTCCAGTTGAAAGCAATAGATACTCATGGAAAGCAATGGGTGAAGAGTTGCGGGACCAAAGGAGCTACTTCTTGAACAAGCAAGGCTGTGTTCAGTGTGGAAGCTCTATTTCAAAAGTCAGCCATAGAAGCATACAAATGCAGGATAAACCAAATAACAATAACAATGCAAGTGTCAGAAATGTTGGACTCACTAATAGTAAGGACCATGCTGTACCTTTGCCACTTGGTTCTGAAGTAAAGAATGACAGTAACAACATTATATCATTGTGTGGTAGAGATGATCGTTCAACATATCAGAAAAAGCCAAGCAATAATGCTTCTAACAGCATCCTAATAGATGCTGCACATGCTAATGGATCACTGGAAGGAATAATGTTGGAGAACCAGAGAAAAGTAGAGTTTGGTCAAACTGATGCAGTTACTAGTCCAGTTGGCATTGATCGGGTTAATGGAAACAGTGCTGTTTTTGGACATAATTATGAAAAATCCAGAGTAAAGGAGAACCAGATAAAAGTAGATTTTGGTCAAACTGATGCAGTTACTAGTCCAGTTGGCATTGATCGGGTTAATGGAAACAGTGCTGTTTTTGGACATAATTATGAAAAATCCAGAGTAAATGAAACATCTGCTCAGCAAGATAGTTATCAGATGCGTAATTCTAATGCAGCTATGGTTGTTAAGTATGACTCTGAACTGTCCAGAGTAGGAGAGACTGCTCCCCAGCTTTATGATAACATGATAAGTAATGTTACATCTTCTGTTGGCTATGATAAGAAACAGTCCAAGACTGAAGGAATATCATCCCGAGAAGAGAGTCGCCAAAGGCTAACTGGTATATATGAAGATATTCTGATTGTTGATAATGTTCTTTTGGCGAAGGAGGTTGTTGCTAAGCTTATCAATCAATACAGGCATCTTATACATGCATGTGATACAGAGGTATGTTTTCTAGACATTGGATTCTTTTCATAGTTTCTCTTGCAAGCATTGTTCAAGTCTAAAAATTTATGTTGATATCAAAGAGAAAAATTTATAAGTTCCAAGGCTTAGCTTCTTTGGGTTTCATATAATAGGGTTCTTGAGTATCACTGGGGGTTGAGGCTACATTAAAATTTTGGTAAAAAGAGATTTCTTTACTATTATATGATGATGAATATCACGGATATTTTTGTTCTTGTGTAATTATTCCTGTATAAAAAATCTAAAATTATTAGATTATATGCCTTTTCTGTATATGTCTTTTTGTGAAATATCTTGTACATATATTTATTATGAAATATTTGTGTAACATGTATTACCCTTCTTTCTTAATTAGTAAGGCTAGAAGAAAAAAGTACAATCAATATTACTTTGTCTTTCTACGCGGCAGCTTAGAAATTGTTATTGAGCCACCTTTTTATCAATCTTATGGCTGAAAGTTGAACTTAATTGTCAAAATTTCCCTTCTTTTCCCCCTTTGGTCAGCCTTTATAGTTAGATAAGATTGGCCTTGTCAGAATCTAACATTATCATCTCTGGGAGAAAGAGACCTTGCTAGGATCAAACTTTGGATATGCATTGCTCCTTTGTGTCAGCCACACCTTTTGTGGCAAGTCAAAATTGCTCCCCATCTTCTCACCACAGCCACTGTTCCATCATCACACTTATCTTTCATTAAAATCATTAACAATTCATTGCTGGCCATCATTGTACTAGTCTGTCGTCCTTGTCAACCATTGTTGTACTGAGGTCATAAGCGTTCTTAGAGATTGATAGACATTTTAGAAAAGAGAAGTTGGATAGTGAGTTGATGACCACACCTATTTATTGTGCATTGACCAATTGGCAGATGTATTCACAAAAGAACTACTTCCAGTGTTTGGAAAACTTACTTTTAAGCTAGGAATTGAGAATATCTCCTCACCAGCTTTGGGGGGAAGTGTTGAAGATCACGAATATTGTGTTCTCCTGTATAATTATTCTTGTATAGGAAAATTAAGAGTCCCTTATTCTATTATACATCCTATATAGGAAGGTTTTAGACATATATTATATTGAACATCTTATTATGAAATTAAAAAACTATATGGATATTTTAGGAAGCAATAAATGCTCATACATATACAGTTGTAAACTGCTCATTCTCCATGCGCAAAGTGAAACAAAAACTATTCCTTATGTATTTGAGCTACAAACACATTTATACAACCTAAAGGACAATCTTTTAAGTTCCCATGTCTGTTCTCATCAATATGAGAAATAAGCTGGAATATGCTCTCATCTGTTATTTCTCAAACCACATACAGGTCAGCGATATTTGCACAGCGTAGAATCATTTCATGTGTGAGTTGCTACCTATTTTATTACAGCTATAAAATTCACAGGTAGCAGGGATTGATGTGAAGCAAGAAACACCTGTTAACCATGGAGAGATAATATGCTTCAGTATTTATTCTGGACCTGAGGCAGATTTTGGATATGGAAAGTCATGTATATGGGTAGATGTTCTTGATGGTGGTGGCCAGGATATCTTAGCTGAATTTGAGCCATTTTTTGCCAACCCATTCATTAGAAAGGTGGATTTTCATTTTTGGTTTCTTGTAATGTATTTGCATTGATCTCAGCTTCTTCATTGGCAAAATTTTTAATAGTAGCCTGATAACTGTGTTGATATGTTCTCTATAGCATTCTTCATAAATAATTTCTGTTAAACTCTATTCATTGGATTGTCTCTCTTTCTTTCCCGTGTTATGCAGTGACTGGCTGATTCTTTATGCCTCTCTCTTTCTCTCTCATTATCTTCTTTTGCTGTGACTTACATATTTTTCATTATTCCACTGAAGTATGATAATAGATTTACCAAATTTTAATGATCTTTTGGACAATGCACCGAATGATTAGATTAAATATTTCCTCTGCATAATTTCAGATATTTTAGATTTTCATTCTCTTGCAGAACTTGATGGTGCTGTTTGTATTATTTTTCCTGTGGCTTATTTGGTTTAAGAAATATGGGGATTTCTTTATTGTAACATTTTATAGTCCCTCAAAACTCCAACATGATATAGAGTAAGAAAGGGAGAGAAAAAAGGATATAGAGAGTGAGAGAGTGAGTAATATAACATGTATTGTTGATTTTACTTGATAATGGGAATAGAGACTATTTACACCCTGGAATTTAACATGCATTGTTAATTTTACTTGATAATGAGAATGGCAATCTTTCTAATATTCTTGTGGGCAAAATACTTTAGCTACTTCTATTACCTTTGAGGACAATCTATCTGTTTCTATATAATTGTCCTCAGGGTGTCAATTATTTGGTTGCTTGCTAACTCTATAAGCTACTTTAAGGTGTTAAAGTTACTTGTTTTTTTAATGTAGGTTTGGCACAATTACAGCTTTGATAACCATGTCGTTGAAAATTATGGTATACCTCTTCTTGGTTTTCATGCTGACACGATGCACATGGCAAGGTTATGGAATTCTTCACGACGGCTGGAGGGTGGTTATTCTCTTGAAGCTTTGACAAGTGATAGACAACTCATGGCTAGGGCTTCATCACGCTACCAGAAGTTAATTGGTAAGGTGTCAATGAAAACCATCTTTGGAAAGAAAAAACTGAAAAAGGATGGTTCTGAAGGAAAAATTACTATTGTGGCTCCTGTTGAAGAGCTACAAAGAGAAGATCGAAAACCATGGATTTGTTATTCAGCCTTGGATGCAATAAGTACCTTGCAGCTTTATGAAAGCTTGAAAACCAGTCTATGTGGTGAGAATTGGATGTTGAATGGAGATTGGGTTCTTGGAAAATCAATGTTTGACTTCTATCAAGAATACTGGCAGCCATTTGGTGAGCTTCTAGTTAGAATGGAAGCGGAGGGAATGCTGGTTGATCGTGCGCATCTGAAAGAGATACAGAAGGTGGCCATAGCAGAACAAGCAATTGCTGCTCATAATTTCCGTACTTGGGCATCTAAGTATTGTCCTGATGCTATGTATATGAATGTAGGAAGTGATGCACAGCTACGCCAATTACTATATGGTGGCATTACAAACAGGTAATCTCTTGTTTGGGGCATTGATTTAATTGTTATCATCTTTCAACTGATATCAAGTTCAAGTCTTTTAGTCACAAATATCATTTTGCATAATTTCATTCCAAGTATAAAAAGTGATCTTTGCTGGTTTGGCTCCTATATGTTTAGAGAGTTAATTTCCTCTGCATTTGAAGTTGTATTTGTAGCATGAATATGGAGTTTATGGTGTAACTTTCCTGCATTTCTCTGGGAGAAAAAAAGTTCATAACATGAAGGCAAAGTGATGATGTTGACATAAAACTAGAGTTTTGAAAAAGCATGAAAAGAATTAAAATTCTCTATTCTTTTTTCAATGGTTGCAGTGCAACCCTTGAAAAACTTGAAGAAGCAAAGGATTTCAAAGTTCCTAATGTTGATAAAGTGATTGAAGAAGGAAAGAAGAAGCCCACAAAGTATCGAAAAATTAGATTGTACAACGTTGGTATTGATCTACCTGCAGAAGTGTATACACCAAGTGGTTGGCCCTCTGTCAGTGGAGATGCTTTGAAGGCCCTTGTCGCTGCAATTTCTGGAAGCGGCAAGTCAATCTGTGTTGCCAACGAGAGATATTCGAAGTCATTGTCAGATGGAGGAGAATCATTAAGAACCTTTAAAACAGAGGAAGAAAGGATTGAGGCTTGCCAAGCTATTACTTCTTTATGTGAAGTATGCTCTATAGACTCTTTGATATCCAATTTCATCCTTCCCTTGCAGGTAAAATTTAAATTCTTCATTTTATGTTAACTGATATCGTAATAGGCCTTAGTGGGTTTTTGGTTATTATAAAATCGTCCCGGGATAAAGAATTATAAAGGGTTAAACCTTTTTGAAAATTTTCATTTTCATGTCTAAACTTTTAAAGTTGTCAATTAAATGTTTAAAATTTTAAAAATTGGACAACTCAATTCAAACGGTTGTCTTCTGTTTACATTTTGCTGATATGATTGACAGAGCACGTAGATACTAAAATTTGGAGGGGTTATGTGATATCTTCTTTCTTGCATGATTTTTAGCATCAAACAAGTGATCATAGGAGGCACAAAATGCATGTTGATGAAAACGAAGAGTTACATAACTCCTCTAAACATCAATCGTTACGTGATCCATCAGCCACATCAACAAGATGTTTATGAGACACATTTTTGAACTGAGTTGTCTAATTTTTAAAAGTTTACACTTTATTAAAAATTTTAAAAGGATGGACACTTAAATGAAAAAGTCTAAAAAGGTTTGATACTTTTTAGTTCGTTATCTTAAATCATCCCACAAATAAGAACCATGCAGAAAGTAGAATCCACAGATGTCTTTTGGTATAATACGTCATTATGACTGCATATTTGAAGGTGGCATATAGTCCACGACGATAGTCATCTTACAATTCCTTTTTCTCCACATGCCTATTAATATTATTTGTGTCCCATGCTTTTGTTGGTGATTAGAATATACAATTCTAAAGAGCTAAAAAATGACTCCCTTTGCTTTTAATTTGAATACTTGAAGTCAGGTTTTTGTGGGTATATGTTTAGAATTTATATTATTTTGCTTCCTCTCTCTAGTCAAGGATTAACATTTTCTGTTCAAATTTCCATTCAGCTCATTTGAGATTGATATTTTTATAATTTTACATTCTTGGTGTAAATATTGTAATCTGTACTAGAATATAATCTACACAACTCAGTTAGAAAAGCCAAAATGTTTCTATAAAAGGTTTTGGTCATATAAAAGTTCAATATTGTTAATTTGAGATCTTTAAAGTACTTTTCACAATGCAAGCCATGCCAGTTAATTAGTTGGTATATACTATTTAAACTTCTATGTTTGCTATAAGTTTAATTATTTGGCATGGCTTTATCTTAGTATTCTGCATTCTTATTAAATAGCCCTATAGCTCCAAAATTTTGAAACTATTGATTCTTGTAGTGCTGTCTCTCTACTGCAGGAAAGTAATATAGCTGGCAAGAATGGGCGCATACATTGTTCTTTAAATATTAACACAGAAACTGGGCGTTTGTCAGCAAGGAGGCCAAATTTGCAGGTATTGATCTATTTTCCATTAATTGCTTTCCTAGAGTGAATTTATAATTGATGAATTGTTTTCTTTTGATAATGTCACTGAAAAAGGCATGACTTGGCCATCAAACATATGTCTGTGCTATCTGCTATTTTAATGATATTACTTGCCTAGCAAGTAGGATTAAAACTTTCTAGGAAATCAATGTGAATTCAACTGAAAAGCTTTAGTATTTTATTTTATTTATCTCGTTCCTTGGTTATGCATAAAATCAGAGAGGGCCATAATAATCATCTTGTTGGTGCCCAAATTTTCCAAAAATTGAAGACAAGATGGAGGCTTTAATATTGCTATCTGAATGTGATAGAAATTAAACTTTCACTATTACCTTCATTCAGAATCAGCCTGCTTTGGAGAAGGACCGGTATAAGATCCGTAAGGCATTTATAGCTGCTCCAGGAAATTCCCTTATTGTTGCAGATTATGGGCAGGTGAGTATTTGTTATCCACCAATTTATGTTGTATCTCAGGCTTTGGTCTGAAAGAGATTTCATGTTACAGCTTGAACTTCGAATTCTTGCACATCTTTCTAACTGTACGAGCATGTTGGATGCGTTCAAAGCTGGTGGAGATTTTCATTCAAGAACAGCTATGAACATGTATCCACATATTCATGATGCCATTACAAGAAAGGAAGTACTTCTCGAATGGTACCCACAATCAGGTGAAGATAAGCCCCCAGTTCCACTGTTGAAGGTAAATCGGTAATTGTTTTGCCATTCTCTTCATAAAAGTATGTTGAAATGAGAAGCAAGGAACTCATTTTTGTAATTTTCATTTACTCACTTTCCAACTTTAAGTCCACTTTCTAGTTTTGAAGCGATTTGGGAACAAAAATTCTCTTTTTTTTTGAGATTTAAACACAAGGATGCAATTAGCTTTTAAGGGAGATGGAACATAGAGTATAGTTTTATGAACTAGTTTCAAAATGTAGTGGTTAAAGTTTATAGATAAAGATAAATTGAACGTTAGTGTTTGATTCAAACTGGGATGGTGCTTCAGCAGCAAGATTGGATAGCATCTACTCCATCTATTAATTCATGCAAATGTTACTGGCAAATAAAGTTTGGTGTATAAATGAATACTTGCTGAATTGGTGTTTGCACAACTTGTGCCATGGACAAAATCAAGATTTGTGTATCTTTGCCTTTTGCCAAGTCCATTGTTCTTTGTCATGGATATGACTAGAGTTTGGCAACTGACCACTTATAGGGCTCCTCAGTTTGATATTCTCTGGATTGCTTCTTGTTGGAGCAGCTTACTTTGATCCAAAATCTAATGCGCAAAAGGACAAAAAAAAAATACTATTTTGTATTTTCTTGAACATTATGTGGAAATTGCAGCGGCTAGTACTTGTTGAATATTATGGAGATTTAGTATTTAGTATGAAAATATTATTATGTATCTAATATAGGAATAATTTATCTAAGTAGTTCTAGGTATTATTTAAGAATCTTGTATTTTTTATTATGGAATATTGCACTATCCTATTATTGTAAATAGGTGGGTTAAATCTAGTGAATATGGTAGAACTAGAAGGAAATAAAGAATAAGTTTTGGAAAGGAAAAATACGATTGTTTATTGAATGCAAATAAACTGATATGGAGAATATTGGAGAATCTCATTGACAACCACACCAATAACAAAAGACAATTCGAGTTGCCTAAACTCCAAGAATATACTTAAAAATAGATGGATTGCACACCTAATGACAATTACGATAGACCTAGTTATAGATTTGACTCGTAGAGACGTACTTGTAGATAATAATAAATCCTAATTGTAGATAACAATAAGTAACCCACTTCTACTGAAAATCTGAAACTACCAACTCTTCTTATTTTTCCTCTGATAACTGCCAACTAATTACATTATTTGCTCTTGACTTAGTCTTCTTGTGAAGGTATGTCTTTAGTGGTCTATCAGTACCCCTCCCTTGGAAAGTTACCTTGTCCTCAAGTTGAAAATAGGGATATCGTTGTTGTAATAGGTCATATGATTCCTAGTTGGCATCTTCAGAAGGACGGTTCTGCCATAAGATGAGCAATTCCAGATCTAATTCATCACCATGCTTAATCCAATGGTGAGCCAATGCTTTTTGAGGTTTCACATCAAAACTCCCAATTGGAATTCAAAGATAATGGAGTTGGCGGATTGGTGGAGAGTTGTCCCTTAGCTTCTTTAAATAGTGAGACATGGAAAATAGGATGCATCTTGGCGTTAACAGGGAGCTCTAGTTCATATGCTACTGGACTCCAACTTTTGAGAATCTTATAAGGACCAAAAAACTGAGGCGAAAGCTTCTTATTCATACGCCTAGCGAAAGAATGTTGCCTGTATGGTTGGACTCGTAAGAAGACAACATCACCAATTTCAAATGATTTTTCTCTACGATTCTT
>JANIJH010000005.1:38270986-38281590 GCA_024520975.1 Erythroxylum areolatum | reverse complement strand
CCGAGATATAATTAAATATCCCGAACCCATCCTAATTACCAAAATGCCCTTCCTATAGGAGAGGGGATGTTACAATAGTAGTCATATAATTTCTTTAAATTTATAAACTCTTTTAGGTGTTTGAACTCCAATATATTACACTATTGTGAATCAAATCTGTTGCTTCTTTTATCATCTCCAACTCATTATTCACAATCAAATTTAGAATATGCGCAAAAAATACATATAGAATAAACTTCCACCAACTAACATTCTTTCAACCTGTATCTTATTCTTCAACTTTTTAATCATAACATCATTTGTGCTACAATTGTTGGCTATTATTATATACAAATTGGTGTTGATATTCTAATTTATCAAATAGTCTCCTAACATGGTTGCCAACCTTTTGTTTGTATATGGTATCTATATATAAATGAACCTACCATGTACAAATATGATCAACATCAATCATAAAACAATCAGTACGTAAATGGTAACAATATTAAAAAGTATAAATTACCTCATATCTCTTCACAATGTTCTTCAATGTATTCAGAGTTCGAACCTTGAAGGTCAGTTGCAGTGAGTTGCAAAACATCTTAAATCTTTTGATATCAACTATAGATAGTAGATGTTCATCACCAATTACCATAGAAGCAATAAAAAGTCTTGGTCTGTTGTTGTCATAAGATGTTGCAGTCATTTCATTATTCCCTCTCTTAATGCTAAGGATAAAAAATGTTTGACCTCTCGATAGGATCTTTTTTCTATTACACAAATTCATATGTATCTTTAAATAAGAGATTCCACTTTTTGAACTCCTAACCAACATCTTATGACAATACTTATATTCAACTTTTTTTATTCCATCCATTGATCTAGTCTTATTGAAGCGATTCTAAAATTTACTTTTCAATTAACATGGACTTCTATCTTCACTTGGTACAGGATTAGAAGCTTCCACTTTTGTCTCTAGTATTAGATTACAACTCTCCACTGAAGGAACGTACTCGTCCATCTGAAACAATCAACATATAAATATATATGTTATTCATAATCATAATTGATAATTCATAAACATGGACTTATATGGTCACATATATATTGGTGTATGTGATTGTGTAAGTATGATTAAGTGAGATATATAGTCAAAAACACGTTTGTATAAGTGACCGTGTAAGTCTACACAAAAATTTCACAATAACTTACACTATCACACATACAATGTGTGACAATACATACACCCTTATGCGCTTTGTGACATGGGAGAGAATTGATGATCATAAATCATAATGACAGATTTAAAGTTTATCAGTGATGTATGTGACCGAGTAAGTCTGTATGTGACACAACACACGGGCATGTAGAAGGTCAATTATACGAATGTGTACGTGACTAGGTATGTCGCTTATATGTATGTGATCATTTGAGTTTTTGAAACGTTATAGTCACTTACACGACTACATACACGCCGATGTTTATGACTGTGTAAGTCCTCAAAAACACCCCAAACGGCAACAATCTAAAAAATTTCAATATTTTACATATTCAATTTTTAATCAAAAGATTTAAAACCAAAATACGATGAAGGAACTTTAGCTTGGTGGGTGCATGACGAAGAAGCAAAAATTACCGCGGAGCGGTAAGTGAGGCAATAGGGCGATGCAACGAAGGGGCAGTGGGAGAGTGCGAAGATTGGAAGAGGAAGGTGAAGGATGTGGAGGAAGGGGAACTTGGCGGTGGGCCACATACTGGTCTGAAAGAGAGAGAGAGAGAGAGAGTGAAGCCTTAAAGTAGGGAAAGAAAACGACGCAAGAGAGGGAGAAAACATAGGGAACATGATGCAGGATAACTTAGAATAAAACGACATTGTTTTGTTTGTAAAAAACGAAAAAATTTAGCCTAAAATGATGTCGTTTTTTTTTTTGTTAAAGACCTACCAAGACTCAAGATAGGCTTTATGTTTGGATGTGAACAGAGGGATGGAAGGGAATGGAATGGAATGGCCCAAATGACTCAGGCCATTATTTGGAAGTCTATTTTGAAACATGATGGAATGGCAATTAATGGCTTTGGAAGCCATCCTTTGCCATCCAAATCTAATATTTTGTGACCCCCCAAATTGGGGGGTCAAGGATGGAATAGCATGGCTTACCTTCCAAACCTCTCTTATTTTATTTAAACTTCCAAACAATGGAGTGGCCCATTTCATTCCATTCCATTCCACTCCATTCCATTCCATTCCATTAATTACCATTCCATTCCATTATATCTTAAACTCAGATACCGTTAGGGTCTAATGTCAACGGGCACAAAGGCTGTTCCTCCTTGGCCTTGAAAATTACGATGATCACTAGACATCATTTACTATAATCAGAGTAATGACAACAAGCTAGGGCAGGAAAACTGAATTTGTTAATAGTTTACTCAAATTATAACTTATAGAGAGGTTATCCCAGGGACAATGGAAAGTGACTGACTCTTCCTTATCGGACGAATCTAATTTTCATGTATGGAGGTTCCAACAATATAAATCATCTACAACCTGGTATAGGTGATGAGTGTCACCTGAATTCTTGATGTACCTGCATAGCAGGTCAAGTACTATACGGATTATAATGCAACTGGTTTAGCAGTCTCATAAGTTTCTGAGATCAGAAAAGGTAAGACTAAATTGTATGCAGCATTCAGGAGCAATGTATATTTACTTTCTACTTCTGCACACAGGGTTTTATAAGCAAGCTGGAAAGCTTAAACACCTAACTAAGGTTTTATAATGCAAGTTGGAAAGATTTAAGCTCAAAGACTGAAATTTGACATTTTTTATGTAAGGTCTCGCAGATGATGTGGAATGTTCTGATAGGTCCAAAGGACGTGTTCGTTTGAATACTGGTTGGCTGGTGGGGTCTTCAACTGTATTATAAGAAATGACGTAAATACCCACGCCCTAGTGAGCCGTTTTTTACTCTCAAAAGCACAAATGAGTGGGGGCATTGTAGGAAAATGATAAAAGGAAACACAAAAGAAAACCGTTGAAACAGAACAAAGGACGCGACTGAATCTTTGGTTAGACATCTTTTCCTTGTTCCTGGGACTTTTTACATAACGCTATGTAAGCGTATAACGAGGTGAGATTTGGTGATTGAAATTAAGACGCAAGAGGAGGGTGGGATTTTTGTTGTGATTGTTGGCAAAGATGATTGCGTGGGGGAAGAGGTTAAGGAAGGCTTGTGGAGCTTCATTTTTATGGCTGATTTGCTTGATTTATTTCACTCAGGTTTCGTTTACCCGTCTATCTTTTTATAGAATTTTTTGTGACTATAAATTTGTAAAGGTTTCTTGAAGGAACTTTGTTTTCTGGGGTGATGATGTAAATGAAGAGAGAAAGATTGTTTCATTATTGTGCTGTTTTTATTGTTTTGAGCGAAGAGAGAGAGGGATATTGAAATAGATGTTTTCGTTGTTATTGATTTATGGGTAAACATAGTTGAGATTTCTTTCTTTGATTTTTCAAGTTGATTGCAATGTTAGCTGTGTGTGATATACGGCTTTGAGGCAATGTAATGTTTTTGAATTTTAGTTGGAAAGGCATTAGCATTAGCTTACTTGCTTTTACGAATGCAAACTTGGGTGGTTGCAGGGTTTCAGATCATTCGTTTGGACTGCGGTTTCGTATCATTTGAAAGACAGACTTAAGCTGTCACCCTCAGCCTCCCAATTCGTCTCTTCTGTGGCGTTTTTCCCTTGGAGCATAAAACCTCTATATGGGTATCTTCTTTCTTCTATGTATTGTTGTGATTTCTGACTGCTTTCATATTTATGATTGTGTAAGAAACCAAAGCAATATCAAGAAGTGCTTTCGGGACAACTTTTGCTATCTCATTGCTTCTTGTTCCGTCTACCAAGTTTTATTTTTAACGCTGTTTATCTTTGGAAATAGATATTATGAAATCAGATGGGTTCACTGCCATACGCCTCATTTGAAATTATTCATCGGATATAGACTGTCCATTGGCCAAGGGTTACAATCTTTGTGGTGTTATGTGTAATTGAAAGGACTGAATAATTATGGTGGCAGGAAGTGCTACTGCTGCCAGCCTGCTACTGTACTAGTACAGTCATTTGATTATCCTTTTCTACTTCATTAAAAGATTTGATAATTAATTTGTCTTTGTTAAACAGGATTCTATCTGATTGCATCCCCATTAAGGGAAGAAGAAGGATACCATACTTAATACTTGCAACCGTGCTCTCTCTTGTGCCATGGCCTATTCTAGGATTGAATGAGACATTAAGGAATTCCAGGTGGCACCTCATTATCTTCTTGACAGTGCAAAACCTGGGCTCTGCTATGGCAGATGTTGTGGTTGACGCAATGATTGCTGAGGCAGTAAGGTTTGAGCAGTAAGTATTTCACTTTTTGTCTTCTTTTCCATTCTGTTTGAAATAACATTTTAGTTGAACAAATTATCCCTATGTGACTTAATGTGGACCTCTGGGATGTAGCACTAACTTTTCACGTGTGTTATGTTGGCTTTTGTATTTGCCTCATCAATGTAGTGTGGTTGTGAAAGACTACTCTCCAGTGTAGACTTAGATGACTCTATAATGTGTTTTTGGTTATACTTCAGGGTGTTTGTATGTCTGGATGTTTTGTGTGGGATGTTGTACTACCTATTTGTACGGATACTTATTTTATGATGAATTAGACATTTAAACTGTTCTACTTGGATATATGATATATGTGGCAATAGCCTTTTTTGCTGAACTTTGATTTTATGGCGATTTAAACAGTTCCTCGTTTGCTGGAGATCTACAGTCAATATCTTGGTTGTCAATGGCCATTGGTGGAATATGTGGCAGTTTGCTAGGAGGTTATGCATTAAACAACTTACAAATCGATAACATTTTCCTTTGTTTCTCCGTGTTGCCGACTCTACAGTTACTATCGTGTAGTCTAGTTCAGGAGAAAAATGTAGGTAGTAAAGGTTTTCCAAACGTTGCTGGTTCAAATTATTCCCTTCTTGTGAATGAGAATGGTAGTAAGTTGGATGAAGATAATTTCTTCAAAGGAAAGTCCGATTTTGGTACTTCCAGAAGAAAGAAGGGCCAAAAGAATGGCAAAGGGAGGGCAACTAGAATTACAACATCCCAGATCAATGAGAAGAAAGACTCATTACCATTGCACTGGTTCCACTCTCTGATTGTGGCTTCATACAGTTTGTTGCATGCATTTAGGCAGCCAATTATTTTGAGGTAAACACCGTGCAATCTTTTGCTTCTTAGTTTTTAGTTTTGCTTTAGCAATTGATGGCCATAAGTAAAATTCCCAGATTAAATGGTTTGACTGTTGTCAACCACGACAGTAAATATTTTCATGTCATTAAATGGACAAATTCTAAAGAGAATTAATGATATTTTGTTAGTTTTCTACTGATGATCATTGGAAAAGAGGCAGTATAATTATTCAATCTGTTGTGTAAAATCTAATTACTATATTGTGTTTTCTTCTTTTGACTTCTTTTTCTGGTCTTGGGAAAACCAGACCAATGGCTTGGTTTTTCCTAGCACACATCACTGTTCCAAACATCTCAACAGTAATGTTCTATTACCAGACAGAGTTCTTGAATTTGGATGCTTCCTTTTTGGGCACTACACGTGTTGTTGGGTGGCTAGGCCTCATGATTGGAACCTTCATTTACAATCAATACTTTAAGACTTTGAAATTGCGGAAAATTCTGTTGTAAGTAACACGATTATAAATAGACTTGTCATAAATATTTATTTTGAAGTTTCATTTGCTTACTATCTTTTTGTGTGTTCCTATTTGTATAATGCAGGTGCGCACATATTGGCTTGGCTTTCCTGAGCCTTTTAGATATGGCTCTAGTGTCTAGGATGAGTCTCACATATGGAATTTCAGATAGGATCATGGTCCTCTGGGGATCTGCCCTTTCTGATGCTATCAATCAGTTTAAGTATGTGGAAGTTTTCCTATATCTTTATATTTTTCTATGTTATAGATGTTGGATACATGAACATGCTTGTTTCTTACATGTTTTTAGTGCATGCATTTGCATAAATACATGTATGCTTTTTCATGGATCTTTGCTTCAATCTTTGTATATATGATGGATGTAAGTTTCTTTTATCAATTGCTGAGTTCTAATGCTATTACTCCTCTTGCTCTTCACTTACAGGTTCATGCCATTCTTGATCTTATCTGGACAATTATGCCCACCAGGAATAGAAGGAACTCTATTTGCTCTATTTATGTCAATAAACAATTTTGGTTCCACAGTAGGATCATTTGTTGGAGCAGGATTGGCTTCATTTTTGAACTTATCCTCAGGATCCTTTGACAACCTGCTTCTGGGCATATCCATTCAAGTTTTCTGCACTTTCATTCCAGTTGCTTTCCTATTTCTTATACCAACAGAAGCCACAGGAATATCTGCATAGTCAGGGACTGGCACTTGGCTATAAAATAAGGTTACCAACTGAGGAGCTAGTTGAAATTTTGTCTGCTGGAGTTTTTACTGCTGTTGAGCCTATCTTAGGTTACAAGACCTCACATTCTAAAGAACATAGAGTTGCTTTTGATAACACCGAACTTTCAATTTGCCAATATAAATCAAATTTTAGGTTCATAGTTCAATTAAAGAAGACAGAAAGCCAATAAACTCTATAGGAAGAAATTATAGTGCTGAAAAGTTGATATGTAAATCATTAGAGGCCACTTTATCTAACTCTTAACTCGTGGGTCAATTAGGAGGCAGGAGTGGAGCTCCATGTCTTGAATGTAGACATTGACTTTATTACTACATATGTTCTTTTCTTTTTTTTAAATGATGAGAAAATAAACTTTATGTTTGATGATTTTTCTTTCGATCTATTGCTCTGATTGACTTTGTTACTACATATATTTTTGTTCTTTTCTCTCTCTTTTATGATGAGAAAATAAAGTTTATGCTTGATGATTTTTCTTTTAGTTGATTGTTTTGATTGTTATCCCTCCTAAATGAAATGACCATTGGAAATTGGTTGAACTAGGAGTAAAAGGCCATCTAAAAGTGAAAGTCTAAAATTTTATTAAAAGCCTAAATGAATTAAACAAATTAAGGTAAGCGATTGGGAGGTTATGCTAATAAGTAATATGATGCAGGATAAATAGAAGAATTATTAACTAGTAGCTAAAAATCACAAAATTAAGAAATATGACTGATACTAGGCTACTGAAATATCAAGTTTCAAGGTTAACTTTTGGCTTATAATGTTAAAATTTTAGGGTTTAATTGTTGAAAATTTAGGCTTAAGATTTTAGGGTTTAATATGCTTGAACTTGAGACTTTGGTTGTTGGAATTTTGTAGTGAATATAAAGAATGGAAGGTAAGAAACTAGGAGTCACTCCTAGGATCTAAGAGTTACTCTTAAAAGAAAGCATCACACCTTCTAGTTGAAAGCTCAAGTTCGTAGAAAAATTTTAAATTGCTTATTATTATTAAAGGGCTATATATATATATAGTTCTTAGAACTCTTATTCTAGTATGAAAGATTTCCTAACAAAATTTAATCCTATTCTATTAAAAATTCTATAAGTCCTAAACAACTAGGATCACATGTCCTAAACAACTAGGATCACATATATAAAATAGAACAAAACTTACTACTACTTCCTATCTAATAAGGAATCCTAACATAATCTAAATTTCAATCTTCATCTTTTTTTTTTTGGTCAACTCAAATTTCAATCTTCATCCTAGCAAATTAAGGCTTATACTTGACTAATTTTTTTTCTTTTATTTCTTGCATATACTTTAAGTTCTTTTGTATCAATTCTTCCTGGCTTGTCTGAAGTCATCCTTGACATAGAATGTGATAAATATTAAGTCTGAATTCAAATTCTAAAAATTTGATTATAAAATCCAAGTACTGTTAGAAATTGATCTTCCTGTCCACTTAGCAAGAAATTATTGATATCCTCTTTCTTATGGCTATAATTTGTTAATCAAGAACATCCTCTATTTTATTTTTAAGTTAAGGAGTGGATGGAAGTCTTAACAGTTGCAGCAGGGGATTGTTCATCTTATCCTTGATAATAGTTAAATTCGTAACATTAAAGATATGATTTATTTCCATGTCACTTGGTAATTCTAAAACATAACCATTAAAACTTAGTAAAGTTTCTTATATTTTCCTTTCTGAAAATGCTTTGAATGAATCCTAGACATCACTATATCCCCTTCATTGAATTCCACCAATAGACGATGTTGATCAGTGCATTCTTTATAAGACAAATTGTTAGTTATTATCTTTCATTGTATCTCATTAAAGATATCATTTATGTGTTGGGTAAAACCTTCAGCTTCAACACCAACTCATGTTGTTTGTGGTAAAGGAACCAAATCAATAAGCTTCCTTGGTTGAACTCTTGAAACTATCTCAAATGGGTTCTTACTAGTAGACCTATTTACAGAACTGTTATATGCAAATTCTTCGACATCCCAATATTTCACATTGTCTTCAACCAAAAATCTTAACAAGTCCTTCAAGCTTTTATTCACCACCTCTGTTTGTCTATCAGTTTGGAGGTGGAAAAAAACTTGAAAATTGAAGCTTAGTGTTTAATACTTTCCATAGAGTTCCCCAAAAATAATTCATAAACTTTACTTCACTATCAAAGACAATGGTTAAAGGTAATCCATGGAGATGTATATCCTCTTTGATGAAAATTTTAGTAATATGTATAGCATCACAAGTCTTGGAACATGGAATAAAATGACTCATCTTAGAAAACCTCTCCACCACCACAAAAATAAAATCATAACCTCTTATAGTTTTATGAATTTCTAAGACAAAATCCATACTTATGTCCAACCATAATTCATGAGGCACCAATAGTGGTGTATATAATCCAAAATTTGGTTTCCTTCTTTGGCTAATTGACATGTTTGACATTGTCATATGACCTTAGACACATCTTATTTTAAAGAGGGTCAATAAAAGCGATCTTTAACCATTACAATGGTTTTATTCTTCCAAAATGTCATGTTGCTCCATCTCAATGTAATTCCAAAATCACTTACTCCCTTATAGAAGTATTAGGTAGGCAAAGTCGATTTCTTTTGAAAAGATAGTCATCATGGATCACAAAAGGAAAATGTTGATCTATTTGTCCAACTGCAATTTATTAATAGATTATTCCAAAATCTTGATATGAAATATATTCTTTTTTTATTTTATCAAAACTTTGACTGCTAAAGTGTTAAGCAAATGACCTTTCCTACTTAATACATTTACTACCTTATTCTCAACTCCTATCTGATGTTTAATAACAAAGTTAAATTGCTCCAAAAAATTCACCCCATAAGGCGTGTTTTTTGTTCAAGTTCGTCTAGGATTTGAAGTGTTTAAGAGGTTCATGATCTGAATGTTGAATAAAATACCTTTTATAAGAGATAATGACGCCAATTCTAAAGAGAATGTATTATTGCATAAAATTCCTTATCATAAGTAGAATATCATTACTTCTCTTCACGTAACTTCTCACTAAATTAAGCAGTTGGATGTCCCTCTTGGTTGAGTATGCCTCTAATTCCCACATAAGATGAATCACAAGCAACTTCAAATAACTTAGAGAAATCTAGAAGTTATAAAACAGGAGATTTGGTCATCTTTTTCTAGATTTCTTTAAATGCTTTAGTTGTTGCCTTTGACAAGTAAACGATCATTTCTTTATACAATTAGTAATAAATGCCATTATGGTGCTGAAATTATGAACAAATCACTTATAGAATGTTGTTAGGTCGTGGAAACTTCTTGTTTTGTGCACATCCTTTAGAATAAACCAATCAAAGATAACCTTAATCTTCTCAGGATCCATCTCCACTCTATGGTAGGATATAATAAAACCTAAAAATACAACACTTGATTGCATGGAAGAACAATCCTTTAAGTTGATATAAAGTTTCTCTTACCTCAAAACTCTCAAGACTTGTTGTAAATGTAATAGGTGGTCTTCTTTAGTGTTGTTGTATATTAATATATCATCAAAATATACCTCAAAAAATTTGTCCATAAATGGTAGAAACATTTGATTCATTACTCTCATAAAAGTGCTAGGTGAATTAGAAAGTCTAAATGGCACCACCAACCACTCATAAAGTCCCTCTTTAGTCTTGAAAGCCATTTTCCATTCATCACGAGGTCTGATTTTGATTTGATGATACCCACTTTGTAAGTTTATCTTGGTAAAAATAGTAGCTCCAATTAACATATCTAATTTATGTCATCAAGGTAAGGCATTGGAAATTTATACCTTGTTGTGATCATGTTTATCACTTGATAATCAATGCACATTCACCAACTTCCATCATTTTTAGGAGTCAATGGTACTGCAACTGCACATGGACTAAGACTTTCTTGAATTAATCCTTTTCTTAGTAACTCCTCTACTTGTCTTTTCATCTCTTCCTTCTCAATAAGGTTCAAGTAATAGGCTGGAAGATTTGGTAGAAGAGAATTAGATACTATTAGCCCCGAAATTTTTTTTAAATATTATTTATTTATTTATTTATTTAATAAAGCATGATTAGACTAATTAAGTAATTTAGTTAGCATT